>CAVNZK010000090.1:0-550226 GCA_963693345.1 Pieris melete | reverse complement strand
CAGTTTTTGCCGCGCACAACCACTATGTGGAACCAGCTGCCCACTGAAGCATTTCCGAACCAATTCGACTTAGGGTCCTTCAAGAAAAGAGCGTACCTATTCTTAAAAGGCCGGCAACGCACTCGCGAACCCTCTGGCATTGAGAGTGTCCATGGGCGGCGGTATCACTTAACATCAGGTGAGCCTCCTGCCCGTTTGCCCCCCGTTATATAAAAAAAAAAGGCAAGCCGGTTTCCTCACGATGTTTTCTTCACCGTTCGAGCTAATGTTAAATGCGCACATAGAAAGATAGTCCATTGGTCCGGGGATCGAATCTACGACATCAGGGAAGAGGGTCGCACGCTGAAGCCAACACTGCTCTAAATAGAAAATTAAAGCATATTTTAAAAGTATGATATTGTGGCAGTGTACCTTTTTTACAAAAATCCCCAGTAAAGCGTAAATTCAAATGCACAAATGTACGAAATGAATAGTCGTACTTTCTCGTGGGTTATCCTGTATCAAAGCGTTTGAATGTGTTCGTGTGTTACAATAATAGTATTTAAGCGATGAAAGTCTGTGCCTAGATTAGCGCACTTTCTCTTTAGACAATGATCCACTTTCAACTATTCATAATACAATTTATATTAGGATGTCCATTTTGTCATCTAGAAATTTAACAAGACTTATTAGATATGTTTCTTTCATCGTAATACACAATAATTTTTTGAAGTGAAACTTCTTAGGCGCATGAGGGTAAATTTTTTACGGAACGTCACGAAGATGTGCAGCGTTTTTGTCGAAGAAAAGGGAGAGAGCGATTGAGACCGATTGAGACAGAGTGAGAAGGGCGAATTACCTTATAGATATTATATTTTTAAATATTAGTATTTTATATTTTATGCAAAATAATTTAATGAACTCTCAAATGACGAATTGTAAATTAATATGCCACTTGTTTTCATTATCGAAGAAAAAATTAATTGTTTTAATTTTCGACACTTATAATATTTTAATGAAAATTAAATTCATTAAATTCCTAACATATCTTGCTTTTTCCCTCCCTCTAAGTCTCGGAAATCTAAAGTTTTAGATTTATATAAATATGAACAAGAGTTAAAAATTAGTTTTCCAAAGAAGTTTCATCTCGTCCAATTCCAAAGAAGTCACATACATATAGTTAATTTAAATAACTGTTTTTGTTGAGTTACTAAAATAGAACATTAAATCTAGACAGATATAATCCGTTCAAACATTCAAAAGACATTGAATATAATCAGATTGCAATGAGGTCAGAGCTTAGGCAGGTATAATGGGTATTGTATGTCACCTTTGATGTCCTTAGTAACCTTGTCAGTCATGTCTAAATGTTGTCACATACTATGATTTGTATAAGGATAAAGATTCAAGTAAGTGTTGGCCTAGTGGCTTCAGTGTGCGACTCTCATCCCTGTGGTCGTAGGTTCGAACCTGTGCACCAATGGTCTTTCTTTGTGTGTTTCGTAAGGAAATGTTCATATAGATATCTGAGAACACTGCTCATAATGTAGCTAGTGAAAGAATAGCGTTTCAGTAGGTTTTGAGGTTTTTTGTCACCAATATAGACTAACGCTACCATATCTTTAGGTCTGGGCCTCAGATTTCTGAATCTGTTTCATGATATTTTTTTTAATCTAATAAGGGAAGTATGTGATCAGCCTCCAGTGCCTATAACACGCACTCGACGTTTTTTTGGGTCTATGACTTGTCGATTTCTTCACGATGTTTTCCTTCACCATTCGAGCAAATGTTAAATGCGCACATGAAAAGAAAGTCCATTGGTGCACAGTCGGGGATCAAACCTACGACCTCAGGGATGAGAGACGCACGCTGAAGCCACTAGGCCAACACTGCTCCAATATAGAATAATCCTCTCTTAATCTAATATATAAAATTCTCGTGTCACAATATTAGTTACCATCCTCCTCCGAAACAGCTCGACCGATTCTTATGAATTTTTTATGGATATTCAGTAAGTCTGAGAATCGGACAACACCTGATTTTCATCCCCCTAAATGTTAAGAGTGACCCCTAAATTTTTGTTTTCATTTTTTAGACAAAACTTTTGGTATTTACTTTTATGTGATACAGCATACCAAAATACATACGACCCTTAATTTTCATCCCTCTACGATGAACCCCTATTTTTTATTATTGTAGATAGTTATTTTTATTGAACTAAACAAATGTTTCACAGATATAATATACATGGCAAAACAAACGTTTGCCGGGTCAGCTAGCATATATGTATATATATATATATATATGTATATATATATATATATATGTGTGTATATATATATATTAGTGTACTGCGTATGCCAGTTATGTCGTGGTTTTTAATGGATCTTCTCTTTCAGGTACATTCCCTCTAAGCCGTGAAACGAAGCGAATGGGAGCAATTCGATACGACAAGAACATTCCCTACCCTCGGGACTTCGATGCTCGCAGACGTTGGCCGAACTTCATCTCCCCTGTGGTGGACCAGGGCTGGTGTGGATCTGACTGGGCTGTGTCAATAGCTGGTGTTGCTTCTGACAGGTATGATCATGTATGAACAACGGTTGATGGAAATACTACGTGTTTTCAAGGTGCTAAGTTATTTTTGTAAAGTGATACCGCCGCATTCACAATGCCGATTGCGTTGCCGGCCGTTTAAGATTTTTAACAAGATTCTTGGTTGGATGTCTTTAAATGTTTTTGAAGTGAAACTTCTTTCAAAAGTAAAAAATCATTTATTAATATAGGTAACACAAAAAAAAGAAATATATATTAAATGCTTCTAATTTTACGTTTACTGTCAGTTCTCAAATCAAGGGCGTAGAACGGAAGACAAGAACTGGCAATAAACGCGCATCAGGGTAGCGCAAGATGTGCAGCGTTTTGGTCGAAGGGAGGGAGCGATTAAGACAATATATAGAAATTATATTTTTTAAATTAAAATTTCGTAAGGAGAAGTTATGAAATAAGTATTAGTATTTTTATTGAAATCTCAAATGACGAATTGTAAATTAAAATGCCACGTGTTTCTATTATCGAAAAAATAAATTTAAAAATTAAATTAATTAAACTCCTAACATATCTTCCTTTATCCCTCCCTCTAAGTCTCGGATATCTAAAATTTTAGATTTGTTTAAATATGAAGAAGACTTAAAAATTAGTTTGCTAAAGAAGTTTCGCTTCTGACATGTGTACTTTGTACGCACGCACTTTTTTTTTTCATGAAACCACTACAATAAAAACATTTCGTTCGCCTAGAACTCAAATTGAGGACCACTCCAAAAGTGAATAGAGTAGGAGCTGATCTACGCGAAGACAAAACATTCTTTGGAATGCGAACTATGTCAGAGAACAACAGACAATGAGGCTTTGAACACTTCAGTTAAAAATAACTCGGGCCCTTGAAAAGCCTTCAGTTGCAGTCTAAACCAAACCTTATTGACAGTGTATAAAGTTAATTTTACTATACACTTTGAATAAATACTGTATGCATTTATTGAGTGGGTCCTTATAAATCCCTCTAGGTTTAATTTAAATCATCTACCTTCAGCCAATTCGTAATGATTTAATTTAAATGTTTCTCATAGATACATATACCGAAATTTTAATACTTTATAGAATTCTCGTATCCCTAAACATATTCAATTCCATTGTGTATTATCAGCCTTGCGATTCTGTAACTCACTTTTCGAACTCTCACAGCGGTTTTCGCTGCGGCGGTCGCGCTCAAATCAGTCGTAAAGCAGTCGTAAAGCAGTCATTTTACGATTTGGCATTCTGATAAACAATAAACTACAAGCTCCCTCCGCTTGTCAAGACGTAATGTGAAATTGCTTAACAGAATACCATGAGATTCCTAAAATGGAAGGGAGCGTTGTTAGTGCGAGGTGAACTCACTTATTAACAGAATCGCACGGCTGTACCAAGAAATGCCTGATTAAAGTAAACACAATATAATTATAGAACAAGACGAAAGAATATTTTTAAAATTAAAATAATGATCCATCGCAATTATTTGAAAGCATAACAAAAGTTCAGGTAAAAAGTTAGTTTTGACGCTCTATTTAGATAAAACTCTACGCAATTATTTCAAAGCAAAACAAAAGTTCAATTAGACCTTTTTAGGCTCTATTTGTTTTAAAAAAAAAATATTGAGAACGATTTATATGTAGTGTATACCTATGTATAGTCTTAAGCTAAATAAAAAAAAAATTCAAAAATCATTTATTCACGTAGGTAACACAATGTACACTTGTCATGTCATTAAAGATATGTTTAATATATACATTAAACAAATCTTTACATGTAATTAAGTACTTAATAATTAACTGGATTGGTAACAATAAACCCTTATAGCTTTTATACTCAAATGCACTATCATCAGCTCAGGTTTAATATGCTTATGATAACACAGGTGTTGTGAAGCGTAATTTTATACGATAGCACATTAAAATCTGTATATGAGATAACAGTGCATGGGTATGCTTTGTACTACGAAATAATAAGGATTTAGGAGCACGAAAAAGGTCCCAAATTCACACGGTTGATCATTACACATACATTTTAACAGTACATACTAAATTTATATATCCTACAAGCAGTAATCAATCAATAAATCAAAATCATTTATTCATATAGGTAACACAATGTACACTTATGAACGTCAAAAAATAAATATACATTAAATGCTTCTAATTTTACATTTACTGCCAATTCTCAAATAAAGGGCGTTGAACGGAAGAGAAGAACAGGCAATAAACTTTCCGCCACTCACTTTAATAGCCAAGTTTTTAGTCCATTGAAAAGTTACATTTGGGGTTGCGTTTTTTAGAGGACGCAATTTTATTTATGGAACATGTAAGGGGGGTCAATACAAGCTTAACTCCAAGTTTGTGGGGTTGGCGTGCTTGTCCCCCGGCCGCCATCTTGGATAAAGGGGTCCAAAAACCATGTTTTTGGCTATATCTCCTGAACTATCCATCGTACATAGAACTTGCAAAGACACATTTTGTAGCAAATCGCTGTGTCTACGATTATGTCCATGTAACTTTTTATCATAAATCCAAAATTCAAAAAGTTATAAATAAAAAAGTGATAGCTAGCTACCATTCTAATAACTGATTGGTAATATAATTATGTCGAAGATTACCATATCAGCAAGTTGTCTGTGGAATAGGCCTACTAGGAATACCAATAAGTAAAATTGTAGGAATAAAAAAAAAATAAAAAAAAATATATTTGGTTAAAAAAATTTGTTTAAAATAAACGAGAGATCTTAAAAGTAAGGTAAAACTGCTGTTTTGGTCGGCTTGTCATGAGCATTGACGCACCTAGTCAACTTTAGAAATAGAAAATATTTTCACTTTTTTTACTTATAACTTTTTGAATTTTGGATTTATGATAAAAAGTTACATAAACATAATTGTAGGCACAGCGATTTGCTACAAAATGTGTCTTTACAAGTTAAATGTAGGATGGATAGTTTAGGAGATATAGCCAAAAACGTGGTTTTTGGACCCCTTTTTCCAAGATGGCGGCCGTGGGACAAGGGTGGCGACCCCACAAACTTGGTTTTAGCTTTACACTGACCCCCCCTACACATCAAAAAAATAAAATTGTGTCCTCTAAAAAACGCAAGGTTAGGCCTAAAAAATGTAACATTTCAATGGACTATTTATAAACATCGAGTTATTGAAAACATTTAAAAAGTATCTTTCAAGGGATCTAACACGGCTGTCAGTGTATGTTCACCACAATGTATTAAAAAAATTACGCCATGGGTATCAAACTATTTAATCACCTTCTCAGAAGTTATAGATCACTGCCGTATAATTCTTTCGAGGAAAAGTTGATTAGATTTTTAAAAGCAAGGTGCCTTAAATGAGAGAGTATTTAGATTATAGTTATAGTTATATATATAGTTTTGATAATTATAAATAACAACATTATTATGATAATTAATATGACATGTGCATTGTGCATGCCTATTTTTTATCAAAAACACATTTATTCATATAGGTAACACTATACACTTATGAACGTCAAAAAAGAAATATATATTAAATGCTTCTAATTTAACATTTACTGCCAGTTCTCAAAACAAGCGCGTAGAACGGAAGAAAAGAACTGGCAATACTCTCCTATAAAGCTCTTTATGCGGTAATTAATCAATCCTAACGTGCCACGTTCTTTACGAATAAATGACTTATTATCTTTAATAAATGAAAATAAACTATATAAACATACGTGTTTCAGATTCGCAATCCAATCAAATGGAGCGGAAGCCCTGGCGCTCAGTCCACAAACTCTTCTTTCCTGCAACATCCGTCAGCAACAAGGCTGCAGAGGAGGACATATTGATGTCGCCTGGAACTTCGCTAGAGGGCACGGGTAAGAATATTGTCTTCTTAGGCGATGTTACCTGATTAGAGCATGGTAAAGCTGGTAGGCTTGAGCGGGCATTTCTCAACCTTGACGTCGGACTATTGAATTATATTTGTCCCCAGAATGTTTTTGTGCTAAGTGCGCATTTAAAATTTGAAATATATGGCAAGGAAATCAGCACGACTTAGACCCTAAAGTCAACCATCTATGTCAGGCATAGAGGGTTGATCACTTGCCTGTTAAGACAAAAATGACCAAACAGATACAGAATTCCTAAACCAAGAACGGGTACAGCGTGTTATGTGGTCCCCACTATACTATTAAACTTTCAACTGTTATTTTTGCCTTGTATAAGCTTAACCATTTGTTTATGTAGTGATAAGTTATAGTTAAGTACCTAATGACATTGTTTGTTCCCCTAATGTATCCCTACTCCTACCCAAACCTTTAAGTACCAAATCCCGATCCTTTCAAAGGCACTTCTATTCCATATTCCAACTCAAACGTTAGTTTATTGTAAACATAATTTTAAATAAAGTTTGTTAGTTTTAAAAACAAGTTTTAGTCACTGCCTCATAACAATTTTGGCGCAGTCGGTAGGATCTACTTGTGTAGTAAGACGAAGCAAAAACGTACAAAGGACTAGCATCGCCTAGTACGGTAGCCTTAGGCTTTTAATAGTTTTCGCCGATACTATGCTCTTGTGGTTCGTGTTACTGTGGTAAGTGGCATTTTACTTGTGGCTCATTCTTTTCCTATATTTCCATATTTTGTGTGTTTTATATAATATATTATCGTGTATTACTATATCTTATATTTCATTTAATTACATTATTCATATTTAACTACACACGCATTCTACATTTTAATCATAATCATGTCATTAAAGACCGAAAGCATAATGAAGGCATCACCAGTTAATATTCAAACTCTTATAAATCTGATTCCTATATTCGACACAAACAATCACGATGAAATTTACGGTTACATTAGGTCCTGTGATACTATGTTTAAACTGTCATCTCCGTTTGAACGGGAGACTTTGTTAACTTGTGCTCTAAATAATATTAAAGGCATCGCGGCCTCAGAAGTTCGGTGTAAAACTTACGAGACGTGGGATGAACTAAAGAGATTTCTTATTGAGAGATTCGCGAATACCAAGACAATTCAACATTTGAATTTAGAACTTCAATCGATTTTCCAGAGACATGATGAGTCCTTAACCCAATTCTATCATAGAGTAGATCTTTGTCGTTGCAAAATCTTAGAAAAACTACACTCAGAAATTTGCGATTCAACATTAGACGGACGTGTAGCAGCCACCGAGGAAACCGCCTTAAGCATATTCCTCAACGGTCTCTCTACAGACATGGGTATAATGCTCAGAACAAAAGGTTTCGATACCTTGAGAGAAGCAGGTCGTTTTGCAATGCAAGAAGATCAAATTAGGGCTATGAACAAAGCTAGGCAATCTTTATTTAGACCAGTTGCAACTCCTAGGCCAGCAATTAGGAGTAATGCATATCAAAATAATTACCAATCTATTCGAAACCCAAATATTCCATTCAGGCCTCCTAATCCTAGATTTTCTCCAAAGACATGTGCTTATTGTAAAAATATTGGGCATTCAATAAACGAATGTCGTAAGAGAGCATACAACGAGCAAAATAAACAACGCGCTCTCCCTGCACCAATCCGCCATTTAAACTTAGAAGCGACCAACGAAATGAGCGACCCGTTGGAAATCGCTACCAGCTCTTACTCGATGAACCCAGCTCTTTAGACTATTCAATGCTTCCTCAAATTCCAAAATCAAGTCGAGTGTTACAAAGCACTGTGTCTGCATCCTTGCATAATAAACCAGCCTATCGGAGGCAATGCAAAGAAGCTTGCACACAGACAGATTTTGAAGCTAGCTTTATACAGACCTACAAACAGGGTAGCCAGTCCCAAACCTTTGGTCATAATACTAATTCTACTATTTCTTATAAGCACGACGAATCTTCAAAATCCTCTGAATCTAAAAATCGCACTGTATCTTCTAACCCCACTGTATCTCAAAATATCGCTGTATCTCATACTACTACTAAATCGAATTCAAAATACCATTATAAAAAAACTAAACGTAAGTCGAAATCAAACAACAAGAATATTAAATCTTTTTCAATCTCTGCTTTAAATGATATACCTCCAGAAAACCTCTTACATGCTACATTTTACATAGATAATAAACCTGTGACTCTTTTAATTGATACCGGTGCTGGTATATCTGTCATACGTAAAGATAAAATAGGTTTAGCTTGCATTAACGAATTAAATATAGTTTCTATTCAAGGTATTTCCAGTTCTCAATCTCAGATGCTGACCTTAGGAACGGCAAATATTTCCCTTGACAATTTACCTAAACATAAATTTCATGTTGCAAACCTTAACATAAAAGCTGACGGTATTTTAGGTAATGACTTTATGACTGAATATGACTGTAAATTGAAGTACAATCGAAAATCTTAACAATTGGCGTCAAAAGTTATGACTTATTTTATTTACATGAAAAACTACAAGATTTAAATTCACAGAACAATACTATATCCCTCGAAAAACAAGTAATTAACAAACGATCGGAAACAGTAATTAGATGTACAACAAATTCTATGAATTCTGGCGAAGCGATCGTTGAAAAACATACATTAGATAATGGCATTATTCTTCCACGCTCATTAGTGACCGTCACAAACAACTCTTTTCTTATAACTTGCATTAATTTAGACAAACAAGATAAGATTATTAGCACTCCTTCCATCCCTGTTACTATTTTTGACTTTGACAAACATACTAATGAACAAACTCAACATGAGATAAATAATTTTAATTGTATTTCCCAAACAGATCGTCAGAGCAAAGTTTGGTCCCTCATTAGAGGCGACCATTTAAACAAAGAAGAATCAAACTCCCTAAATAAAATCGTAACTGAATATTCTGACATATTTTATACAGAAGGTGACAAACTGACATTTACAAACCATACTAAGCATACTATTCCTACCACATCAAATATTCCAATTAATACGAAAACATATAGGTTTCCACATATACATCAACAAGAAGTAAAAACCCAGGTCGATAAAATGTTAAATGAAAATATAATACGTCCGAGTACTTCACCATGGAGTAGTCCTATCTGGGTAGTCCCTAAAAAAGTAGACGCCTCCGGCAAACAAAAATGGCGCGTCGTTATTGATTATCGTAAACTGAATGATATAACCATAGGTGATAGTTATCCTTTACCTAACATTACAGATATACTCGACAAGTTAGGACATTCTGTTTACTTCACTACTTTAGATCTCGCCTCTGGATTCCACCAAATCGAACTCGAATCAAACGATATTCCTAAAACTGCCTTTAATACTCCGTATGGACATTATGAATTTTTAAGAATGCCATTTGGATTAAAGAATGCTCCAGCAACTTTTCAACGTGCTATGGATAGCGTACTCTATGGATTACAAGGTGAACGTTGCTTTGTTTTTTTAGACGACATAGTAGTCTTCGCCTCTAGATTACAAGAACACGAACAAAAGCTATACGAAGTCTTCAATCGACTTAGGAAAAATGGCTTAAAAGTTCAACCAGATAAGTGTGAATTCCTTAGGAAAGAAGTAGCCTATCTAGGGCATATAATTTCTAGCGAAGGTGTAAAACCTAATCCTGATAAAGTTCACGCAGTCGATAATTTTCCAGTTCCCAAATCATGCAAAGACATCAAGTCTTTCCTTGGCCTAACCGGCTATTATCGCCGTTTCATTTCTAATTTTAGTAGTCTAACAAAACCTTTAACTAGTCTCCTTAAGAAAGATGTTCCTTTTGTTTGGGGTGAAACTCAACAATCAGCCTTTGAAGAATGCAAACGTCTCCTTACCAATCCTCCTATTTTACAATATCCTGATTTTACTAAAGAATTTATTTTAACAACAGACGCTTCTCTTCACGCGATTGGCGCTGTTTTATCGCAAGGACAAATAGGTAAAGATCTACCTATTGCGTATGCATCACGTACTCTCAACAAAGCAGAATCAAATTATTCCACCATTGAACGTGAATTATTAGCCATAGTTTGGGCTGTTAAGCATTTTCGTCCCTATTTATTTGGTAGAAAGTTCAAGATCGTTACCGATCATAAACCATTAACATGGCTTTTCTCTATAAAAGACCCTGGTAGTCGTCTCGTTCGCTGGCGTCTCAAACTCGAAGAATATGAATACGAAGTAATTTATAAAGCTGGTAAAAATAATACTAATGCCGACGCCCTCTCTAGGCCCTCAATTCTTAACACAAATACACTTGACTTAACTTGTGACAAAAATACTGATAAGAACGAAATCGATTCTCACGACGACTATTTACAATTAAACTATCAACACTTTACAGAAATTTCAGATTATAGTTTCGACACTCCAAATCTACATATTTCACCAGATAAGCTGTTAGACGAACGACATAAAGACATATTTATTGCTATTTCTTGTGACATTTCCGATAAGAACAATCTTTACAACGAAGCTATTTCAATGTGTTCTCAAGTGGAACCATTTCTAAAAAGGTCTAAAGCACTCTACGAAACTGACTTATTGGTTTCCAACAAAAAACAAAACATTTACTTTAACTATTCTCGACCCTTATATTTCGATCCTTGGGATTCTGAAAGTTATTTTAAGTCACTTCTTAGCTGTTTACAGAATAACGATTTGAAATCACTTTACGTACCTGACTTAAAAGATGACGCAACTTGTAAATTAAAAGGCAATGAACAACTACATATTACATCTTATTTAGCAGACATTTATAATTGTAAGATTACTATCTGTGAAAACAAAGTGAAGACTCCTAATCCTGAAGATATTCCTTCTATTTTAAAATCTTTTCATGATGACCCTTTGTCTGGTCACCGTGGTATAGTTGAAACCACACGAAAAATAAGATCAGAGTATTTTTGGAAAGGTATGACCGACACTATTAAAAATTACATTGACAAATGTCAAATTTGCCAACGGAGTAAGATACAAAGAAAAACCTATAAAGCTCCAATGGTAATAACTTCATCATCCACTGAACCTTTTGAACGTGTCTCTATCGACTTAGTTTCTTATTCAGAAGTAACCCATGACTCTAATAAGTACATCTTAACCTTACAAGATGATTTAACAAGGTTTGTACAAGCTTATCCTATTGTAGATAAACAAGCAATTACCGTAGCAAAGACTCTATTAATCTTCTGTCAACATTACGGCGTTCCCAAACGATTTCACTCAGATCAAGGAACAGAATTTGTAAATAGCATCATAAAACAATTAATGAAATTGTTAGGTTCAAATCATACATTGAGCACAGCTTACCACCCTCAAAGTAATGGTTCTATAGAACGTTTCCATGCTACTCTTAGAGATCATATACGATCGTATCATAAGAGAAATAATTGCAATTGGGATCAAATAATTCCTTTCGCAGTTATATGTCATAACACAGCCGTTAATCAATCATTGGGTTTCACGCCTCATGAATTACTTTTTGGGTATAAACCTCGATCACTCTACTCTCTAAAAGAATTAAACGAATATACAACCTGTGATTATTTACATGATCTTAATGAACGACTCAAAGTTTCTCGTGACGTTGCTTTACGTAACTTACAAGCGATGAAGGAAAAAGCTAAAGAACGTTATGATAAAAATATTAGAAACATCGCTAAGTATAACGTAGGCGATTACGTAATGCTCAAGGTGCCCAACCCTAATAACTTAGATTCGAAATGGGAAGGTCCTTATCTTATTGTCAGAATAGGATTCAATGAAAATTACATTATCAGAAAGAATGGAAGAAACCAAATAGTGCATGCAAATCGTTTAAGACCATCGCACGAATCATAAATTATTTAGAATAATTATCGTTACTAGATTTTTTTTACAAACCAATTTTAATTCTATTTCAGTTTACCAATTGCTATGGCATTTCCCAATACTATATCCGACGGAGAGGAGAATCCTAATTATATACATTCGTTTTATACACACATGAATAATCCTTATTTTAGTTTTATCATATGTTCTATAATAAAAAATTTATTTTGCATTATACTATACAAAATTTATATAATTATAAAGAAAATAGTTACAAATAGGTTTAATTCTAATTAGAATTCTGAACAGATCTCAACTGTTTCTATACAAATTCTAGAACTCGTCACGTCTCTAGAAAAACAAATTGATGATATCGTTGCGAGCATTTTATTTATTAAATCGGGAGCAGTTCATCCTTCGGTCATATCGTCAGTAAGTCTTTACAAAGAATTATTAGCATCAAGTCATGCTAGAACATCAGGTAACCTAGTGGCAACCGTGAGTCTTCAAAACATTCATAAAATTTTAAACTCTGCCACAATTACATCATATATTTATATGAACAAAATTATATATATATTAAATTTTCCTTTAGTCAAAAATGACATATTTACCTTATACCATTTAATTCATAAATATTTAATCCTGAGTCCTCCTTATATTCCACAATCCTACCTGAGCACATGTATCTTGCTATGAGCAAAAACAGTCAACGCTACCTGACGACGAACTCCGTGGATAAGTGTCATGAATTTTCTCCAAACCTTCATGTATGCAGTAAGGTCACAATCTTCAACTCAAACGCACGACCAATCTGCGAAGTCTCCATCTTGCTGACGAATTCTAAAGACATACCTCAAAACTGCGAGGTATCCACATTCTCTGCGCATTTCAACACATTTCATCCATTAAAAATAACAAATGGATTTTCATACTTTCGAAGAAAATTACATATGCTATGGAATGCAACGGAAAAACTACACATGGCGAAATATTTGGACACGGAATAATTCTGCTACAACCTGCATGCAAATTTTATACACCAATGGTTACACTCATCGCTGAAGACTCGAAATCGAAAAACATAAGTTATCCCATTGTTACTGTCGACGTGGAAAATAACTGCATCGAAGGAACTCCAGATCTTTATAATCCAGGACTCGTACCTATCCAAATTAACGATGTTTCCTTAGACTCTCTCATTACTATTAAAGACGAGATCAAACATCACTCTAAAATACTAAATCAAGATAAATATATCATTCAAGAACATCCATACAATTTCACTCTAATGAGTTTATCACTTGGATCATACAATACCACGACGACGACGACGGCTTGCATCTGCTCGGTCGACGAAGAAGAGGACGCCCAACAAACTTCTTCAAAAAGTTCACGCCAACAGGCGCAACCTTTATTTTAAGGGGGGAGGTGTTATGTGGTCCCCACTATACTTTACTGTTAATAAGCTTAACCATTTGTTTATGTAGTGATAAGTTATAGTTAAGTACCTAATGACATTGTTTGTTCCCCTAATGTATCCCTACTCCTACCCAAACCTTTAAGTACCAAATCCCGATCCTTTCAAAGGCACTTCTATTCCATATTCCAACTCCAACGTTAGTTTATTGTAAACATAATTTTAAATAAAGTTTGTTAGTTTTAAAAAACAAGTTTTAGTCACTGCCTCATAACAAGCGCTACTGGTTTTATTTCGTGGAACTTGCTGCTGTAAGTTTTGCTATGAAGCTGAGTTTCTTCTACCTGTATGAACATAATTCAATAGTTATGTATATACTATATACCTAGTTTAGTTTAGTTTAGTAGTTTATAATTTCGAAGGTTAAGTTCGAATAGCGTGAGTTAAGTTCGGTGGCAGTTGTTGTAGATATGTTAAATAAAACACTTGGTTTGAAGCTAGCTAATAACTGGCTTTAATGATTTAAACTTTAAAACATAAGTTTATAACAAACATAAAATAACGGGTAGTGGGGTTGCGATGCTAACAAAAACTGACTTATATTGAGTTATATTTCAATACAAGTGTTGTCGACCTTTTTGGACATTATCGGAAACGAGAATGTATTAATTACAATTTGAGTGTAGAAAAAGCTAAAGCTCATATTGGCTTCAAGTGTGCGATTATTGCTTACATTTTGTTTACGCTTCTAATTATTTACTAAAATATATATATATATGTAAGTTATGTTATATTTTCTCAGTTGTGATAGCAAATAGAGTGATATAATGTAAACAATAGCCCTTATCTGAATATAACGAGTACATGTTTAGACTATGAATGTGTAAAATATCGCATTTCACACTGTGCGAGAAAAATAACATAACAAACAATTCCATCTCTCCGGAGACGGTTTTTTAAAAATAAATGTTTTAGAATTAATTATATTATAATACTGAAGTAGGGGATTTTCTCATAGGCACCCATACCATCAGCGACTTAGGAAATTCAAAATGTCACTGTACTATCGGAGATCTCTAGCCGGTGTTACGTTCTTATACAAGTGTTAAATTGTCAAATACAGAACAGCAACATACATTGCATCCCCTTTTCATTCAAAAGATTCAAAATTATCAGAATTTTCTAAATTCCGTCTGCAAAAACCAACCTTAGGTTCAGGATCTCTCATTCAAATTCTTCGCGAAAATAACAGAATAAACACTACTTATCGAGAGCTTGATATATTCTGTAGTGGGCTGGTCAATTAAAAAAAAACATTGTTTTTTTGACAAATGCATAATATATGATGTGGTTTACTTCAATAAATAAATAAAACTGTATCATTCGTTTATTATTTTTCATTATAAGCAAGAGTTTCATTGATAGGCATCTTTAGTGTAGGGCAAAGCATGTGTTTCGGTACTAAATTCTACCTTACAATTTTTGGGTCATGTCATCTAACGATGCTAGAGTACAAAAAGTACAAAAAGATAATGTAACCAACGTATTGTAATACTTGGATAGTCGTAAAATTGTTTTGTCTTTTCAGGTTGGTAGATGAGCGCTGTTTCCCCTACAAAGCAGCCGTTGTACGCTGCCCATTCAAGCCAAGAGGTAATCTCATAGACGATGGCTGTAGACCTCCAGTGAAGCAGAGGACTTCAAGATACAAGGTCGGACCTCCCGGCAGGTTGAGCAAGGAAGAGGATATTATGTATGATATCATGGAGTCAGGTCCAGTACAGGGTAAGTTATATTTTAATAGGTTTATCGGGGTTTTTTTGGACACCTCTTATCACATTACTTGAAAAATATTTTCAGAATTATTATATTATGATATACTAGCGACCCGCCCCGGCTTCGCACGGATGCAATGCTGACACTTAATTCAAAGTGCTATAAAGTATAGGGAGAACCGCGGCCTCCGACGCGCTGCGTCCCGCAATTTTTAAATTTGTAATATCTTCGAAATAATATTCATTTAAATCATATGCTGTAAAGGGCCATATAGATCTGTATTAAATGAACAATGTATTCAAGGTATTTAATTGGTTAAGGATTAATGCTGTATTTGTTAAAATCGCTTCGAAAATTAGCCATTATTTGTCGTAAAAAGTAAATGACAAAAAAAAGTTATTGTGGGTTATCCATAAGAGATAGAGATATACCATCACGGACTTTTCTGTAGACCTTTTCAATGTGTACAATACTTAGTTCATTATTTGGATAAAACTCGTAGGGTTCAGCCTGCGTTTGCAATGTAAGCGGAAAAATTGTAATTATTTACGACATCACATTAGAAACCTCAAAAATAACAGTACTTCTCCACTATTTAATGGATGTTATGAATCTCTTGAATCACTCTATCTATTAAAAAAAACCGCATCAAAATCAGTTGTGTAGTTTCAAAGATTTAAGCATACAAAGGGACATAGGGACAGAGAAAGCGACTTTGTTTTATACTATGTAGTGATTTATCAGAATTACTGAATATGAATAAAAAAATTCATAAGAATCGGTCGAGCCGTTTCGGAGTAACTATGGGAACGAACATTTCTAGTGCTTTTCAGCATTCTTGGTCAGAACAGGTTTAAATGCCACGTGAAGATGGCCTGAAAACCTCGTTCAAAAATTAATAACAAGTTTTTAAATTAAATACAGAACAAATCTAGGTGTTATCAAAAACAATCACTTCTAATCCTAGAAAGTACATGCAAACAAGAAAAGGCACTTTATCGCGACCTTGTACAATTTTTTTTATCGGAAGCAAACACTTTGGCCCCATTTGATAAGCGCATCAATGGTTCTTGTTGTGAAAGAACGTTTGTTGAGGCATTTTTAAAGGTTAATTACTGAGGTAAAAATAATAAAGAATGTTTATGTGGACTTTTTGCGGACTTTGACCAGATGAGATATATTTTGAGTTAATAAATCTAATCTAATTAGTACACGAACCAAATACGTCTTTTTATCAGGCTCACTGTCCAAGTATGAAAGTGGAAATTCTCTTCCAATTGCGTTTTTTGAAAATTTTGACACATTCTGTTTCATCTCACCTCATTAGAAAAAAAATGTTTTGCCGTATGCCCCAGCACTTTTTAGGTTCTCAGTGATATGTCCTGTCAAGTCCGTGCTATAAACGCAACTATCCGAGTAGTGCGAGAGGATCACCTGATGTTAAGTGATACCGCCCCGCCTGTCCATAGACTCACATTGCCAGAAAGCTCGCAAGTGCGTTGCCGGCTTTTTAAGAATTGGTACGCTCTTTTCTTAAAGGGCCCTAAGTAGAATTGGATCGGAAATATTTCAGTGGGCAGCTGGTTCCACATAGTAGTAGTGCGAATCAAAAACTCCCTTAAGAAACGCTCAGTTGTGGAACAACGGACGTCGAGGTGATACGGATGGTATTTTGCGTTAACGTCTGATGATGAAACTCAGCTGGATTAGTCCGAACAACTCCTCTGAACAGTATCCATGGTAACCGTAACACGTTTAAAGCTATTGTAAGCGTTGATTAAAAATACTTCCTAAATGATTTACATAGATAATTAAGACAGATAAATCAAGTATTTAGCGACGGGCGCACTTCAAACGACACGGAAGTGTTCTAGGAATATCTGTTTTATCCTTCAAAAGATATCATGATTAATTGTTATTTAATGACGACAATTTTTAAGATAAGCGAAATACTTTGACGTATAAAGGTTAATTATTATGGGCATAATAAATATTAATAATTAAATAGTCTCTCAAGGAAAACATCGTGAGAAGAATGGTGTCTTAGGGAGATAATCAGTATGAAGGTCTAGCGCGAACTTTGACTTTTGTGTGACCAAAACATTTCTGGCGAACTTCGAAGTTTACTTGGGCTTAGCTCTAAAACTCGTTTCTAAAGCTAGGGGTCGCACTCTGTTGTAAATTAAATACAAACTACATATAAGTACAAAAGATTCGTTAAAAATAGCGCGCTATGTACCTACATACTATTATAATTTTACATGACCGGGTTTGCAAGGGTTTACTAAACTTTTTGGCATTTTCGTGACGAAATAAAAATGGTTGAGAAATGATGCCTAAACCAATGATTTGATGGTCTGTTTCATAGAAGGCGAATCGCGTACGCCTGTTAAGAATAATGACAATAATACTTACTGCGTACTACGTAAATTTACGATTAATTTAACTTGACGATTCAAAAGTGTACTTGGTTACCTACTTGAATAAAGATATTTTGAGTTTGAGTTTGACAGTGACGTAACTATACCTGGGGCTCGTGGCTTTTGATGGGGCCCTATCAGTAAAAATAGTCACGTTGTACTCAGTTTAATTTTAATATCTAAACTTCGAGATGTACAGCGTACTCAATTACACTTTGTGTATGTCCCACTAATGGCCATAGTCCTCCTCTCTTAGGCGAGAGGGAATAGTCTGTAGTCCCCATGCTAGCCCAATGCGTATTGGAGACTTCACATTCATCCATAGAACCTAACGTCTCTTGGGTCGGGGGCCCGTGGCATTTTGCCACCCCTGCCTCCCTATTGTTACGCCACTGCTACCTGAGTATTTTGGAGTCTTATAAGTGGATTTTGATTTTTTTAGATTTAGGTAACATGGTTTTTTGTCAACAGCTGTGATGACGGTGTACCAAGATTTCTTCCACTACCGTGATGGTATCTATCGACGAAGCAGACATGGCGACAATCGTATGAATGGTCTTCACAGTGTGAGGATTATTGGATGGGGTGAGGAGAGAGGCGACAAATATTGGGTAAGTCCCTACATTTGCGCATATTATTCATTTATACACACATAATAAAAAAAGAAAAGAAAGAAGTTATACAAATAACCAATGTGACTTCGATATAAGGATGGCACAAAATGTCTATATAATAACAACATGGCTGGAGGGCAACTTTCTGGGGGCCAGAAAGATGACCCCCAGAAAGGAGACTTCGGAAAAAAATGTTTTTATATTTTTATATGTTTATTAATACTAAAGAATCTACTTGGTTTCACAATAAATTATTGATTGAAAAACTCGACAGAATTTTTTTTTACATATGGAATATCATTTGGGGCCAGTGGGCCCTTTTGTGGCCCCAAGGTCTCTAAATCTTGCCCTGTATAATAATGCCTACAATTAATAAGTTTACACAGATAAATGTTACTAAAGGGTTACAATAAAGATATTGGATTATATATAACCTAAGAAAGTGATAAGAGAATGCTCTTCCTGTAATCAGATACGCTATCCGAAAGTATCAAGATTGTAGCCGATTGCACATTCTAACAATTCTGTTTAGTGGAACGAAGAATATTAGGTATATTATGTGATGACTATTCAAAGAATATTTTAATGTAAAATAATGAGAGGTATAGATTTTCATTGTATTCCATTTGTTTGAAATGTTTTTTCCACACACACGTCAGATTTCGATTATGGTATGAACTAAAAAATTATTAACGATTGTCAACAATTTATCAAAGTTTTACAATTTATCGTTTTTTTTTACAAAGCTAATAATGATCTCGTTAGCTAAGAATTTTTATTTCAGTTCTAATCTATATTAATTTTATAAAGAGGAAACATTTGTGTTTTTGTATGTGTGTTTGTAATGTTTTCACACAAAACATACAAAAACAAATTCACCATTAGAAAGCATCTTCACTGACATATACTATATTACATTTTCCAACAGACATAATATATATATTTTATTTATGTTTCAACTATCACACAAGTATTATATTATCATGTAAGATAAGACAAAAAACATGAGAAATGTACATCAAACTGTTGACCACAGCAACCTTCAAATTGTTTCAGACGGTAGCTAACAGTTGGGGCACGGAATGGGGTGAGAACGGCTACTTCCGCATCGCCAGAGGAGTAGACGAATCTGATATCGAATCATTCGTCGTTACCGTGCTGAGTGACGTCACGGAAGCCAACCAGAAGAAATAACAGAGGATCCACCTCATCACTCCCCTGTGCGTAGTCACGAAGACTATAAAAACCAGCAGAGGATTGATTCTCTTGAATACGACACGAGATTTTGGTTAATGTGATATTTTGAAGGTTATCGTTTATATTGGTTGACATTTAAGCTGTCAAAAATTTGCTTCAAAATAACTATTATGTTTTTTACACATACCTACACTTATTTAAGCGGGATAAAAACAGTTTAAAACTTATCAGGACCTTACTTTGATTATAATTCCCATTTTAATCTAAAAGGTGATATAACTATATCATATATATAAATTATTCAATTGGTTGTTTCGGTGCTAATCTTCAGTGTGACTTGCTTTTTATTAAGTTATTACCTAGTACTTAAGATAGACTAAGGAATGTAAAACTTTGTGACAGCTTCTTATGAACGAAAAATATGTCTACGATATTAAGCTTAGTTAATATTAAGTAGCTATAAGTTACGTTAAGATCGTGTACCACGAGATTTTATAATTTACAAGACGACGGAAAATTATTAACTAACGAAAAAGTAGTAGCCAAAATCCCTAATCAAGAGATTTTTAGTAGAAAACTGGGGTCTTATGCAAATTACGTTGATTAATATTAAAATTCAATACTAGTAAGTGGTCTACGCTCTACGGTACTAAAAACACATATTTTTAGACTATTTAATGAGCACTGCCTTAAGGCCTATAAGCATAGCTTTAATCTATCAATCTGACGTTATGCACCATTAGGTGCATAACGTCAGTGTCCTGGAACCTGTCAAACCGTTTCACTGTCAAGTTTGACATTTAGCGCCTAGACAAGATTTGTCATTTAAGAAAACGATACTTGAAGTAATTAAATAGTTTCACTTTCATGTAAATTTAATAGTTTCAGTTAAGAGGGGCTATTCGAAAATTTATTAAAATTATTTGGAATTAGAATTTCAGTTTTTATGTTTTAAAAATTACTTACTTTGTTTCGTTAACGATTTTCTAGTAATTTCTTACAAATACCTATCATTTAAGTTTTGTATTATTAAAATTTATGTATTAAAACATAAGAATTTGAGAAAGGCATAAATGGCACAAAAAAGGTTGGGAAACACTGATCTAACGTTAATGACATATTCGAAGAATTCGAATTCTCAATGTCAAGACATTAGTGATATGAAAACATCTAAATGGAATGTAATCTGATAAGGCATTTGAAGACTTCCTTTGATGTTGCCTTTATATCAAAATGATACCATCAAAACTATGTTAACAATAACATGTTTATCTTCAGGACTTCCCTCAAAGTCAATCATTAACAGTTGTTTATTTACAATGTCAAAATATGTTCTAAGAATAAATCATATGAAATAGAAGAAATATGTTAGCCAAATACTCTAATTCTCAATTTTGAATTTAAATAGTTTTTTTAATCACTAAAATTTGTGACTTGCTTAGAACATATTTTTTAAAGAACATTTAAATGCGCACATTACTTGTAAAAGTTTAAAATTGAAACAAATGCTTTATAGTAATTTATTTAACCAACTGCCATTTACAATGTAATGGTTACATACTTAAAACTAGTCTTAGTGACAACGTAACATTAGCCTTAGGAAATATATCTCATAGACAATAACTATTTTATTACACAATTTAATGGAATGCACAGTTTTATCACAATAAGGAAATGTATATTTTATTAAGTTTAATAAAAATTTTAAAATGTTTTTGTTTTTCAATTCAACAAATATTATTAACCCTATACAACAAAATAGCTTATACCTATATTAAATTCTTATAAATAATTATTCTTTGCAATTAAAATGAGAATAGAACTAGCTAACTAAAAATAAATTATTAAGAGAAAAATTCAAAACATAGATAAAGCTTCTATACACTTTGGATCAAAAATTATTATGTGTCCATCATGCACTTTCCAGTATTTTAACTACTTTTTGATGGACTTTGGATAGCTCTGCTCTTGGCCACTTTCTCCACATTGGCAGCCCGGGCCTGTAAAAAAAATAATATTTTAATCTCCATGCACTTAGTGGCATAGTTTTTTATTATAATCAAAGTTCATATATATATTTCACTAACAAGACAATAGCTGACTCAATAAACAATTAATAGTTTCAAGTTTTCTAGAAATAGGAATGGACTAACAACATTTATTGAAAACTTTTGTATGGCAAAACAGGAATCAATCACTGATTACCTATTAGCAGTGGGTAACTACATATATTTAATTTTTTGTACAAAAATGTACAAAGAAATATTATATTGATACAAGAATATACAAGAAATTTATTTTACTTTTAATGTCATATATTACTCCTATAGCTATTAAAATTGTTGACAATTACTTAATATTTTGATGTGTTAGTCCTTTTTCTAAATATTAGTGTACCTACTTGTAAGGAGTGCACTCTTTTATGTAAAGTAATCATTGCATTTGATATTGAATTAAGTTTTTCTTTGCTTGTGGCGACATCTGCCAACTGAAATGAATACAAACAATACACAAATAACAAGTAAACAGCTAAAACCAGTATTATTCTATTAAAATTTTTGAGTGAACTCTCCACTATCTATATTAAAATTGTATATTATAAAATCAGAACTAAGATCTCAGATAGTTTTTGCAATTGATACCTTGTTTTCATTTTAATACTAAAATACTAGTAACCAAATTTTATTGTTTACCAAAATAATACTACACTTTGAATAGATAAGCAGTGACTTACTAAAGCATCTAGAGTTACATCATTTTGAAGATCTTCCAGCCTTCGTCTCTCTGATAACAGCATGTTGTGAACTGCATCTTGTTTATCCCTAAAAATAACAAGAAGCTACAGCAAAACATTCTTTAAAATTTTCTAAACAGTATTAGTTTTTTTACAGGTTCTTATAATTATTATTGTTACTTACGTTAATTCTTTCAAATGAGTTTTAATTGTCACAAGTGGAGGTTCATACAGTTCTAAGAGTCCTTTGGCTAGTAGTTGAACAGTTTTGATATCTTCAGGCATTTCAGTACAATCATTGGAATCCATGGTACTAAAATGATATAATATTATTTTGACATTAAAAACACAATTATGTAATACTAGGAATAAAAAATAAATCTACCTCGTTAACAAATTACCTTTCTGATGGGTTAGCCATTATGCGATTTAAGAAGTTTTCACTATTGTAGAATAAATACCTCTCTGAAACTATAACTGTACTTGATATAAAATATGTTGTATAAAATTTTATTTGGGAATATTGTTATTTTTATTTTCTGAACATATTGTTTTGAAACCGTGGTTTTGACATATATAAAGTATGTATTATAAAGATGACCAATGACCATTGTCAATTATAACAAATGTCACAGATTGTAGAGTAAAAATCTATGTTTTTCATACTATATTGTTTTAGCGTCATCTGTTGTCGTGTAATTCGATTAATATTTTACACTTCATTTCACGCCAGAAACGCATATTGCTAATAATAATCATAAATTTCAAATATCAATCAAAATCTTGAATTCATAATCGAAAAGGTATTTTTTTAAATTTGAACTTGAATTTCATAGACAATACCTTTTATTAAACACACTTATTTAATAAAAAGTAAATTTTTCAAATTAGTTAACGCGTCTATGTTATTACAACAACTTCGTAAATAGGAACCAATTTTTTATGGCCGCTACATTTTCTTGTTTATTTCAGTTCGCATTTGACATTCTTTCATATTGGCTTGACCCAGGTGGTGAGTAAAAAAATAGAGGTCTATAATTTGTTCACAAATCGTGTGGCAACGGCTTCAATCTGGAAGTCTTACAAGTAAATCTCGAGGGCGGCGAAATGACGTCCGTGGCTCGAAGACGTGAGCAGGATGATTCGGGTGAATACTCGGATGCCTCGCAAGAAATCGAGCAAAATAATTCTGGAAACGTAAGTTAAACGCTTGCAATTTATGCAATGAACTTTCGTTTAGTCACTAAAAGTATTACGGTCGCGTACTTTCTCCCGCGCTCGCGTGTCGGTATGCTCATTTGACCATTTCTCTGGATTGAGGTCAATACCGTTCACCAGTGTTTAGGCTAAGCCTTAGTTCGCTAATTATTGCCAGTGTAGTTAAAATGCAATTGTTGAAAGTAGCTAACGATTTTCAGGATGCTGCTCAACAATCGGATTATGATTCCCAAGGTAGTGATGCTGAACATTCTGACAGAGATCCAGAAGCACAGGTAATTTTAGTTTATAGTCAATGGTTTTATATCAGTGCTTACCATTATTTAAAGCTAGCAGCTCGCTTGTTATTGTTGTAAAATAACTGCATCAAGTTGTATATTATTATTTTAGAATTGTTATTAAAGCTTAAACTATACATTTATCTAATATTTTCAGGAATCTGAGAAGCGTGTAGATGATGATGAGGACCGAAGTAATCCGCAGTACATTCCTAAACGGGGCACATTTTATGAGCATGATGACCGAACAGCGGCCAGGTAATATTTAAATTTAGAATTTTCAAAGAAGAGAGATCTCATCTCACATCAATTTATTAAAAATGGGATTTTTTATTATAATAGTGATTGATACAATTATTGTCATTAATATTTTATGTTTTGGAGTGAATGTGACTATGAATCAACAATCATGATGAATAATATAAACAAAATTAAATTTTGAAAACATATTTAATACTGAACTTCAATGCAATTAATATCTAGGTCATACAATCAGGTTTTAAACGAAACTTTCAACTCCTTTTACAATTAATAAATAAATCATTTGCTTTATTTTTTGTCCGATTCTATAAAGAGTGGTGTAACAATAAAAATTCAAGTTTATTTAGTACATTTTATTTATTTAAGGGTATCACTTTATTACTTAAACTATTACATTGTTTTTTAATAACTACTCACACTGAGAAAATAGCCTTACACAGAGCATAAACACACATACACATTAATGAAACAAGGAACTTTATTATCTTCCTACTAAAATCTCCGAACTCACTTGGGATAATGGGGCTGATTGAAATATTTAATTAGCCTGTGTACATCAACAGAACAATTACCAAATTAACCTATACATATATAATTTCGCGTACGTCGACCCGTCTGCTCATTCACGTGTAGGTAATTCAATATTATTATGTAGAAAGTTACTTTTTCCGTTTCCACTTGAATGGTTCCGATGTATAGAACTTGTAGCCTAGTTATAAATTTACTGTTGATTTCAAATTGAGAAAACTGTTAGAAATCCTCTGTCCAGTCTATTTAAAATTAATATCATTGTTAAGTATCAACACTTATATAACATTCCATCTGCGGTAATAGCGGAATTTGATTTAACAACAGCGCTTAAACCTATCTTACATTACTATACTTAGTGATACCATTCCTGACGATTTTTAAGCAATTTCGGAGTTCCTGCAGCTTTAAGATACTGTACCTGTAATACATATTAAAATTTGGCACCACAATAGCCCCTTTGTTAACGCTGGTGTATTTTCCTACCATTTTTTTCCTCTACAATTGGGACCAGCCTGCAATATTCATTGAAATTGAAAAGTTCTCATTCATATATTTTCTACTTTCATTTGCTTCTTTATTGAGTTAACTAATTGTTAAATCAAATTCAATATAAGGTTTTACTTATCACTGTGAAGTAGCTGCAATGTTTGATAAGTTTTTATACTTAACTTTACAAAGATATTATTGTTAAATAGACTGGACAGAGGTTTCTTTGTTTTAAATATTCTATTAACATTGTCTTTTGGATTTCATATGAAGACAGCTATTGTTATATTACTTGATATACCTTTAATAGATTACATGCAAAGCTATTGTAATTATTTCAACAATTTAACTTTGTAAAGTTCATGATTTAATTATTATTTTAAAAGAGGAAATCTCTTCATCTCAACATCTTGTATGTAGAAGTTTTTGAATACACATCCATGACAATTGACCCTTAATTTATTCTGATTTCGATGTTTGGTCATCTTAAAAAACCATTGGAACGGAACGGAACAAACTTATTTATGAATGAATAATTTCTATATAGAGAATTTCAGTTAGGATCCTCCCAGAAAATAATGTACCAATTATGAAATGTGAGTAATATATTTTTTTATACAGATATATTTTTTTCTTATATATTTCTCGATGTCTTAAGGCATTGATTCTGTGACTATCAACGACAAATAATTATTATCCTAAAACTCTGGGTAAATGACGAGATATCTAAATTATTGTCCAAAAATTGTGTTATATTCAGACTTACCACCATACAAAACATCTCTTTTGGTCAAATAGTGTTAACTCTGTGTTGAAAAGAGATGGGTATTATACAAATAATATAATTGGATCACGTTCATATTTACAGTGGTGAAGAATCAAGCAACACAACATCAGAAACAGCCTCCGAGAAGAAGGAAGGCTCTGAGCCGGCTGCTGAGAGACGCCGTGCGCCTCGCAAATCCGAAACAGTTAATAAATGGTCTCACGACAAATTTAATGAAAATGAACAGGTACTTATTGAACTTTCAAATTAAGTTGCTTTTTAAATATACTGTGATTGGGACCTTTTGAGGCTTTTTAAAATCCCAGAAACTGTACCTATAGATTTTTATCTTCTCTATCTAATATATAAAATTGTGTCGCGGTGTTTGTAGTTAAACTCCTCCGAAACGGCTTGACCGATTCTCATGAAATTTTGTGTGCATATTGGGTATGTCTGAGAATCTGACAACATCTATTTTTCATCCCCTTAAATGTTAAGGGTAGTCCACCCCTAAATATTTTATTTTTATATATTTTTTTCGGCCTTTATTTTTTTATGATACAGCATTAAAAAATACATACAACCCCTAACTTTCACCCCTCTACGATCCACCCCTATTTTTTATTATAAATGATATACATGGCAAAACGACGTTTGCCCGGTCAGCTAATATAGTATATTAAAATGAGATTTAACTATTTCAGATGCCAAAATCGAGGGATGAGCTGGTATCGATATATGGATATGATATTCGCAATGAGGACGCTCCGCCTCACGCAAGGCGTAATAGACGTTATGGGTAAGCATACATACATACGCAAGAACATATTGTGGTATTATAGATCAGAAGAAAAAAAATTGCTTATATTTTCGTACTAAAATAAAGATTACATTACCTTTATTATATTCAAAATGAATCAAAATTCTTTCATTTGTCTCTGGTCTTCGCAATCTTCTTAAAAATTATGTACAAAATGAAATATCCAGTTACAGTACAAAAAGTTTATTAAAGCTAGTTAAAAATTAAGCCTGTAGGGTAAGATTTGACAGAAGTGGCGAATTTTGACATATGACAGTCAAGACAGTGACACCTGTCAAAATGTATTAGATTTTGACGTAATTCATAATTTGCGCTCTCGTTTTTTAATCTTACCCTTATGTCTTATATACAGAAACCCCCCGCCTATAACGCGTTTTTGTATAATGATGATCTTGTGATTTTTCAAGTTATATTTCTGTAGTGTGAAGGTTATGATTTGTCAAGTTCATACTTAGTTTTTCGTACATTTGCACATGTTTTAATTGTGTTGTTACAAAATTTAATAACATTATTAAATTCGTGTTCCTAGTTTTTTAATTGTACAAAAAAACGGTTTTACGAGAATACTCCTACCTGCTATCGCGTTATATGGGGGATTACTGTACTTTTTATATATTAACGTATTAAATTGAGATAATCCTACGAAGGAATGAGGAAATTATTGCATTTTTTTTAAAATTTAACGTATTTAATTGACAAAATCCTACGAATCTTGCTAACTTGCGAGAAATATAACGTTATTTTTCATTTTTGCGTACAAAGGTATAGGAGGTGGCGGTTAGTGGAACGCTTGCATGTCTAATCTGGCAAATGAATAAATAATTAGTTTTTATACTGCTTTATTAGCATTGCACACTCAAGATAATATTCAAAGTCTTAGACTAAAGACTCGTATTAATTCTTTGCAAGTCTCGACAGGGAATCTTATCCAAAACCCCAATTCACACGCTTTTGCTCATTTGTCTCTTTCTGTCAAATTGTATTCACGATATTATGGAAAGAGATAAGTGCAATAATCGCTTCACGCTGTCTGGATCTTTTAACATACAGATAATATACATTTAATATATAATCTGATTTTTAATTTCGTAGAATTCTGACAGCTATCATCTTTTGACATGTCAGAGATTGCAAACCTTTTTGGCTGGGCACATTTTTTAAATTTCAATACCATTCAACATCTAAGTCTATTATATTACTAAACCTGGGATTAGTAGGCACTGATGCCAGGTAAAGAATAAAATAAAGTAATTAAAGTTAATTCGATATATTGTTCGTGATATTGAAATATTTGTTATTTTTGTATAAGGTCACTTGAGTAAGTAAATACATATTTAGATTTACTTTTTGACTTTTTGAAGGTTAAATTTTTTTTTTATTCCCCTCAAATAAGTCAAATTTGTCGCTTTTTCGGTGGATAACGTTTTTTTAGTAGCAACACTTATGAAATGTCAGAATTCTACGGAATTAAAAATCAGAGTATAGCGCTTTTAGATTATTTTTAATGCTTTTCACGCAAAAAGTCCAAAAAAACGCTTATAAGCAGTTCGTAGTAAGATTGATAGATAGAGAGATAATTATTGTGATTAGATAAACGAATGTAATCGTTTCGTAGTTCTTCTGCTGACGTTCGTCGTTCCTCAACTATGCGCTTTAAGGCACTTTGCCGGGCACCCTACACAATATTTAAAAGGCCGGCATTCCACTTGCGACCCATGTCTGACCTATCATACAGATGGTTTCATCTTTTGTTTTACATTCCTTATCAATGTTTGGTCTGAAATTCGAGCCTCAATCGGAACACCCAGTCCCTCAGTTCTATAAAATAAAACTTTTATCAACTTATGCAATTATAATTTTTTATATTTTATTTATGCAGTTTTTTTTCTTTGATATTAATTCACTGACAGTCACCGATCTCGTCAGAGAGATATGAATACGCAGTATGCGTTCTGTCCCACTCTTACGCACCTGCGCTACGTCACTGATCACTACAAACCAATGTGAGACGCAGTATACGTTCTGTCCCGCTCTGACGCGTATTGGCCGCACCTATATTCGGTCGCCGCGCTCAAAGCCCGCGATAAAATCTATGCAATAGCTTAAAAATACCAGTTGCCACAATCAAGCGATTCTTCTTGAAAATATATTCCTTTATTATTAGCCATTGCATGACTGCATGATTGCAATGTTTAACGTAGCAACGTGTGTATAATAAATGTATTTTCAGACGCGGACCGAATAAGTATACCCGTACGTGGGAAGACGAGGATGCATACAAGAGGCAAGCGATGCAGGCAGCCCATAAGAAACCGCCTAGTCCGTCTGATTTCCCTGAACTGAACGCTGTTAATAAACCTGGGTAAGTAAAGAAAATATATTTGTGACTAAAATCGATATATCGGTATAATCTTAATATATATAAATTACGCGTCACGTTGTTTGTCCGCTATGGACTTCTAAATAACTTAACCGATTTTAATATTGTCTTTTATTGACATAACTTTCACAGATTTATAATACATTTTTTACCAGATTGAAGTTATGTATTTACAATTATTTTTCATAATTTTAAATTTTAACCGACGTTTCGCGTCTTTACAGCGTTCGTGGTCACGGTGATTTTTATATAATTATAGATTATAGATAACAATTTATGTAGGTTCTGTAGTCACTAATAAATAATCTTTTAAAATCTTGTTAAATAGCTCATTTTGGGATATCATAATACATTTCTTGATATATTTGTAACAGATAATCAACAATCTAAAGATCTATCTTTTAAATATAAAATTTATATTACCTAGGTAACACTGAAAATGTTTAGAAAATAAAAAACGGCTTAATGTAGAAAGTTGCCAATACTTTTATTGTTTTTCGAAGTAATCTCCGTTCCTCTCTACACATCGTCGCATTCGATGGAACCACTGAGAAAAGCAGTGGGAATTAAGAAACGCTAATCGCAGGCTATCATAGCTTTGTTGTTGAGTAAGCCCACAACGAAAGTCATAATAAATCATTGACCGAAAATTTTCTCGCGTTAGGTTCATTTTCACGTGTAACAAGAGTTTTAGATTTGCCGCCAATTCACAAAAACAAATGACAAATGAATGCAATATACTACATTAGGTTACCAAAGAGTTCTAAAATTGAAATTCAAAAAAGTTTTCATTAGAAATGTTTCTAACTGCGTGTTACCCACGTATTTTTAATAGATTAGATTCTTTAGATTGTTAATTATCTGTTATGTGTTAACTGACTTTTTTTTTAATATGTAATATTGAGAGTTAACAGTCTGTGAAAATCGAATTTTGGCTTGTCATTTTAATTTTAATAGAATATTTTTTGTTAGAACATTTTGGAAGGAAGGAATTAGATTAAAATTGTTTAGAAGAAGTTTTACGAAATAACAATTATTAGCAACACATTGGCGTTTAATTCTTCATTATTATTTTAATATATAACATATTTCAGACGAAAACCTCGTGTCCCACGGCCGCGTTCAAAATCCCAACCGGCCTCAAACGACTCTTCAGAGAATGGTTCCTTAAGACGAAACGCGTCCATAAAGGCCAAATCAAGACCCAATCCTGTCTCGAAGGCTAACCCCTCAAACAAAGAGAAGATGCCGCCGTTGGAGAACCTTACCATAACCACTGTTATTAATAACAAGTAAGTAACAAAAATTCATCTTTGACGGCTCATTGGTCTAGTGGTTAGTACCCCTGACTGCGAATCCATGGGTGGTTCGATCCCCGGCTGAGATAAACGATGTGATGAGCATTTGGTGTTGTGCTTAGGTCTTGGGTGTTTAAATATGTATTTATGTGTTAGGTCTATCTATGTATTATGTATATTCGTTGCCTAGTACCCATAACACAAGTTTCACCAGCTTAGCATGGGACTAGGTCAATTGGTGTGAATTGTCCAATCATAAAAAAAAACAAAATCATTAATTCATATAGGTAACACAGTGTACACTTCTGAACGTCAAAAAAGAAATATATATTAAATACTTCTAATTTTACATTTACTGCCAGTTCTCAAATCAAGGGCGTAGAACGGAAGAGAAAAACTGGCAATAAACTCTCCATTACTCAAATTATTGGAGGTCGAAAGTTTGATTCTTGGCGAATATAGTTGGTATAATAAATTTTAATGGCGTATTTTCAGTTACAGTTTTTTTTTTAATTTGTTTGAAGTTATAAATAATATATAGGCTGGCAACTTTGCCAGTGGTTAGTCTGGTAGTTGGAGTGTGCGGTAACATGATACCATGTCTTTCATCAGTATTATACTCGAAACAGAACAAATGTACATCAACCAGGCTCCAGAAGATAAACCACACTTTATATGGAATTTGTATTCGTTTTTACAACAAACTCTCAAGCGAAATTAAAGAATTATCGCTGAATAAATTCTAAACTCTCGTTAAACGTAAATTAATCAAAAAAGCTTTTTATAAATATGACGAATATTTAAATGATCCTAATCCTTGGGATTGATTTGCTCCAATTCAAACAATTTGCATAACTCAAAACTTAGCGATCAAAAAGAGTGGCGGAGAGTTTCTTGCCAGTTCTTCTTACCCGCTCTACGCCCTAGACTTGCGAACTGCTAGAAAATGTAAATTAAGAATTAATTCAACATCTTTTCTGTTGACGTTCATAAGTGTACTTGGTTATCCTATATGAATAAAGTTTGTTAGAGTTATTTCAAATTAATTTGTTGTCGCAAAATTGAGCCCTCAGCGTGCGACTCTCATCCCTGAAGTCGTAAGTTTGATTCCCGGCTGTGCACCAATGGACTTGCTATGTGTGCATTTAACATTCGCTCGAACGGTGAAGGAAAACATCGTGAGGAAACTGGCTTGCCTATTAGATTCAAAAATGATCATGAAACAGATACAGAAATCTAAGGCCCAGATGTTTTTTTATTCAAATTAATTTAAACACTTGACAATATAAAAAAAAACATTTAAAATCCTAGTAAGTAAATAATTCTACTCGTGGTGACAATGATTTTTAACTTTGGTTACAGTCAAAACAGTCAACCCTTACGTAAAGTGAATGCGACTATCGGTCAGCAGGCGCCGGTGTCCACGGATCTTGCTAAGAGGAAACCTGTTCCAACACAGGTATTTACCAAATTTTTTTATTATATAAGTTAACCTAACTAAAAAATATGTTATTTATAAGTGATCGAAATGTCAAGTTATTTTTAGTCAAATTTAGCATTGTTAAGCAGCATTACTAAATTAATTAATAAAATAAATTAAATTATTATGTTAATTGGATTAAAAGAATATAATTTTTGCTTTTTAAAATAAATTTCCTAATTTAAACTTTATTTTTTGGCATATTATTATATATAAATTAATATTGGCATATCTCTGAGGTTGCAGAGACTAACTCATATCATCAACCACACTCAAATACAGAGTGTAAACGGAGACCCGTTCACATACACACATGCACACGTTTTTTTGTTGAGTGTAAAAAAAAACATAGATGTGCAAAAATTCATGATAGAAACTTTTTGAAGTGAAAACTTCTTACTTTATTAAATGTTTAGTTAATTTATGTGTTTGTCTCTTTTTAATGTCGCTTTTTCATTTCATCGATTTTTTTTTACCAAATTAAAGATTGATATTGAACTTATAAATTAAAATTTAACATTAAAACATAAAGGAAATTTTACATTTAGATACAATCCTACATTTAGATAGTGAAAAAAGTGTAATTTACATATTAATTATAAAAACTTTGCTTTTGAAGGTTTCACTTTGAATTGAATTGCACACATATTATTATTTTTTTTAATCGAGGTAGGTATTCTAGCGGAGAATAAAGAAAAGAACATGAGTAGTTTCAACGATAGTTTATGTCTTGTATAGTTTGTGTGTTCTTTCACAGAATGCGCAAAGTAACGCCACGAAACAATCGCAACAAAAATCGGCTCAAAACCAACAAGGGACAGGTGAGAAGTTTTATTTTGTCGTAGAAGTATTTATTTAGTGTTAACATAAAAAAGCAGGTTACATTACACGGCCGTTAATAAGTGATTTCCAGGCAACCCTAGAATGGTAAAAAAAAGGAAATACCTACTGAAGGTTTTTACAAGTAGTAATTATGAAAAAAAATATTTTTAGAAATATACAATATATCTAAAAAATAATAGTAAAAGCTAATCCTAGGGTGATAGGTGGTATGGTGTTCTATGTTTTTTGTTTATTATTAAATTTTCCACATCATACATAATACTATATCTATGATATATGTTACAAACTATTTTTTAAAATGTTTGACAATAATTTAGGTAAACCTAAAAAAAATATACAATTACCAGCAAAACAGTGGATTAGGTACGAGATAGAAACTTAACAAAAGTTTAAAATTGATCAGCCCACTACAGAATATATACGAGTATATGTTTGTATTTTTGTATATGTTAAATTCACTTATACTAAAGATGTAAAATTAATTTGTTGAAAATAATGTGAATTTTACGCTCTTGTTATTTTAAAGTACTTAGTTAAAAGTCTCGTCTTATAGTGTAATATTTTTTCTTTATAAACAAGTGATCAGAATTTCCCAGAACCAAACTCTCTCTTTTATAAACAATTGATCCGATTGGAAATGCCAACACAGTTGGTGTCCTTTTGAGATTTGGCGTCCTTTATGACTGACAATAAATTATAGATTTGTGTGTTATTTGTTCAATTATTTCTATTTATTAGTAAAAGAGTTTAATAAAAGGTATAATTTATGTTTGTGATTTTTTTTTTAAATTGTAACAGATAAAGATTCTATACTTAACCAATTTCTTATTATCTATCGAACATAATTTAATTTAATATTAATTTTTCAGGTGAAAATCGTGGTGGCAGTAAACGGTACAGTAGTTTACGACAACGGCCGTTGGCTGAACCGTATTCGCCTCAAAATCAACAGCAAAATCAATCAAATCAACAACAGAATCAACAGAACCAGTTTAGGCATCATGGTGGTAAGGAAAATTAATATATTGTATTAAAAGGAATAGACTGATTTAAAGATCATATACAGTCAAAACCGGTTATAACGACATTGAAGGGACCGTATAGTTGCCGACGTTATATCCGATAGTCGTTATAACCAATGTCATATATTATATATACACAAGTATAGTTCATATGTATGTACAATACATACAAGTTATATTATCATAGTTATCTATCTAAAATAGGTAGGTATGGGTTATAATATGGTATGTTAATATTATAATATGTAAACGAGTCAAAAAAGAAACAAAAATATTTATTACGAAATAATTAGGTACAAAAGTAATTAGTCTCAAGGTATGAGTATCACGAGTATCAAACTGTTTGTTGAAGGCAACAAATTTTTGCAAAATCGTTACAGCGTTAAGAGCCTCCGAAATCGTAGTTGGCTGAAACTGTTCGTTGGGAGAAAGTGCGTAGGTAATAATATGCCTAAATATTCATTCAACGCCTCTAAATAATATTTAAAATCGTTTGTATTGTTTTGTTTTGCTGAGACAAGAAGCGTTTGGTCTTTATAGCCGATGAATATCAATAAAATTTCGTCGTTGTAAGCGATATGTCGCTGTATCCGATGTTGTTATAAGCGGTTTGTTTACTGAATAGTTTACTAGGGATTCGGACGGGACCGTACAATCTGGTTGTAATAACCGATAGGTCGTTGTAAACGATGTCGTTATAAACGGTTTTGACTGTATTTATCATGAAATTCTTGAAATATTTATTTATATATAACAATTATACTAAAGATATAGCCAAAGAGGGAATACATCTATGTAATAATATATAAAATTCTCGTGTCATGTTCGTTCCCATACTCCTCGGCTCGACCGATTCTTATGAAATTTTGTATGCATATTCAGTAAGTCTGAGAATCGGCTACTATATTATTTATTAAAAATACATACAACCCTCAAATTTCAACCCTCTACAATCAACCTCTATTTTTATTATAGTAGATAGTTATTTTTTTTATTGAACTATAAAAGTGTTTCCTAGAAATAATATAGATGGGAAAACAAGGTTTGCCGGGTCAGCTAGTAAAATATACAAAAAGGTTCAAACATTTACAAATTATTTTTGACTTTCCAGTACTTTACACCACATAATGGTAACTTTTAGGTATAAAGAGTCAATGGGTGTTCACGAAACGTTTTACTATTGGGTACAGAAAAACGTTACGGCACGTTACATGGGGGGAGGGGCCAATAATATCCAAAAATTGCGTGACGTAATCCTTAAACACTCCAAAACCTAAACTTACACTTTTGCGAATACGTACGCGTATACATACGTACGTTGACTACGTATATTTATTGATCTCCTTTTTACGTTTTAATATAATTTCTCAGAGTTTGCACCGGGCGCTAATCAAAATAATACTCAACATCAAGGCAGTCCGGCCACTCAAATGCATTCACAACAAATTGTACATCAGGTAATATCGCTATCCAACTATTTTGAAGGTTTTTTGTTCCCACAGTGAGGTATGGGAGAGTTGTGGGATCAATATATTTTTTTTTAGGTTTTATTAATATTGAGTTGTTAAATTTTAGCCGCAGTTACGTAACGCGAATGCTAACCAACAAGGGCACGGGCCATCTCCGCCTCACCAGCCGGTACCCAATCAACCGCTCGCTCAGCAGGTATGTTTTGAACCTCGTTAAAAAAACTAATTTTTAATGTGCACTAGAAATAGTATTCATTAGAAAATAATATTGTGTATTCTAGAACGTCACTCAAACTGAAATCTAGTTTCAAGTTATCAAAACGATTTTTCTATAAGTTTGACACATTTGACAGCGCTCAAGACGAGATTGTGATTGGAGATACGGATTAGGTTCTGTTCTGTGTTTATTAGTTTGTTTATTTACATCATAAGAGCAGTTTTCAGCGTGCCACTCTCATCCCTGAGGACGTAGGTTTGATCCGCGGCTGTGCACCAATGGAGTTTTTCTATTGGAGCATTTAAAATTCGCTCGAAAGGTGAAGGAAACCGGCTTGCCTTAGACCCAAAATGTCGATGGCGCGTGTCAGACAGAAAAAATACACGTCCGTTTTTTTAACTACATGTGTCAAATCGTGGCTGTTGTTTTCCAGCAAGTTCGTCTGGGCTTGATGGAGCAGCAGCCGATGGTGCCCCACGCCCATCACGCCATGCACAATATGCCGCAGCCACACAATATTGGTAAGGATTTTTTAAACGATGGAGCCCACGAACGAAAGCTGATCTAATCATCGCATCATAAGAAGTTATTCTAATCTATCTAATTAAAAAAGAAACACGTGACCCACTGCCTTGATGTGAAACACTTAGCTGTTCTCAGTATTTGTATGACGATATAATTGTTTGATTATATTTTTATTTCCCGTACGATATATTTGCTAGGCAATGTCGCTGATGTCATCGAATTAAAAATAATTGCACTTTTTATTCTAAGTTAAAAAAAATACAACACAAGAACAGAATGTCCTCCCCATACTATACAGTGTCGCATACTTTGGCCGGTGGCTGGAATTGGTACTACCGTCGCCATTTTGAAATGTCAGACTGACATTGTCAGTTAGCTCTCAAATACAACTACCAACATCTAATAAAAATCCAACTAAAATGTGTTTAATTTCTTGAATTAATAATTACAATAACAAAGTTTGTTTGTGTGCCGTTGCCGCGATAACACGTAATTACTTTGTCGCTACGATTTAAATTCAAATTTGAAAGCAAAAGTGAAAAATTATTCAAACTAACGAGATCATAGTGTAGTAATGTTATCTAGTAACCCACCAAATAACTTCATAAAGTTCTCTGAAGTCGAAAAGTGCCAAAACTTAAAGGATTAAATCTGAGTAAATTGTTCCATGACCTACGACAACATAGCTAACAAGTAATATCGAGTAGCAGTGGCCGCAGCGCCGTCTTCGGACCGGTTTGGAGCAGTGAATTGCGTACAAGAACGATAAATACTGGATGCGGCAATTCAATAGCTATATGACCACGGAGTAATAAAATTGATATATGGGTATTGTAGTTACGGTGCTCAAAGCTTAAGCGTCGTGGTAGTGCAATCCTCAAACTTATTGTGATTAAAAATTGTTGCGAGTAAAAACTATTTTGAGTAAAAACTATTAAGATTAAAACTATCGTGATTAAAAATTAATAAACTGTTGTGATTAAAAATATATAAATATACGAATTGATGGACCCGGTGAATAGTGGTAAATACGACTGAGCATTATTATAAACGTCACAGTGATATCGGCTACATTCAATTCTAAAAACATGGAAGATCAATTTCAAATTCTGTTCGACAAGATGAAAATCGAAATGCAGAAACAGACAATGGAACTAAAAGAGTCTATAACTAATTCTGTCATGGAGAAAATAGATGAAAAAATAAAACCTATTATAGCAGAAAACAAAGATTTAAAGGAAAAAATAATGAACCTTGAAAAGGAGTTGGAATATTTGAAAAGAGATAAGAAGGAAAACAACATAATTATTTTTGGATTAAAAGAGGAAGAAGAGTCTACGTCAGGATTAATTCAAGTGGTGAAGAAGATTTTTAATAAAAACTTAAATATAAACATTGAAGATTTTGAAATAAACAAAATTTATCGCATCGGAAAGAAAAGCCCAGACGGAAAACCGAGACCCGTACTGTTTTCCTTTATCAATTCATGGAAGAAAAACGAGGTAATGAAAGTCCGGAAGAACCTCAAAGACATATATATAACAGAAGATTATTCTAAAGAAGTGTTGGGGAAGAGAAAAATGTTACAAATTAAATTGAAAGAGGAAAGAATGAAAGGCAACTTTGCATATCTTAAATACGATAAACTTGTAGTAAAAGAAACTAATTCAAACAAGGAAAAAAGGAAGAGAGAAATTTCCTCGTCGCCGCTAGACAATTCACAAGCTAAAAAGCAGCAAGCCCGGACATTACAAAATAATAGGCGCAATGCCTTTGATGTCATGAGAGGCAGATCTAACTCCCTCTCCTCCTGTAACGTGGATAATAGACAATAACAATTAGATATCGGCAACTGGAAAACACAACAACAACATAAAAATATAAGAAACCAAATAACTAAAAACCAACAACCTCCCCCAAACCGACTGGTCCTCGTGGGGGAAAATGACCAAGACCCTCTAAAGATAAGAAATAACAGGAAGACAAATGACGATCTATATATAGCAACTATAAATTGCCGATCACTAGGAACCATGGAAAAATTACAAGAACTAGAATTAGCACTAGATGAAATTAAATGGGACATAATTGGCATCAGTGAAGTGAGAAGACTTGGGGAAAGAATTGAAGACCATGGCAAATACATACTACACCATATCGGGGAGACGCCTGGACTATATGGAGTCGGATTCATGGTTAAAAGAAACCTCGCCAAAAACATACAGGAATTAAGAGGGATTTCAGAACGGATTGCACTTCTCAACATTCAATTACCTGTAGAGGGAGAGAAAGAACAACAATGGTCTATAATCCAGGCTTATTCACCTACCGAACCAAAAAGAAAAGAAGATACAACAAAAATTGAAAGATTTTACAAAGATCTTCAATCCACTGTTGCAAATGCATCAAAAAACATAATAGTCATGGGTGACTTTAATGGACAGATTGGTAAACAAAAAAGTGGAGAAGAATATACCATAGGAAATCACGGATCTGGCAATAGAAGTATAAACGGCTCACGACTAGTATCCTTCGCCATCGAAAATAAATTAAGTATTCTTAACAGTTTTTACAAAAAGAAACCATCAAAGAAATGGACATGGATCTCTCCTAACGGCCGGTATAAAAACGAGATCGACTATATAATGTCTAACAAGATAAAAGTTTTCAAAGACTTGTCTGTATTAAATAACTTCAATTTTAACTCAGATCACAGAATGGTAAGAGCAAAACTCTCAGGAACACGTGCTAAGAAAGCACGTCAATTTCACAACAACATGAAAGCCATTGAATGCACCGGTAACACTGATTTGCTGTTGAACAACCTCGAAAAATCCCTGATGGATGGGGAAAAAGAATGTATATCGACTCAAGACAAATACAACAGACTGCTCAATCAATTAAAAACAGAAACTAAAAAAGTAAACACGATTACTAAGACAACTATATCAATTAAAAGCAAACTATTATTACAAGAACGGAAAAAACTTATACAACAAAGAAAAAGTAATACCAACAACAGCCAAAAGATAGCAGAAATAAGCAAAAAGATTAGCGAACAACTTAGGAAAGAACGGAAAACAAAAAGAATAACAACATTAAGAAAATATATAGAAAAAACAGGAGGAATAAAGAAGGCGCTGAAAGAAATGAATTACAAAAAGGACTGGATTCCAAATCTGAAAAGTAAAAATAGAGAAAAGACTAGTAAAAGACCAGAGATACTAGGAATCGCTACGGAATACTACCAAAATTTATACCAAAGTCGAAAAGGGTAACAAGTAATAAATGATTATAGTTCAGTAAACAAAGACGAGATTAAACCAATTCTAAAAGACGAAACAATAAAATCTATCCAATCACAAAAACTAGATAAGGCACCTGGATCTGACTTAATCACAAACGAACTACTGAAAACCACGTCACCAGTGATAGCACCTAGACTTACAGATTTGTTCAATTAAATTCTCGAAAAGGAAACCATCCCGGAAGACTGGACTAAATCGATAATCATACTGCTACATAAAAAGGGAGACAAGGGTGATATAGGAAATTATAGACCGATCAGTTTGATGTCCAATATCTACAAAATATTTTCAAAAATAATACTAAACAGGATTACCAATACCCTAGACGAAAACCAACCTAAAGAACAAGCGGGATTCCGAAGTAAATTCTCAACTATAGATCATATTCATACACTAAGACAAATACTACAGAAATATAGGGAATTTAACAAAACGTACTACATAGGATTCGTTGACTTTAACAAAGCGTTCGACACATTGGAACATAATTATATATGGGACGCTCTAAAAAGACAAGGAGTACAAGCAAAATACATACGAATAATTAAAAACGTATACGCAGCCAGTACCGCACAAGTTAAACTTGAATCTACGGGCAACGAATTTCCTATTACAAGAGGCGTACGCCAAGGTGATCCTATATCGCCTAAATTATTTTCTGCTGTGCTAGAAATGATCTTTAGGAATTTAAACTGGACCAGAATGGGACTCAATATAAATGGCCAAAACCTCAACCATCTACGCTTCGCAGATGATTTGATTTTGTTCTCAGAGGACGCAGGAACACTGGGACTTATGTTGCAGCAACTATCCAATAAAAGTGCTAAGGCCGGTCTGTCAATGAACTTAACCAAAACCAAAATTATGACGAACGCCCAACTAACAGTAAACAACGAACAAATAATAGTAAATAACGAACCAATAGAATATGTTAATGAATACATATATTTGGGCCAACTTATATCTGCAGATGATTGCATGAACAAAGAAATAGAGAGAAGAATAACTAATACTTGGAAACGGTTTTGGTCTCTTAGAGAAATAATGAAGGACACAGATATGCCAATGACAGGAAAAAAGAAAATATTCGAAACATGCATTATACCATGCCTATTATATGGGTGCCAGACATGGGCGTTAACAGAAAGGCAAGAAAATAAATTAAAAGTCTGCCAAAACGCTATGGAAAGGAGTATTTTAGGTATAAAAAGAAGAGATAGAGTAAAATTACAAGAAATTAAAAAGAAAACAAAATTCAAAAATGTACACACAATCTACAGACAGCTTAAATGGCGTTGGACCGGACATATGTTGAGAGAAAGTACAGAAAAATGGACAAGGATAGTAACTGAGTGGTATCCAAGAGATACCAGAAGAAAAAGAGGTAGGCAAACGAAAAGATGGGAAGACGACTTCAACAAAATAGCTGGTCCGGTATGGACTCGTTTAGCAAAAGACAGGAATACGTGGAAATCTTTAGAGGAGGCCTTTGTCGACAGACAAGCTGTTCCAGACAAACATCCAGTTGCCGAACATACAATGATTAAACCAATTTAATTTAGTAAGCACTTCGAAAGTAATTTAAATTTAATTTAGTAGAAAAGTATTTAGAAAGTAATTATGTTAGGCATGTATTAATTAATGAGTATTATTGTAAGATAGAAACAGCAATAAAGGCTATTTTATTTATTTTATTTATTTATAACAAAGTTTTAATTAGCGAACGGTTCTGATTGCTAGCTCTCTTAAAAGATATTATAATAATAGTAAAGGTACCAAAACCTATCATATCAGTTGTTCCTAAAGGTGCGCTTACACGGGCAACTAAAATTGCTCAATTCCAGGCAATAGTCGTCAACAATGACGTCACGACTGCATCAAGCAATTTACGGCAACGGCAACAAGCATCAATACTGCGCAATACAATATTGAGCGATATGGCGCAACTTCATCAACTAGGCAATACTGTCCTACACGAACATTTCAGTATTCGCCCGCTATGGACGACATTGTTGTTGCTGCGGCGGCGCTTTTTTATTATTAATCAAAAACAAAAAAGAAAGAAAACGAATAGACGTCTGGTGCGTCAAATCTGGGTGCGATCGTTTTTGGCAAAGAGGCCGCAATTAGCGCTACAAGAAGAATGTCGTCCATAGCGAGCGAATAATGAAATGCTCGTGTAGGACAGTATTGCCTAGTTGATGAAGTTGCGCCATATCGCTCAATATTGTATTGCGCAGTATTGATGCTTGTTGCCGTTGCCGTAAATTGCTTGATGCAGTCGTGACGTCATTGTTGACGACTATTGCCTGGAATTGAGCAATTTTAATTGCCCGTGTAAGCGCACCTTAAGTTTATGTCACATTTATTTAAGCTTGTCTGTATTTTCTACATATAGTTCATTGTTTTATTAAGACATTTCAATAAATTATTACGTTAGCATGCATGACTTCAAATTATTCCCCTTATAATGGTTAATTTTTATTTACTGGCAATACGAATATCCATGACAGCGACACTATTACCAGCCAAGAAAAGTATGTGGCACTGTAAGTGGTGTTTGGACACTTTCTTATGTTAAATATTATTATTAGTAAATTAGGTTATTAAGTTATTACTTATTAGTCTTAAGTTAGACTAGACGTAACGTAATGTTAATTGTACCTTATTACAGAGACAAATAAAAAAAGTTGGGTTAAAAACATTAATAATGAAAAATTTCAGGTCAAATACAAGCGCCACAAGCATATGCGCCCCCCGCTATGATGCCCGCACAATACATGCAGGTAAATTTTAATTTTAATGTGAAAAATTCGATGCTGCACGCACGGGAAATAGCATGACTCATTGTCCCGTCACGCTCAATGTCCCATTACGCTCAATGTCCCATTACGCTCAATGTCCCATTACGCTCATTGTACGTGCGCCACTTCTATCTCTGTTCTACTCGAAGACTTAATGCAATCATTTCATCAATGTTTTATTATGACGTTGTCACCTTAAATTATCGTCCGTAAACCGACTTTACAGACAACCATTTTCATTAAGTATTTTTGTTTATAACCCATTTGTCATGGGACAGAGGTTTTTTGTCTGTCTGTTTTTTTTCCTTAATGACAAGAAGCCGTCTGTTCATACCTCGCATCATTGTTTCGTCGGAAATCGAACCCATGATCCCAAACGCTGCGATAATTTCAAAGTCTATAAGTGTGTAATGTTTTTAATAAAAAATCGCTGGAATTTCAGCAAAGCGGTAGCGGGGCGGTGTACGGCGGAGCGATGTACCAGCCTCCGCAATATCCGCCTCATCAAATGTATCCGCACCACAATTATGTAAGTCTATAAATTCTTATTTATAAAAGGCCGGCAACGCACTCGCGACCCTTCTGGTTCCTTGCGGTGTTGCTTGTATAAATTCCGTCATTAATGTAATAAAAGGAAAAAAAACTTTGAACGCGATCTCAAGATCGTTTTCAGGAACCAATGGAGAATAATGCTTTAATTTAATTTTTAATTTTCTTGAAGAAGTATGTAAATAAAATATAGGCCAATAAAAGACTGTATTTCATTTCATAATTAGAATATTACTATGAGATTATATAAATAAATTTTTAAATTAAAAGATTAAATAAAGTAGTGTATGCAACATATTAGGTATTAAAACACTCGTGTAATCTTATTTTGAAAAAACAAATAACTACACTCATGTTATATCCTCTATTATATGACAGTTGCAAAACTACTATTGAGATTTTTTTTTTTAATTTCTTCAGCCAGCCCCAGCCGGCCTGACGTACTACACCTGTGCCGAGCAAGAGCAGCCGCCCAGACCCCAGAGGAGACCCACCGCAGCCATTCCCATCGTCAGGCCTGCTATTCCCGAGAGGTACCAAAAATTTTACTTAGCAAATGTAGACAGTAGAACAGTGGTGGTCTACTGGTTATAAAAAAAATGTGTGTGTGTACAATGTATGTACACATGGCAGAAGTGAAACTTCTATGGCAAACTAATTTTTAACTCTTGTTCATATTTATACAAATCTAAAACAGAGACTTAAAGGGAGGTTAAAAGGAAGATATGTTAGGAATTTAATGAATTTAATTGTCATTAAAATATTGAGTGTCGAATAATAAATAAAAAAGATGGCGCGTAACCGAAAAATGTGACGGTAAATTTTTTTCCAACGCCGATAAAGAAGTTTGAATTTACATACATATGTGTGTATACACACATTACACACTTAAAATGTACTTTATTCCTTTTTTTTCTTTCCATAATTTTTTTGTTATTTTTCATTTTTTTTTAATTATTAGTTTGAGTGTTTCATTAGTAATAAATGTTATATCTTAATAATTAATATACATATATAAATTACGTGTCACGTTGTTTTTCCGATATGGACGCCTAAACTACTGAACTGATTTTAATCAAATTTGCACACCGTGTGCAGTTTGATCTAACTTAAAAGACAGGATAGCTTATATCTTAATTTATACCCGCAATATTATTTTACTGCAAATTATTTGTTTATTATTTGATAGTCACAATTCTAACAGATGGCGCTGTGTTGAAAGTACCAACGTTTCACATAAGCTACAATTTAAGGGCATAACCACCAAAAAAGCGTGGTGGTCCCCATGACTGGTGTTCTCCTACCGTTTCCTTTGAATAGTTTACTACTATGTAATATAACTAAAACCACAGCACAGCAACACTTGGCCGGTTTGCTAGTCTGTCTATATGTGTGTGTTTGGCAGATAGAGGCTCTCGTTTCATACACGGTCTCGCCTATATAGCTAAAATAAATTTTGAATGTATTTTCAGGCCCCCGAACTCAGAAAAGGATAACATCGACCGCATAGTGGAGAATATGTTTGTCAGAAAACCTTGGCCGGCCACTCATGGTAAGATTTTAAACTTTTTTTTTAAATTCCATTGATTTTTTCACGAATGCGTACGTAAATCAAATCGACGAGATTTTTGTTCACCAATTTCATGAATGTGTATATAAAAAATAAATATTTTTTGAAATTTTAAATCCTTTTTCAATATATAACTTCTATATTAAATAATAGGGTTCTGTAGATGAGCATTATTCAGTTTGTCCTATTAAACCCTTTTCCCCGTTCCCCTTTTCCCCTAGCTCTATGGAAGAGGGTATACCTCGCATGGATCAATTCCCGATTGTAAAGGAACAACCATAAGTTTTACCAAGTTTTCTATTTAAGTTGTGTTAGTATTATTTGAATGTAGTTTGGTACAGCTAAGTGAGAAGTATGCTTAGTTTTGTCACATGGAAATTTAACACGCTGAAGCTATGTGATGCGACTAATTTTATGTTCAAATTGATAAATGCTTTTTTTTGAAGTTATACTTCTTTAGGCGCGTTATGAAAAATTGATGAGAGTGAAATTTTACGATACGCGCGCACCGTGACACAAATTTCACAGAATGAAGTTGCCCACGGAAGATGCTTCTGCATTGGACATAATTTAAAAACAACATTCGAATAATAATAGAATTTATGTTACACTTAATGTAAGGGAATAATAAATTTTTTTTTTTTTAATTTTTTAAAAGAGTGCGTGTACTTATGTACGCGCGTAAGAAGTTATACTTCTTTGGCATTATTAGAAATAGTTTTTGATTTTGAGGAGTCATTATAGTCAATGAACTTCAGTTTACATTTGAAAAATGAAATAAATAAATATTTATTATTATTCTCTTACATTAAGTGTAACATAAATTCTATTATTATTCGAATGATGTTTTTAAATTATGTCCAAATGCCGTAGCATCTTCCGTGGGCAACTTCATTCTATTAATTTTGGGTCACGGTGCGCGCGCATCGTAAAATTTCACTCTCATCAATTTTTCATAACGCGCCTAAAGAAGTATAACTTCAAAAAAATCCGATAGATTTTCCCTACTGTATACGAAGACGCATCACATAAATTAAATAGACGTCAGAGTTTATGTAGCATTAGTAAAGAATTTTTAAAATTGGTCTAGTAATTTTGAGTAACTTACAAGCATACAAAATCTTTCCTCATATTAGTATAGATCAGTGTTTCTCTATGTGAGGCCCATGCCCCTCTGAGGCAATTTGATTATTCGATTGTTTTTTGGAAATTTTTGAAATTGCTTCCTAAAACGTATCAATTATGTTTCTTAAGGGATTAAATATTATGTATGTTACCTATGGGGGGCATGGGACAAAAGAGTGAGAAATACTGGTATAGATGTATTTTTAGAATTCTAAAGTAAAGTTTGAACACTAACCTTATTTTATAAAAAACTAAATCAGTTGTATCATTAGGTGTGTCTCTTTTTATCATAGCGTAAACACAATATAACAGAAAGAGACGCAAGAGTACCTTCATTAATAGAACGCTATTAGACGGATTTCGTTGTTAAAGTACTATGTGAAACTTATATGTGTATTATATTGTATTTCAGATGCGAAAGACAAGGAAAAGAGCCAAGAGCCTCAAAGTAAGGATTCCTCTCAGCCAAACAGTTTGACTTCCAGCTCAATATCTACAGATTCCAAAACGGAAGAGAAGAAAGAAATAGTCCAAGAACCAAAAGAAATAATCCAAGAACCAAAAGAAATAATCCAAGAACCGAAAGTAATCCAAGAAGTGCAGAAGGAGGTAATCCCGACTGATATCCAGAAAGAGAGTCAAGAAGAGACGGAAAGAGAAACGGAGGCCTGACATGGAAGATTTCGTGAGTGTTATGAGTACTTTAGGAGATAGGGATTTTTGAATTTTAAATAAAAACTTTATAAAGTGAATCTTCAAATTTCGAACATAAGTGACGTAATTAGGTTTGTAATCTGTGCTTTTACCATAGTTTAAAAATTCTATACACTATTTCACATAGACTATACTCCAGAATAGTTCTGTATAAGACTCGGCATATTGACATATTTTTGGATATATAAAATTGATTGTTCATCAACTTTTTCTCAGGAATCCAACTCTGGGTTAAAGTCATAAAGTAGGTAACAAACTAAAGTGGTGCATAAAAATCATAGACAATACTATGTATAGATTATAGTCACTACTATAGTTTCATTCCATAGACTACAAAATTCTATAAGTTCACAAATGTTTTAGTATCAAAGTCCTAGTTATAAAATCTAAATTATAAATATAGTTAGGTATCTTAAATTGTATAGTTTTGACTGAAAAATAATACAAATTTTAGTTTGGAATAATCAGAACTGCCAACTCAATCATATTTTTCTAAAAATAAATTATGTCTTTATACCATATTATTTTCAGTAAAAACAATTAAGGGTTTCCCAAAAGATTTCCTCACGAGTATAAAACTAAATAGCATTGAAATAGATAAATAGTAGACTAGAATAATTAAATTGTATAAATTTTAAATGTATGAAAGTATCAACATTCTTGTCTTTTATTTATTTCTCTATTACGTAATTTGAATATAGAATATCAAAATTAAACATTTGACAACATGAAGATTTTATCACCAAGAAGGTTTCGTTGACAAATTCAACTCTAATCTGTGGCTGCGGTTTAACAGGTGTTGCTAACTTCACAACTGTTTTACACTTTTTTTCATAATGATCACTAATCTGTGGATACGCAAGATTTGACAGGAGTTGCCATTTTTTACTTTAATTTTTTTTGTATTGGATGGCATATTCTGTAATCTATAATTATCTCTAATATGTGGCTCCGGGAGATTACACACAAGTTGCCATTTCTAATTTTAACATTTTTTTTTGTAATCGTTGACACATTCTATAATCTATAATTATTACTAATCTGTTGATCACGAGATTTACCGTTCATAAATGACTTAAAGGTCTTTGTTACCAGGTCATAAAATTAAAAAAAAAAAAAAACCGTTCATAAGTTTTGTAACATTGACATTTTGATCCCATTATATGAGATTTAAAGTATAAAACTACTATATTATTTCGAGCACTGTTTGGTTTAGTCTTAACTAATTAGTAGCTTTAAAAAAACACTTCATTATAAAATTCGTTTTCATTATTAAAAAAAAACTACTCTTCCTTTTTTTATTGGTTTAAGTTTGGATATCGTTTCTGAATATTTGATTTAGTGATACTAAATTTTGCAATGAGTTAACGAAGAACAACTGCGTAGTTTTATGGCAGTTTAACAACGAAAGTGGAAACATTTGTCAAGTTAATAAGAATATAACTGAAACAATGCAAAAACTACTTGGAATTATTTACGCTTGCTATTATCGTAATCGAATGGTTGTTCGCCCAGTGGTTTCATGATCATTTAACATTTTCTCGAACGGTGAAGGAAAATATCGTGAGGAAACCTGTTTGCCTTAGAGCCAAAAAGTCGATGGCGTGTATCAGGCATAGGAGGTTGACCACCTACTTGCCTATTAGATTGACAAATTATCACGATACAATTAATAATTGATGGACTATTTTTATTTGAATTATTATACAGCAGTTGGCGCTTTAACTTCTTAGACACAGATTTGTCTTGTCTGTATATGAACTATTTATTGGTTTTAATTTCCATGAAATAAGCAAGAAATTTATTTGACAAGATTATTGTTACAGAACTCGACACACTGTGTTGTGTTGTGTATCACACAAACTAACACAGATATTTGTATCTGTTATAATTTACGTAATATTCAATTTAACATCAAATATAAAATCGTAAAATGTTCCGAACTGTTACTAGAGTTAGATATGTGCGACATTTTAAACGCTAGTCGATATTAAGGGATAGATAAACCTTATTTTTGGCTGTTCTAAGAAATATTAATGCCCCTGTTGGATACGGATATGGGCAGCGTGTTTCAAAGCTGCTCATACTGCTACTGCTTTCAGTAGTAAAAAGCCGAGTGTAAACACTCATTGATAAGAAGTAGTTAGGGAAATGACAGCGGCAGGAAAGTGGAGTTGTAATTTTGATGAACGAATGCCATCTCATTCTTTATCTATATGAGAGAGGGAGAACGATACAACTATTGGTTTGTCCTATTTTCGTTTGTCAGTATGTGTTTAGGTTTTACTCAAGTCGTAGGTATAGAAAATGGAGTCTAAAAGGAAAGATGATCAAAGCAAAAAATCTGATAACGGAAGATGTGTGTCTCCTACTGTGGAGACGTCGTTTAGTGGAAGAGAGATAATCGCTTGCCCCAGGAACAAAGTTGTGAAAGGAAAATCTATTTTTTTTTCAGGAAATGTAATTTTAGCATACTAAGGACTTTCACAATGTACGGATAAGTTCTACATAAGTTCCAAATTAGCTATTTATTACATATTGGTAGGATAAACATTATTGTTGCGTTTCACGACTGTCAGATAGCGCTTTTCATAAAGTCCATTATAAGTTATGAGTCCCATGAAGTGTCAAATAGCACAATTTATCTTCCAAATAATTTATGTGTTGCATAGCTATTTGGTACTTTATCCATACATTGTAAAATAGCCCGTAAGTATACATATATATATAATATATCAAATGAAAGTTTTCCCATTCGAAGATTTAAATATTGTTATGTTTTTAGTGTAAATAGTTTAAAAATTACTAAATATACATTACAGTAATTTATTCAATTAGACTGAAGACCAAAAGCGTTTTATGATTGTTTCATTGCTTATATATAATTACGGACGACACAGTAACCGCACATTACGACGGTAATTTTGAGGGGCAAGTGATATATTGGATGTCGCTTAAATATTCCACTAAACGTAAATAACGCCGAGATTTGATACAAACAATCCTGGTTATAAAAACTACTCTTCCGTCTCTTTCTATCAAATAGCTTTTATACCGTGATGAAAAGAAGCGGATATACTTTAGTTATAACGCTTTTAATGTTTTTTATGTTCGTAGATAGTTTTAAGTTTGATTGGAATATTGAAAGGATAGCTTCCTTCAAATGTTATATGTCCTTAATATTAAATAGTATTAGTACTTCATTTTCTGTAACTATGTTGAACGTTCACTAGTCTTTGTTTAAGTATATGGCATCAATTCTGTTTTTAATTTCTCCCTAAATTTGGATAATGGCAACATTTTACACAGAATTGTTGTTATTGTATCGTAAGTGACGGTATGAAAATTTGTAAAAAAGAAAAAATAACAAAAACAGCTTTTGTATACTTCTAGTTATTTATTATCAAGTAAATTTCCTTTAATTGATTTGTGTTTTATTATTTATACAATATTTACATTATAAATAAATTATGCCATTTATTTAGCCAGTTCTCCCGCCATACACCCTTGATTTGGGAATTGGTTGAATTTTTTTTTAAAGATAAATAAGTGATTCATAAGTGCATATCAATATAAATAAATTTTGATTTGAATGCCTCACTGTATAATGGTTTGAGCAACACGGTGAAATGTCAGTACATTAACTAATCAAGGATTATAGTTCTCCCCACGTCAGCACATAAGTCTCAACTTAGCTCTTAAATTACAGAAATTATATAAATTGGCTATAACCAATTTTAGCTTTACATATTTTTCAACGAGGATACCTTAATTGTACTGTTATCTAGTTACACAAGCACTCCAATGTATCTATCGCTAGCCCCACACTGTAGGGCACTGTAGATACATTTTTACACAACCATATTTCTGTCATGAAGTATGTTTTTATTTATTTATTTTTTTGGCATTGCAGGCAAAGATTGCTCTTCGTACTGATTTAACTTTTTTCTTAAATAAAGAAAAATAAATGTACTGTTTAATAACTAGAACTTAGCAGAAAGTTATCTGAATAATTAAGTTTAAGAGTCGAAGCCTCCAATTTACAAAAGCCCACATGGGGTATACTGGGAATAAAAGATCGCAACTCAATGTAAGTTAATTGAAAAAAAAAATACTTTATTATGTTTGTATGTTTTTGGAATACAGAAATACCAATTCAACTTAGGATCCTTCAAGAAACGAGCAATTCTTAAAAGACCTACAACGCACTTGCTCCATTGAGAGTGTCCAGGGCGGCAAGGGTCTAAGGCAAGTTAGGTTCCTCACGATTTTTCCCTTCATCGTTCAAATGTTAAATGCACATAGAAAGAAAATCCATTGGTGCACAGCTGGGAATCGAACCTACGACCTCAGGGGATCTTACCGGGGGATATTTTCGGAGTTAGAAGCGGTCTCTTTACCCAGTATTATGTAAAAATATATTAACATACAATTGTATATAGGCTAAACCTAAATCATAAAATATCTAAACATTAGGTTCAACATTTTTCTTCTTCTTTCTTCTCCTGCCTTCTAAATCTGCGTAAATATCTTCTAGATTTCTCATTTTGGTCTCAGGAACGCATAATATCAAATAAAATACGTTAGACAGACATATAAAGCTAAAAATCCAGAAAGTAGAATGATATCCTATGCAATTGTTGAGTGGCGCGAATAATTTGAGCAGAGCGAAGTCTGTGCCCAGTGATATCGCCATTATCAATGTTGCTACTGTGCCTCGAAGCTGTTGACAAAGATGGTAAGGTAAAAACACGACTACATAATATGCCTTTATTTTAAGGTTAAAAACTTAATTTAAATGCTTAATAGAAATTAAATATAGAAAGAAATACACAAGACATGAAACGGTCTCTCTAGATCGTTTTTCAACCATTAAATGTCGCGACCCACAAAAAAGCCAAAAAATTAAGTAAAACAGTCTAGCGACGAAAATATATTATAGTTCATTCACTACACTGTAATTATTAATTCCTTTATATAAACGAATCTTTTGTACCTATATATAGTTTGTAATTATTATTCAACAGACTGGGACCCCATTTTAAAACAAGCTCTACTCCGTGATAAACAATGCTATCCAAAGCAATCTAGAGTCTAGATGAACTAAATAGGTATTCAATTATCCAATCCTTGGTTGGATTTCGAGTTTCGCTATTAATATATTACCTGAAGTTAATTATTTTATTTACACAAGTGCCTTTTTAAACTAAATCTATTGCATGTTGTTTAGCTGTTTTTGAGATTGTTTATTAAATACTTATCATTATAAAAATACCAATAATACCTGAAAGCTAAACATCTCGGTCATAATGACGAATGGCAGAGGTTGTAACCCAGACGCGTCTGCAAATATGCAAAAACATAAAGCAGCGATGGGCAGCCAGCCAGGGAGGGCAACACTGATGCTTTGGAGGTAAAACCATACCCCTAGAAGACACATACTGAAGCCAGCTACCACGCTTGTTACTGCTAGCAGAGGCTGAAAAAAAATCACCTTAAGCATAAAGCCTGCTTGCCTAGGAAGAAAAATCAGACCACGTCTACACCATCTAACGTCGAGGCAGAATGGAAATTCCACCCGTATCACCTCGACGTCCGCCGTTCCACAACTGAGCGTTTATTACTACAGTTTTTGCCGCGCACCGCTACTATGTGGAACCAACTTCAAGAAAAGAGCGTACCAATACTTTAAAGACCGGCAAGGCGAGCCCTCTGGCATTGAGTGTCCATGGGCGGCAGTATTACTTAACATCAGATAAGCCTCCTGTTATAAAAATAAATATATTGCGATAGTGTCTGAGTAGTGTCAAATGGAAAAGTTTTCCCAAGATCCTGAAAAACGTTTTTCAGGTGGGTTTCTTTGAATTTTTGTTTCGATACCTATGTAGGTATATACGTAGTTATAAAGTTAGCTATTAGTCGATCACGTCACTTTAATGATGAACTGGAATTCCATATATTCTAATCCAATGAAGAATACAGAATACCAAAACATTAAATCACCTTTCTCCCAGTTCTATCTACAAGCTGACAGGCCAAAAACGATCCTATTATCTGCACTGTAGCCAACAAAATCGATTGCTTGTTTGGTGATAAGGCAATACTGGAATCGGGATCCTTGCCTGCTTCAGCGAAAATATGACTTGCGTAGACCAAGACCGCTATACATCCACAGAATTCTCGAGTCAGGTTCACTATGAGGGCTACCCAAAAAGCCTTCAAGGCTGTTTTGTCGGCAACTGAAACAAATACATTATGACTTTTAAACATTTTATTAAATATAGCAAAAGTTAACATGTTAAAATGGGGCCGTTCGTAATCACTATAGGGGGAGGGGTGGGGGTCTTTGGTGATTACATTACGTGAATAGTAATTATTTACTTTTTACACATATTACCCACACATAGTCTATGCTTGAAAACGAAATGCATTTTCGAGTATTCCTACAATAGAATAGATACGTTTATGTACTATTTTTGAGAGCTTTGCTTACTTTTGAATAAATAGTGGCACATGTATTGTACATAATTTGTACTGCAAAATATTGTACACCGTTTTTACGTTCAAACGAATAGGTACTCAACGGACTTGTCAACCAAATCGAATGAACTTTAACGTAAGTTTATTCGGTTTAAAGTGGCCCATAATATAGCTCTGTCTCGTTCTCGCTCACTGTAACAACTGCGGCTATTCGTATTTTACACGAATAAAAATCTACCCGGGAGAAAGTACGTTAAAAAACGAATAAAAGAAAACGTGCAGGACAATGCCGTGTGAACCTAGCCTTACGGTTAAAAGATCTAGCCGTTAAAGTAACAATTTCGCTGTTAATTGTGTCTTTTAATTATCTTTAAGTTTTTATTTAAAGTTTATCCAATAACCTTATTAGTTCCCTTACGTACGTAATAGGTGAGAGAAAAATAGATTACATACAGATGTAGATCTTCTGTATTTTGCAAGCGGAAACAAAAAACACAGAGCACCTGGGAATCGAACCTCGACTAAACGGTAGGTAGGTTCGGTAGGCGCCTTCAAATAACGTAAGATTCAATTAAAGAAAGCTTTCCAAACCGAAACATTTTCATCTCTCTGGAAAACCCTGGACCCCTCTGATGAACGTTCAGAAACTATGTGTAACATTGTCTACATAACAAATTCAAAATAGCCGTTACAATACAGGAAAAAAATGTATTTGTGCCGTAACAGTTGAGCAGCGCAATTGTAGATTTGACATTTGACCCAATACGAATAACAAACATTGAATTAATATGCGGACAAATTGAAAATGATGAGTTTTGATATCAAGGACAATGTTCTGTGGCAGGGGTCACTCAATTGGTACAATAAAATTATTTGTTTGTTTGCGGAATTGGAGCGTCACCTTCGAAGCTTCTCAGAACTAGACTTGTTTGTAAAAAGATGATTGCTTAATAAAATTGGGTTTGAGACAATTCTTTTGTTTACCTTGTAAAACATACTAAGAAATATAAATTTGCTGTGTATTTATTTATAAAAGCTTGCCAACCGTCGGCACACTGTTACATTGTACAAGAAAAACGAAAAAACTATAATATGTCACGCATAAGGCAAGCATCAAGGCAAACACGGAGAGATAAAAAAAATAAACAAAAAGGAAAATCGATTTCAAAGTGTAAGGGGAGCACTATGGATATCCAGACCTAGCTCGTTTTTCAGAATGCTCAATCTGGATATCGATGAGCTTTGGCCAAAACGCGTTCTTCGGAAAGGAGGGACAAATGGGATAATGGGATGCCTGGGATATCTAGATAGTTATGATCCAGCTTTAAAAAATATCCAAACATCCTTTTTCGTTTTGTGAGGATATTTTTTATTGTAGTAAACGAAGTTTGTTTGTGATGGGACTACAGCAGTCCTATCACAGAGTTGTGATACGATCCCTCTTTACGTTTGAACAATGATAATTTAACACGTGTCATCCTTTAGTCCACCCATATTTAGTTTTACAATAACCCCCGAATTAATCAAAACACTAAATACTGATTTATTGATTTGTTGATATCAAACTCGTTCAAAAATACATAAGCTTGGTATCGGTAGGTAATGTTGTTGTATAATTCAAAGTAAATTATTTAATACACACCATAAAGTTAATATGCTTGATTCTATAGGTATACTTTTAACAACGCGACTATGTCGCAAAACAAAAACCCATGTGGAACATATCGCGGCTTATACGTCTAAGGATATATTACACGCTCTTAATATAGTAATACGAGTGGTTTGTTGAGTTGCTAAATTATCTATAAATGGTATTATGGTGTGAATTTACACAATAGATGAAACAATATTTAAACGTCCAGCGGTTTTGCCACCCGTAGCTTATACCACGCTGTTACAAAGTTTAAGTAACTTACACAACAGTTTCGGTGAGAACTTCAGCTCCGATGTAGTCTGTTCAATGATCAGTCGGTCCACCTCGTCACTTATAGATTTGTCTGTTTGTGGAAATGATCGGAGCCAACCCAACACTTTCGCTGCTTCCTGTTAACATAGATATACCAATTTAATTTCGACCAGAAATCCGTTGGCAAGGAAAGAAAAAAATGTGACAAAATTGTAACGATTCCAAAATGGTTCGTAAACCATTTCTGTGTTCCTGTATATTTCGGAACAGAAATTGTTTCTCGGATGAGTTACTCATCACGGCCTATCTAATGCTGCCCACGTCATAGTGATGAGGACTGTCTTTTTGCGCCAAAGTGAATTATTGCCGAGACACCAGAAAAGGGTGGTAGGTGCAATAAGATGCTCCTTTCAAAAGAGAGCGGATTCAGAATCTTAAAACAGAAAGTAAGGTACCCCCAGGATACACCCCTTATTCAAAATCGAAAATACTGGCACAATATCAAATATTTATATAAAAATATCCATACCTCATTTTTCCCACATTTGACCAGGTACGATGGCGTCTCCGGTAGCCGCAACAATATACAGAAGTGTACCAATGGTATTGCCAGCAGAATCCATAATACTGTATTAAATGGCAACAGGTCACCTAAGATGAAGACGACAAGATTTCCAACTGTCTGCAAAAACATGCTCTGGATAATTTAAAAAATTTAAAGGGTTGAAAATACATCAATACGACTTTATTCTTAAAAGCTAAATTAATCGTCTTGAAATAATGAAATAAATAATGTATTTAACAAGTTAAGGCTGTACTAGAAAGGGATACATCCAAATAATCCAGCAATTTCAAAACAAAGTGCTCAGGGGAATAGTCAATACTCCCTGGAACGTTTATTTTAATGTTACAGGAGGTGGACGGGCGGGAGGCTCACCTGATGTTAAGTGATACCGACGCCCATGGACACTCTCAATGCCAAAGGACTTGCGAGAAGTTGTTATTTATTTATGCTTCGCTGCTAATGGCGGCGTCTATTAATAATAAATCGAGCGGTTCCTGTGAACCGCGTTCAACCGAAGAATTAATTCAAAGAAATCATTTTCAAAGAATGAATTTTCGTTGTCAGGAATAAGCAAAATCCTTTGTATTCATTGAAAGAAATTATACGATAAATATAACTCGACGCAAACATTCCCTCTTGCTAAATCGAGCACTCAGTGTAATGGAAGAATAGGCGAGGTTCTACGGTGAGGTGAACGGCCTACACTTTGTATTATCTATCTGTATATAAGTCCTTGATGATTTAGAAGGTTTTTCTTTTTAAGAAGGAAACAGCTTTTGAAGTATCACAGGTTACTTCGGGAAGATATTGCTCTCTACTTCAGGAAGACTGTGTATGATGTGAATTATTTATAATTTTATTTATTTATTCACAAAACAATAATGGTTAAAAAAACTAAAAAACACGCTTTTAAAACAAACTAAAAAGTGAAAAATAATTCCTAATTTAGGCTGAAAATGGTAATGAACAAAAAATACTGGTATTATTGTGAAAAAGCGTGGGTTGCTCGATAGACGAAAAAATGGCACAGAGCGCCTTGATGTGATTTAAAAGCGTGTTTTTTAGTTTTTTAAACTATTATTTATTTTTTATTTTTTAGTTAATTTTTTTTGTATTTTTTTTCGGATTATTGCATTGTCATCGATCTTGACAGGTGCGCAAAGTTTGAATTAAATCTGTCCGTTAAAAGTGGGTCCGAAGGAGTCGGTTACATACATACATACACACATCTTGATATACAAAATACGTCTTTATAACAGGGATCTGAGCAGTGTTGGTCTAGGGGCTTCAGCGTGCGACTCTCATCCCTGAGGTCGTAGGTTCGATCCCCGGCTGTGCACCAATGGACTTTCTTTCTATGTGCGAATTTTAACAGTCGCTCGAACGGTGAAGGAAAACATCGTAAGTAAACCGGCTTGCCTTAGACCCAAAAAGTCGAAGGCGTGTGTCATCCATTGGAGGCTGATCAACTTCTTGCCTATTATATTGAAATGATCATGAAACAGATTCATAAATCTGAGGCTCTGACTTCAAGAGGGATCTGTGTAACAGACTGGTTCTGGCTCTTGGTAAAGCAAACTATATATACATAGGCCTTCGTATCCCATCCCCTAGGTACAAAAAAAAAAAAACGAGTTCTTGGGGAACATTTGGGTTGCTGAGGACTTTAAGTAGATATAAGGCCACTGAAATTACACTAGTAATATGTAGTAAGTAACCGGTAATTATATTATTTGTCTTGCTGCAAATCATAAGTATCGGAAACAAATACCCGTTCCTGTACACATCTTACAGGTCCACGATAAGGCCGTTTCGAGACTCAAATCTTTTAAAGCCACATGGAATAGTTGTTATGTGCAAATTTTGCACCAAAATGAGTTTGACAAAGTATTAAGAAACGAAATTTTTATTCTAATATTATTTTTAAATAGAAGAAAAGCATAATTTAAGCTGAAGTGTTATTTGTAAAATTAAAAGGAATCCGTCTAAATTAAATACTGTACGATAATTATTGTTGACTTTTGTGCTCGCACTTTACGCCCGCTAAATGTCAATTTCGATGGAGTTACGACATAATATGTTGGTTTCCATTATAGTCGAATGCGCTTATGTCAGACACTTCTGGTAAAGTATTTTTGTGTTTAATACTTTAAGTACTAAGAATATTAACTGCTGACATAATTACAGCAGTAGTTGTATATAGAAATTATATAAAGCCTTGATATAAATACCTGTGAGAATATAATAAATGTTCCAGTCATTCCTCGTATACTGTCTTCGCTGATTTCCTTTACATAGAGGGGGCATACCACAAAGCCTCCACCTGATCCGAAGCCGATGAGCGCACGCGCAGCTATCAACGCTATTGGGTGCGCACATATCAGTTTAACTGCCCAACCGACCTATGATGTAATTTGTTATTGTTATTTCAAAGTTACATATTATATGTTTGCCTATAGACTAAGAAAAAAATCAGTGGCGCTACAACCTTTTTAGGTCTTAGATTTCTGTATCTGTTTCATGATAATTTGTCAATATAATAGGCAAGTGATCAGCCTCCTGTGCCTGACACGCCGTCGACTTTTTGGGTTTTATTCAAGCCGTTTTCCTCACGATGTTTTTCTTCACCGTTCGAGCGAATGTTAAATGCGCATATAGAAAGACACTAGACAGTCCACTGGCGCAGAGCCGGTGATCGAACCTAAGACCTCAGTCCCGCGCTAAAAATATATATATTTTGAACTAAATTGACGAAAATATTTTTCGTTATATAAAGTTATAGTTGAGCAGTGTTGGCCTAGTGGCTTCAGCGTTCGAGCGAATGATAAATGCGCACATAGAAAGAAAGACCATTGGTGCACAGTCGGGGATCGAACCTACGACCTCAAGGATGAGAGTCACACGCTGAAGCCAATGCTTATTTCTTACTTACAGATATAGGCAACGTTGCATAGAGCAAAGCATTTTTTCGTCCAAATTTATCCGCAGCTACCCCGTATACGAACACAGCTATAGGTGCGAAAATAAACATGATGGAAGCCATCCAGGACACTTCCTCTTCAGTCAGGGGTCTCCCTGAGGGTGAGGATTCTCCCATCAGCAGGGCTTTGTGGGGTGAAATCCAGCCCATCGCTGTGCCATATGCCAGTATTGGCATGCATACTGTAAACAATAAATTGTATCGTGAGATTCAGTGTCCAGACGTAGAGCTAAGTTTGACCTGCCTTGCGATTCTGTAACTCACTTTTCGAACTCACACAGCGGTTTTCGCAGCGGTTTTCGCAGCGGCGGTCGCGCTCAAATCAGTCGTGAAGCAGTCATTTTACGATTTGGAATTCTGATAAGGAGCTTGTAGTTTATTGTTTAGTACAGAGTCACAGAATCGCAAGGCTGTCCTGTCATCCACAGAAATATTGGGCTCTTATCCATTATGGTTTTTCCTAAGGGGGGAATATTGTTAGGGTGTATGTACACCACACGTTTTGTATAGCGACAGTGTGTAGCGTACAATTCGTAGCTTCGGTCGTTGTTCCCGCGCGCAATAAAATATTAGCTACCGATTTATGTTTAATTTCCTACCTTTCTACCACTCCTTAACTAGGTGCACACGTGCACACCTAAACAAGCATATATGTTCTTGTATAACTAGTGTTCTTGCTCCTACAGATATCTATAAAGCTGAAACAATTGCGGAAAACCACTGCAGTATTTTTTTTTATATAATAGTGGGGCAAACGAGCTTGCGGGACGACCAAAAAGGGCAGTCTACGCAGCCCATAGACACCCATTTTTAGTGGGTGCGTTGCTGGCCTTTGCGGGAGGAGTAGACTCGCTTTTACAGCTTGCGATTCTCAACCCTGAGGTCGTAGGTTCGATCCCCGGCTGTGTACAAATGGACTTTCTAAGTGCACATTTAATATTGGCTTGAATAGTGAAGGAAAACATTGTGAGGATACCAGCTTGCCTTAGACCCATAAAGTCGGCATGAGTCAGGCACAAGAGGCTGATCCTACCTGTCTATTAGATTGACACATGATCATGAAACAGAAATCTGATGCCCAGACCTAAAAAGGATGTGGCGCTAGTAATGTAACCTAACATTAGTTAAGTTACATATATAATTTAAAAAAAATGTGTGCGTGTACTAGGTGTACACACGTAAGAAGTGAAACTTATATAAAACCTTTGTTGTACGCAGAGCCATAATTGGTTGGTTTTAAGTTTAGAGGTCCGAAACTATTTCTTTAAACACAGTAAATTTTGATACACTGCCTAGCATACAATTTACAAATCAATTGCTGCAAATTGCGATTAGCAAATTTCAAGTCGAAAATGTAATCCGTTGTCAAACTTCAAAGTCAAAAACATACTATGTCATATTTTAACGCCGATAAAGAAGTTCACTTGAAAAAGCAACATGGCGCGTAACGGAAAAATGTGACGCGTAACGCAAAAATGTGACGCGTAACGCAAAAATGTTACACTAAATTTTTTTCCAACCCCGATAAAGAAGTTTCACTTCAATTAGATGCGTAAACAAAATGTAAACTATCGCACACTTGAAGCCAATATGAGTGATTTAGTTTCTTCCACACTCATAACTTGTAATACAACATTCTTGTTTCCGATAATGTCCAAAAAGGTCGACTCATATTGTACTGAAGTTTCACTTAGATTTATGAACCCTTAGACAAGTTAGTTTTTGTTTACGTCGCAACACCACTACCCCTAATGTTATCTTAGCCATAAGCTCATGTTTTAAATGATTAAAGTCAGTTATCACCCAGCTTCAAATAAAGTGTTTCATTTAACATACATATATAAATATTTTTTTTGGGAAAATGCATTGCGCATACCCTACCACGGCGCAACTGCTTAGTGCGGGAGGGTTATGTGGGACCTGTCCATACCCACTAAAACCCCAAGGCGTCACCAACAATCGCCTGAGGTGGGATACAATAACAGCAGAGCCTTATCCGCACATGCGATATGACGGTTGCGTCCGCCTCTCCACCGCCATTGTTAGTTCGTGAAGATACTGGACACAGCACAGACCGGGCCATCCGCTTTTAGAAATAGCTACGGGAATTCGGGAGTACTTGCAGTGATGGATCACCATCCCTTCTTATGAACACATGGACCCCTGCTTCCCCACTTGGGTATCTTTTAGGTGGCGAGGATTTAGTGAGCACGGCTTCAGGACAAAGCTAGTCTTTTTTTTTGCTCTTCCCTGGTCCTTTCCGCATCTTTCATTAACATATTACGAACAAGGGGATCGGATAGAAAATGTCGTAGATACACGGGCTTATTTCTAAATAAATCAGACAGGAATTTTTTTACAACAAAAAGGAAATTACGCACATAAATACACTATCACACACAACATAAGGTCACTAGATACTTCAAATACACGCACTTCACACAGTACTTTTTCACTTGTCTTAACTATTCGCACTTTATCACTTCACTGTTAACTGACTTAATTGGTCGCGATTCGGCTTATATATCCCTGTGGAATAATCTTGAACGATGTTTGAGAACTTTCTAGGCAATATTGCTACTGAGTAGCAATTACACAATTCTAGAACGTTCGTCATTATCTCTTTCGCACATTGCTCCGTCCTTGTCGGACGGCGTTCTAGAGTGTTTAGTCTGGCTTCGAGACAGGATCTTCCTTCAAACTCGCGTATTATTTCGTCACCAGAAAATTCGGTCTAGAATATTCCTTCATCATAGGGGTATAACTAGTCCTGAAAACGAGTTTCCTAAAAACTGTACCACTTGAATACACACGTTCAGAAAATGTCTGAAAACATTTTTCAGCCTACAAATTGCAAATAGGTATGTGATAGAGCCTCTCTTGAAACGGCTATAGATCACATTACAGCTTACAGCTAACTGAAAACGCCTCTAGCTTGTGGAAAAATCGAGAAACATTTCAGTCAACCCGTCTTAGTAACAATATATTTGAACCATACAACAGCCGCCACCGAACTTGCGATTTATTTTTTGATAAATTGTATTTCATATAGACCTTGAATTATCTATAAAGTTAATTGCATCATCTAATCCATATTTAGAAAAGCACGTGTTAATATTATTTGGGATAATTTGGCAACGCGTCAATTGAAACATTTCACAAACGTGGACGCATTATTAGACAAGAAAAACTAATAATTTTTATTACACACAATAATTTTAACATACATAGTACTTATAATAATAAATTGATAACTAGAAAATTAAAACACTTAAAAAGTTTGATCCCTGTGGCAGTGTTTAATGCTGGCAGCAAATAATTATAATTAGTTTTACGAATTAAGAATTAGTATCCAATATGATAAACATAAAGAGCGTTTGATCAATTGCTTGACATATTCGGTAGTGGGCTGATCAATTTAAAAAAGCATTTTTGTAGTGCCTATCTTTCTAATCTGCTGTTTTGCTAGCATTATTTTGCTTATTAAAATTACTAATAAAATCTAAAACTGGAAGTGTAATGTTATATTTTTATTTTTACTGTTATTATTATAATTGTCATATATTTTAGAAAAGATAGTTTATATAACATATACTGTAGATGTAGAGTTATGTATGATGTAAACTTTAATAAATCAAAAGCTTATCTTAACTGATGGTTTTAATAATATTATTTGCGTCGTATAGGACTATTATGTAGGCAGTACGACTAATTAATATCGATCGGTCAGTTGGAAAATAATGAAAATAATATTTTATTGTAATATTTGGATACTTCATTTATAGTTAAAAGTTCACTTTGAACCACAATTTTAAACCTTTTCTCCTATCGACCAAGGAACGGATTGTAGGAATATAATGAGAGGAGATGAAATGTGAGACAGAAATGTATTTTCAAGGGATTATGTTAATGGAGAAATACTTTTATATATTAAGAGGAAACAATTTAAAAATTATTTTGCTTTCAGAGAAGTATAAAGATTTTTTTGTGGAATAGGGGGGAAAACGAGCCTTTGGGACGCCCAAAAAGGGCAGTCATAGCCGCCCATAGACATTTTAGTGGCTGAGTTACGGGTGAGTATCTATACTCTATCTTTAAGCAATGTTCGAGGGAAAAAAAATTCTTGAAAGTGAAAGACTTCCATCCATCAAGGTAAAGATAGGCTATCTACATAGTCATAATACACACTTTTAAATATTTACTTGTCTTTTGACTTACCCACTATGGACATAAGTATTTGATTGTGTTTGCTTCCAGTTTTTCTATCTTTATCATTCACGTTATACTTCTTGCTCACCATTGTGCACTGTTAATCTTAACGCAAAATATCCGCAATTTTAAATTCAATTTAAAAAATTTTTTGTAACGATGTGACTGCGCACGCGTCTCTCATAAAAATCACTGAATGAATACATCTGAGTCTTATATTAAATAGTGCCTTACGTTTCTGGGTTTGATTAAATTTCTGACGCGCACTACAACTAAGGAAAGAGATGGCCATCAAGAAACGACGTTGTCGTTCAAGAAGTAGGGTTCGCATGCCGGCAACGCACTCGAGAGTCTTGTGTGTGATGGCCGCTTGTAACGAGTATTGCTACAAGTTTAATGTTCCAGATTCGATTCCCGTAAAAACAATCGTTGTTACGGGTTGTAAAGCACAAGAGGCTGATCACGTGATACTGCCCTTCCAGCTTTGCTTGGAAACAACTGCCAATAGAACTTTCGGCGGCTGCCAGCGACGTAACTGTCCGTAACAATTACGATTGATAATTTGTTTATAGAAACCGAGCGGATTATATAGCGGTGATTCCCTTGAGATATATAAACAATGACCTCAACGTAATTAATTTAAACTAAAGGCGATTGTGAAGTCCCTAACAAATAAAGATAAGAGGTTTTAAATATAAAATTTACATCAGAAACAGCATCTTGTACATCGCATCCAATTTCCTCAATAAAAAACACATAAAGAAATATCTAAAAAATAAAATATATTTATTGTACGATAACTGACAATAAAATAACTGTAAATAGGAATTGGATCTATTAAAATATTAATTTATGTTTTTTAGTAATCATAACAAGCAAATATACAGTATTTTCAATTAGTTATAATAAGTATAATTATCATAAATTAACTTTCAACAATTAACAAATCAACTTAGATATTATTCCCTTTGGAGTAGAAACTCTTGGGCTGTTAAAGATTTAAGTTAGTGCCTGATAGATGGTACCGGTGACCCTAGAGCTGGTGCTTTTCTCGCTCAACTAATAGGTATCGCAATACAGCGAGGAAATGCTGCAAGCGTTCAAGGTACACTGCCACAGGGATCTAATTTTTTAAATTAGTTTTAAATTCACTTAAATTTAACTTTTGGTTAATTATTAATTATTTAAATAAAATATTTATTTTACAAAACAAATTCATCAGGCACATAAATTGTAGAAGGTACTGTGTGTACCTGCCTCCTGCTGATAGAGGACAAGTCTTTTTTTTTAAATTTATCTTATTATTATTAATTACTTAATATGTCATGTGGAACATGGTGTAATGGTTGCAGCTCCTTACAAACGTTGTGTAAAAAAAAATAGCGATTAAAAGGAGTGGCGGAGAGTTCATTGCCAGTTCTTCTCTTCCGTTCTACACCCTTGGTTTTAGAACTGGCAGTAAATGTAAAATTAGAAGCATTAATATGTATTTCTTTACCGACAAGTCATAAGTGTACATTATGTTACCTATATGATTAAATGATTTTTTACTTTTACTTTTTGCCCATTTTACTCGCTCAGGTATCCAATTTTATTAATAATACGATCTCCAATGCCTAGTCCTCAGGGTGCCTGATTACGTTACAAGGCTAGACATCGACTGCCTTTACTATTCCTTTATTATTATCCACAGCGAAAACTAACCTCTCGAAAAGGGCACACAACAATGTATGGAAATAAAAACTAACGTTTCACAAGGCAGTTTTTGCCGCGCAACACCACTATGTGGAACCAGATGCCCACTGAAGTACTTCCGAACCAATTCGACGTAGGGTCCTTCATGACCGTACAAATTCTTAAAAGTCCAGCAATTCACTTGCGAGGTCTCTGGCAATGTGAGTGTCCATGGGCGGTAACACTTAACATCAGTTGAGCCACCTGCCTGTTTTCCTCCTGTAACATAAAAAAGGCCAGGTAAAGGTAGCAGCAGGTAAATAGTAGAGAGTGTCACAGTGCAGCCAGTATTTGCAGGATTTGGAGGAGGCCTTTGCCAAAAAAGGGTGTTTGTTGTACCTGAAATAAAAGGTTTTTTTGTATTTATTATTATTATATGCGGACTATATAATAATAATAAATACAAAAAAATCGTTGTAAACATAATGATACATCATAAGACCCCCTTTTTTGTTTCTAACGAGCTGTCGCATGTTCAGACGAAATAATATTCAATGTTACTTTCCTTTTGTTACTTAGTTTTATTGCATTTTTCCTATCAAGTGATCCATATCATATTACCTTTTAACAAGTTGCTTCATGTAATCGCAATTCGACCGAAAATAAAACACTTTGACTGTGAAAGCGAAGAGGGAAATGAAATTCTATCGAAAGATCTTTTTTCTCAAGCATTTTCCTTAAGGAAAAAGGGATTTTACCATTGAAATATAAACAAATTTATTCGGGCTAAGAGTCATATAACAACCTGATTTATGATAAGTCATGCTGAATCTGTCAATGTAATCTTTGAAGAATCTGTCAGCTCCACTGTAACGTTTTAGTACCGGTCAATACAGACGATAATTGAATAGTTTTTTGTTTCGTACTTTGGTGGAATTAAAACCAGCTTGAATAAGCAGTGTTGGTTTCCCGGCTGTGCACCAATGTACTTTCTTTATATGTGCGCATTTAACATTCGCTAGAACATTGAAGGAAATCGTGAGGAAACCGGCTTTCCTTAGACCCAAAAAGTTGACGGCGTGTGTCAGGCACAGGCTGATCACCTTCTTGTCTATAAGATTGACAAATAATCATGAAACAGATATCGAGGCCCCGATCTAAAAATGTTGTAGCGTCATTGATTTATTTTTATTTTATGTTCTTTGATATTTTGTCCATACAGGCAAGTAAGTGAACAGATCTCAATTACTGACATACGCTATCTAGGTTTTAGGGAAAGAATCAGAAACGTGACGTGGTTGGTGAACACTGAAGCCCAATCATGTGCCCGTTCACCAACCAGATGGACCAATCCAGTGAAATCATTGACCTGACAATGTCACTGAAAATGTTTAGAAGAACTGCACTGGAAAGTTGCCAATATTTTATTGTTTTAGAAGTAATCTCCGTTCCTCTCTACACATCGTCGCATTCGATGGAATCACTGAGAAAAGCAGTGGGCCCATTCTTCCTTAGGGGTCTCTTCTATGGCATTTTCGTACGCTTTCACCGCATCTTCAGGGCTCGTAAAGAGAATACCTCGAATTTTATCTTTAGTTCTTGGGAATAAATGAAAGTCGCAGGGTGCCAGGTCAGGATTGTATGGCGGATAACTCATTATCTCGATGTCGACACCTGCCATAGTCAAATATTCAACAGTCAGATGTGCAGTCTATGTACATAACAACCGACATAGTAAAAATTAATATATTAACAACCTTTGTGAAACGCGGAATAAAAATTTATCTTACATCGATAAATGCAACAGATACAAATTACCCCATCACTTGTTTCTTGAGTAAGATGAATAACAGGTTGACAGTGGCCCACGCAGGTGCGCGAGTGTTGGCCATTGCGTCGCGCGCGATATCCGGCCTTATTGTTAAAGGATATAGAGCTGGAATGCGCGTGCGCCGAGTGATCGATGCTCGCGCAAGCATTAGGTGACTGCTCCTATTGTGATTGTACATTTTTGTTCTCGGTGCTACCCCATTTATTTTTAGTTATATTTAGTTATTAATGTGAGCATGTCAAAAAAGGAAATCTCATCTAAAGATTGCATAGTTACCAGGTAGTTTACCTCATTGTTAATTTTTTTTTTTTGGTCAAACATTTTGAGACATTATAACTTTAGTTGGGGCTTCATTTAGAAACGCTAATCGCAGCCTATCATAGCTTTGTTGTTGAGTAAGCCCACACGAAAGTCATAATAAATCATTGACCGAAAATTTCTCGCGTAAGGTTCATTTTCACGTGTAACAAGAGTTTTAGATTTGCCGCCAATTCACAAAAACAAATGACAAATGAATGCATATACTACATTAGGTTACCAAAGAGTTCTAAAATTTAAATTCAAAAAGTTTTCATTACCAACGTTTCTAACTGGCCAGTTCTAAACATTTTCACTGTTACCCACATCTAAGTGAGGCGCTGGACAGAAACCGGTGGAAACAGATGGGTCCAGGTCCTTGCTGGGAACGACACTCAGACATGACCGACTGAAGAGAGAGAGGATATTCTTAAAAATAGGGTCGGACATTTGGATAATAAGCCAAAGGCTTAGGAAGTTGTTAAGAAGGAAGGAAGTGCTCTTCATACAACCTATAGGGAGGATTCAGTCAGGCCAGTCAGTCTATCCACTGACTGGCCGGCCCACAGCCCAAGTCACTGACAGGGCCTGATTAACCCTTAGGCTAATTAGGCTGCAGCCTAGGGCACGACGATCTAGGGGGGCGCAACGTTTGGTTTCTTAGGGAAACTGCATGAACTAGACAACTAGATTAGAAGCAAAGCAAAGCAGTAAAAACTAATTGCCACTGATTTAGGAGAAACCTTTGCAGAAGAATGCGTCCATTTGGCGCAGTCATTAAAATCTGACACCGAGGCCGAGCATTCTATTTATTACCCCAAAGGGTTTGTTGGAGACAATTTTTTTTTAAACTAAGCCAATAGAAGTAATGCTGCCAAATACGACAAAGATTTGGTATTCTACTAGGTAGCCTGCAGTTGTCTTGATTTTGGTCGTATAACGCGTGAAGTGCTTTTCTTTTGTTTTTGTAGCGGCGCGTCCTGATAAATAGCCCAGTGCGGTCAGAATCTTGATCAGTCTCTGGTCACTGGTCTGAGGTTTTGAATGTATTCTGTAAAGGTCATCGTACTGATAGTAGCCGCCTATTGTAGGTGGTTTGCCAGGTTTGCTAGCATATTATGATGGATTAAAAAACGGTAAATTTGTCGAATCACGGCTCCACTTTATTACCTTAACACCTTAACCTTGGTGTATCATGAAATAATGTGGTGGCACATGCTCTTTACCATAGAAATTAATTAGAAGGTAAAAAATTTGGTTTCAACCTATCCTAATCTGATCACATACGCCACTTAGAATCGAGTAGTGATTCAACAAAATTTACCAAAAAAACCTCTCATATCAAACTAGCGATTGTCTTATTATATGTACAAGCAATTAAAATGTCACATTACACACATTCCCATTTAAATTGTACCTATTCTGTAAGCTGTGGTAAGGGGAGTAAATAGTTTGATTCATAACTTTGAATTTGTTTTCTAGATAGGATTTTTTTTTCAAATACATGTTTTGCACATATCAAATATTTAAGTGGTAAAGCAAAAGGCAGGGAATGTTCAATAACTTGATGAATCGGGCTTTTATCTTCTATCTAAACGACTTGAACTCTGCTCCGATTTGCATATCAGTGACTAACTAGATTATGATTGTGTTGAATTCAATATAGATATAATTTACTTTACGATGCGCGCGTACCGTGACACAAAATTAACAGAATGAAGTTGACCACGGAAGATGCTATGGCATTGGACATAATTTAATAACAACATTCGAATAATAATAATTTAAGTTACACTTAATGTAAGAGAATAATAATAAATATTTATTTATTAAATTTTTCAAATGTAAACTGAACTTTATTGACTATAATGACTCCTTTTCCAGTCTTTGAATATTTAATTGTAATTAGTTATTTACTTACGCGCGTATATAAGTATACGCACTCTTTTTTTATTGTGTATGTGTTGCCAAAATTAAAAAATGGTGAATGTTTAAACATTAATTATTATAAAATTACATTTAATGCCAGTTCGCAAGTCCCCTTGATTTGAACTAAAGAACTCAAATAAAAATAGTAATCTGTAATAAATATGTGATTTTATAATCCTCAAAAATATTCTCGCCAAAAAATAACTTCCCTTTCTCTTCAAAAACAATTGAAATGAAAGTGTTTGATTTAGTTTGAGTTGCGTGTGCCATCTATTAGTGACTTTTAACACATGTCGTATTGCCGGCATGCACTCGCGAGAGCTATAATTTTTTTTTGCGCAAAACGGGCAAATGGGCAGGAGGCTCATCTGATGTTAAATGATACCGCGGCCCATATTGGCAGCCTTTTAAGAATTGATCCGAATACTTCAGTGGACAGCGTTCCACATAGTGGTGGTGCGCCGCAAAAACTACCTTAAAAGACGCTCAGTTGTGGATCGAGGCACGTCGAGGTGATACGGGTGGAATTTCGTATTCTGCCTCGACGTCCGATGACGAATATTTGAAAAAAAAAAATTATAAATTTAGGTTAAGGTACATGAATGTTTGTTGCCATCATCCTGCGACGAAATAAACAGTGAGTGTTAATTATACTATTTAGATAAAAATACTTTAGGGAATCCAATAAACTGCCCTGGAATTGCTACCCAGAGAGAAAAGGAAGATCGGTGTGCCAAGAAAGGATATCAGGGAATAACAATTGGCAGTCTTGGGAAGGTAAAGACGTCATGGAGGGGGACTCCCGTGAGCTCCAGGTGGCTCGTGTTTCGGCCAATTTAAATGATCCTAATCCTTGGGGCTGATTAAAAAGAGTGGCGGAGAGTTTATTGCCAGTTCTTCTCTTTCGTTCTACGCCCTTGATTTGAGAACTGGCACTAAACGTAAAATTAGAAGCATTAATATGTATTTCTTTACAGACAAGTCATAAGTGTACAAAGTGTTACCAATATGATTAAATGATTTTTGAATTTTTTGGAATTTTGATTTGCTCAAACAATCTGTGTGACTCAAAACTTAGCGTTTAAAAAGATGGCGGAAAGTTTCTTTCCAGTTTTTCTTGCCCTTGACTTGACTTTGACTTTGAATAACTTTGGATCGGGACAGCGAAAGTAAACAGAATTTTGCCCATATAAAAATCTATTAGACAATAAATGTTTGTGATAGAGTAATATCTCATATAACATTAAAACGCATACAAAATATTCATGCAATCATACAAAACTTAAACAATGCCTAGATAGACGCCTAATTTAAAATAGAAACAAAGTTTCATTTAGTATTGCTGCATTTTATCATCAGGCGCTAATTAATTCACGGAACTGCTGATATTTGCGTAGTGTAAATACAGCGAGTTTAATCATAACATGAATACTAACAATGAAGTTCATTTGTAGCTCCACCACCAATGAATGTTTTCATTCTAGTACGAAAAGAACATTTTTTTTGATCCAAGAATTTTGTTTTCGTCATCTCATTTAATAACGTTACCAAATAAATATTGATTTAACAATATAATATTACACATTGCCATGTTTGATAGGCATCAAAGGGATTCATCTGATTTTAAATTTAATGTCGAGGACTTTATTATTTATGTTATATCAGGAGTTAATAATAAGTACATGAGCATTCACAGTTACACACACACCCTCACTTATACGTAAATACCCACATATTATACATTCACACCATCACACAACAGCCGAATTTGGTATGTATATATTATTAAATGTATTTAATATTTTTATTAATTTTCCTTTCGTATTTACTAAGTATCGAATACTTTTATATATTTTTGGCTATATCGTTATTAAAATTATTTTTTGTTATGTATAATTTATGTTAGCTATAGGATTACGATATAAATAAATAATACAATTTGCCAATTTTTTTTTATAAGGAATCGAGTATATCATTATTTATTTAGGCGATTTATTTCTCCATATGGGACACAGGGCTTATCTAATTGCAAGTTATACCGCCGCCCATGGACACATATTGCCAGGAGGCTCGCGAGTGGGTTGCCGGCCTTTTAAAATATTATGGTACGCTCTTTTCTTTAAGTCAAATTAGTTCGGAAATACGTACATAGCGGCAGTGCGCAGCATAAAGTGCATTAAAAACGCTTAGTTGACGAATAGCGGACGTCGTGTTGGAACGGGATTTATTTATTAAATGGAACTATTAGTTCAAAATGTTTTATATAATTCTCGTGCCGCGGTGTTTGTAGTTAAACTCCTCCGAAACGGCTCGACCGATTCTCATGAAATTTTGTGTGCATATTGGGTATGTCTGAGAATCGGACAACATTTTCATCCCCCTAAATGTTAAGGGTAGTCCACCCCTCAATTATTTATTTTTAATTTTTAGATAAAAATAAATAAAATCTAAATCATAAAATGACTGCTTCACGACAGATTTGAGAGCGACTGCCGCTGCGAAAACCGCTGCGAGAATTCGAAAAGTGAGTTACAGAATCGCAAGGCTATCGAGATATATCGAAATAAATCATACGATAATATCGAAAAAATGATATTGAATACATACTATACACAATATCGCTACTGTGAACTCACTCTGCGAACAAAGATGTCGATAGTTTCGGAGGCAGCATTCGGTACGCGCTATGTCTTTGTCGAATCTGTACAACAGACTAGTTCTGGCCCTTGGTATCGCAAACAACCTTGGTATTTGCCGTTACATATCACTTAGGTTTACTTATAAACGTAAGTAGCGAAATTTCACAAATCAAGGGTGTAAAACGGACACGGATTTTCTCTCTTACACAATGTTTGCAGACACGTAAAAGCTCTGCAACCTTAACATCATGCTCCTCATCACATCTTAAAGCAATTAATTGTAAATAAAGAAATAAAGAAGAAAAATAAACGGGTAAACTCTGACATTGAATTGTGTTTTACTTAACTCTAATCATCAGCTATGGGTGCCAATTATAAAATAAGTAAGTGGAGAAGGGTGGGCCGCCCTGGCAACGCAGAGGCGACGGAAGCTGTGATGTGGAGTGAAATTAAGAGAGCTGCTCAGCCTGGTTTTCTATGCTGCTATCTGCCCCACTTGGGGACATAGGATTTGAAATCAAGTACCTTACAATATTATCTTTAACTGTTGCGAATGACCTCAAGAGTTCTATTTAAATACAAGGGTTAAATTGTTCTTTTTCTATTGGTACCTGGAAAATTGCTAACGTGTAATCCGTCATTCAAAGTATGAATTTATATGTATGTGTACAAACCTACCAAAAACAAAGTTCAAACTCAGTATTCTTTTGTTATGCTTATACACTTCTTAAACATTACCCTTAATATTTCTTTTTCTAATAATTTACGTAACTAGTTTTCATTTGTAATGTCACGAAGTTTTGAGAAATAAAAAAAATCCTGTAAAATATACTGGAAGTGGATCCCATTAAATAAATCTGCAGTGTATATTTGTATATTCTATTCGTGTAATAACAAAGTTTTTTCTATTGTATTTTTTACAATTAATAGTAGTAAGGGGCCGTTCAAGTATGACGTAAGCAGATTAACTTCAATTTATCCTCCTCCCCTTCATTTTGTCAGCAAAAGTAAGCAAAGCTCTCAAAAATAATAGAACATAAACGTATTAATTTTTGGTAGGAGCCCTCGAAAATGCATTTCGTTTTCAAGTAAATATATATTGACGTAATCACCAAATAAGAAAATCAAAGTACATATTTGATAACTCCATCCCGAGTTCTGTCGAATGTGATGATCATTTGAAAGCGAGAGACGAGACACTGTTTATTAAAAATTTCTCATTTTATGGGTGTAGGATTTTTTTCTTCATATTAAAATGAGTTGTCATGTGTCCTTTGAAATGAAGCCAGAAGTCAAAGTTAAAAATCATTTATTCATGTAGGTAACACAATGTCCACTTATGAACGTCATAAAAGAAATATACATTAAATGCTTCTAATTTTACATTTACCGCCAGTTCTCAAATCAAGGGCGTAGAACGTAAGAGAAGAACTGGCAATAATCTCTCCGCCACTCTTTTTAATCGCCAAGTTTTTTGTTTTACACAACGTTTGTAAGGAGCGTTTACTGATGAACTTAGCATTAGACCCGACATGTATATGTGTGAACCCTTTTGTATATTTCATGTATTCCATCTTTGGCTATATCTTTAGTATAATTGTTTTTTGTATATACAATTTATGTTAGCTGTACGAAATAAATAAATTAAAAAGTATTCCTACATTATATTGTACCAAAGTGTGACGTCTCTCGTATAATTTGTTTCCAGGATTAATTAGTGTGTAGTCAATTCCGCCCTTAGAGGCTTCAATCAAAATAAGGTATTTATGAACTTTGACCCCTAATAGATTAGATTTTAACCTTTCTCCATACTATTCCTACAAGAAGTTCTTTTGTAATAAAATATCTTTTGTGTGAAAATACTCCTTTGTCTGAACGCATTAGTATTGGATTTCCTATACAACGTTGTTTTGATAGGAAATATAATATCGAATAACCATGATGAATGTACCTACTGTATTGAAAATGACTTGTATTATCGTTTACCATAGACTAAAGAGAAATGTGCTTAATACCTTAACTGATTTTTTTTAGCTTTTCTCCTCTTACGTGTAATCTGTGTAATTTTTTTGAGTGTGAGATTATTTTCAAACATACTTAATTTGAAATATTTTATCTAGCATCGAGTTTAACACAATATTATGTTACTTATTTTACAAATTTCCTTGGTTTGAGCGTTATTTGGTGTATATTTTGTTTAGAACATTGTTAACATTAAACAGATAACTCAGTTATTATTAGCTATCTCATTGCGAAATAAAACGCGAACTAACCGGATAATGGCTGTCAAACAGTTTTGCATATCAGCGAGATAAGAAAGATAGTGTTTATGGTAATTTTCTTAATATATAAAAATTCAGTAAATAACGGCAATAATGTTTCATAATCAAGTTTATTGTTCGATCGCTTATCGGGCAAGTACCATCTGATAACAAAAGAGATAAAACCGCGTGGTCTCGTTTGTTAAAATTTGTTTAAGATATGTACGCTCTTTTCTTGAAAGACCCTTAGTCATATTAAAATAAATCAGTGGCGCTACAACCTTTTTTAGGTCTGGGCCTCGGGGTTTTGAATCTGTTTCATAATCATTTGTCAATTAATAGGCAAGTAGGTGATCAACCTTCAGTGTCTGACACACGCCGTCGCCTTTTTGGATCTAACGGTGCGTACAGACTATATAACATAACATGTTATACAACATGTTTTAGATAATGTGGACACTGAATGTTATAAAACATGTTATAGTAACATGTTATTGATATGTATGCTAGGACGAACCCAGCATCTACGTTTTTTTGTTTTTCTTTTGTTATTTAAAATGGTTATATAACATTGTTATTCTAATGTGTACAGTATTGTTTTATGTTATTATGTTGAATAACAAGGTTACATAATGTGGACGTGTTATAAAACACAAGTTACATAAAATGTTACATAGTCGGTACGCACCCTTAGGCAAGCCGGTTTCCTCACGATGTTTTCCTTCACCGTTCGAGCCAGGGAGCCAGCGTGCACAGCCAGGGATCAAACCTACGATCTTAGGGAGAGTCGCACGTTAAAGCCACTAGGCCAACACTGTTCTTCCTTAGTCATATTGGTTTGGAAATAATTCTGTGGGCAGGTGGTGGTGCGCAACCAAAACTGCCTTAAAAACGTTCAGTTATGGAACGATAGTAGTTGATATAGCGATGAAGCAAGTAGTAAACATCGAAACAAGCCTTTACAAAGTAGAATTATACAGCTGACGCCCACAAACTAATGTATAATGTCAATCTATCGATATCTTTAACAATCACGTTGTCTTACCCTCTTTTCCCGTCAAACATAATTAGTTTAACTTAACAGGACATTTGGCACTGAACTTATTATTTGACAAAATGATTTTAAAGGTGTAACTTAAAAAATTGATGTAATCTTAATTTGTATGTTGTTTAATAGATACAGGCAAGCCTTTTAAATTAATTTATTTAATATATGCTTGGGTCAATAAATTTGGAACTTAATCTAGTATTAATTAGTCAACTAAATCAATCTAATTTTATAAACTTCATATATTTTTGCACTATTGTAACGGAAAGTTTCTTCAAACATTTCCTTAATTTAATTTCATGTCTGCGACTAACATTTTCTACTAACAATTAGCTGTAAGTTAACACTAACAGTACTACTAAAAACATTTGAAATGGAAAATAATAAGGCTTTATTATTATTATAGAACTGTCTACATCATTCATACTGGGTTAATATTTTCCACCACGAACACGGCGACCAATCTCTTGATTGCTATTTACGAAGTAGATAGCCTGGACGATTAGCGTAAGAGATCCTATGAGAATGTTGAGCTTTTGTAAATGCCAAGGTTCTGATATCAGCGCTAAGGAACGACGTACAAAAGCGTTGGGATTAATTTTTTTTTTTTTACATTAAAGGTACAGAAACAGACATCGGATTGGTTACATACATACAGTTATTACACTATAAACATTATTTGTAAACCTGAAGTCCAATTAGATCTGTACACAGCATTTTCGTGGAATCTTCAGTGCTGGTTTACCAAATACTAACAATTAGACACAGTTTATAATATGTACATATAATTATTATTTACATTAAACTTAATGACAAAAATAAATAGAAAATAGAAAAATTTAATGCCAAAAAAAAAATTAAGTTATTCTGGTTGCAAATCTGCACCGCGAATAATTTTTCTAAATTCATAACTACTATTGTGAAAAATATCAACATGAGAACACACACAATTATAATACTTGCACATTCTAGCGAGCGGATCATTCTGGGATACATTGTTGTTACTTGTGGGTATCATAAATAGTTGTGGGTTACGCACAGAACGCAACGGCACCTTGATGTCAAGTTTATCCAATAGATGATGCAAATGCAAGGATGCAAATGTCTGTGAAGTAATCAGAGCACAAAACAAAGAATTCTCGAAGCACATACAATAGTTCCGAACATAACTCAATTCACAATTTCATCACAAAAATTCTGAACATTTAAGTCCATAATTAATTTTTAAAGGTGAAAAATGTTCTGCCAGCTCGTAAGATTAGAAAATAGAAATGCCGTGTTGTATTGTAGTCAGACAAATAAGGCTGTTACAGGATTTTTAGAGAACAACGATACGACAATAAGATAATGTCGAGAAAAAATAAAGTACAGAGTATGCGATGTTAGTTTATAGTAGTTATTTTGTTCTCCGCTGCGATGTTAATGAAGCAAACTCTTTTGTACACAAAATTTTTAAATATATTTATTGAATAAATTTAATTAAAATAAGTTAGTTTTAGTTTTAGTTACTCTTGCAAAAAAAAACATTGTAAAATGCTTATCTGATTAGGCCAATCCGCTGTTTTGATAGTATATTTTTTGTAACATTTATGTTTACCATAATTGTGATATATTCTAGAAAATATAGCTAGTAACGTATACTGTAGATAAAGCATTATGTATGATGTAGAACACTTTAATATATATAAGTAAATTGCTCATTTATAACCGCACCATTCAAAAGATACAAAACTTTTGTTATAATATATTGACAAAAGTAGACTGCTATACATATTGCGCAGATAAATCCTAACAGATCCTACATAATCCTACACTAAGGATTCTATTATTAATTTCCGGAATTCAATATATGTTCACAAACAAAATTATTATTCAGTGTAACATCTTAGCCGAGAATCTATCTTTGAACGCCGAGCAGTCGCGTGTTGGGCCGGCCGAGGGTCGCTTGTGTGAAAACGCGCGGGAAAAGCTGTCAATTGTCAATTTTATCTGCGTAAAAAGTATTCAATGTGTTGTTTCCTTTTGTATGCGGTAAGTAATATTTGACTTTTTGCATTTTTTAGATTACCAAAAATTATTTTCAATATAGCATTGTAAGAAATATAATATAGCCAAACAATTATTAATACGTTTAAGGGTAATATTGCATATTAAAAATAATTAATTAAGTAATAAAGTATATATAAAATCGTATTTTACGTACATTTTTGTGAATATTTTATATACCATTTGTTAGTGTTTTTTTTAATGTAATCAGAACAGACGGACAGGAGGCTCACCTATGATTAAGTGCCTATGGGCACTCACGTTCTGAGAAGGCTCGCAAGTACGTTGCCGGCTTTTCAATATATTTCGTATATTTGAGAGGACTTTGAAATATATTTATAAAACTAGCTGTTACCCGCGACTTCGTCTGCGTAGAACTACTACTTCGTGTAAATTTGTTTGGACTGAATAGGCTCTGAAACTATAATGAAACGATTCTAATGAAGCCGGCACATTGAATTATTGAGATTAACATAGGTAGACTTTTCCTGACCCTGATCCCTGACTTAACTTAGTTTAATACGTTTTTGTATACGACATTTTTTGTTTTTCCTTCTTTGGTCAAAACATGTAGGTTTTGTGGACTCGATACTCGTGAGCACGCCACATACAGTTGCCCATGGGAGAAACAGTTTTTTTCTAAATGAACACCAGCTACTTTGAGTGTCTGTCCTTGAGCTTTGTTTATCGTCATAGCGAATGCTGCTTTCAGGGGAAATTGTACTCTTTTGAATTGGAATGGCAAATCGGTAGGGATTATTCTAGTTCTTGCAAACTCATCTCTTATGCAAAGTTCAAAAAAAGCTGTAAGGGTGGTTTTTGGTCGAGTAGATAGTCGCTCGTGGAAATTATCTTCTGTAAAATAAACTCGTTCACCGTTCTCTAAGTGTACACTTAGATGTGTAACGGTGGGGTGCCTTTCGTGCAACGGGAACCCTAATAACCGCCACACGGCTTCGTTGCTGCTAACATAACGACCAGATTGATATGTATGTACTTCATTTACGCGATTTGCAAGCTCTGTGCTCCTAAAATTGAAAATAGCTTGGTCACTGCCTTTGTTAATATATTTGCAGATATATTTGATAGCGCGCACTGAACTGCAAGCCTCAACATTTATATGGGCGTTAAATATTTTTAATAGAATAGCGGAATAAGGGACCACCCAACTATTATCAATAGTGACGTAACTCCCATTTTGTGGTTTCACAGATGCCGTACGACCTCCGTCTGCTGGTGCTCTTCTACGATAGAGTGGGTATCCGTTTTCACTGTGGACAGTGTCTTTGTGTAATTTGCGAGGAAATTTCTTTGTGCATTTTCCATCTTTCATGCAAGGGCACTGAGCATTTTCAGGTCCACATGGACCATGAATCATGTTTTTAACTATAATATCATGAAGTGTCTTGTCAGTGCTTGGATCGGGTATTTCTGCGCTGATAATATTATCAATTTGATCGGGTCTCAACTTGTCTTTTAACCACAATAATATGTGGACATGTGGTAGGCCACGCTTCTGCCACTCTATGGAATACATAAAGCAGATCACTTCTCCAAATATTCTGCCTTTGGAAATAACAGACATAAGTTTTTTAACTTTCAACCTAAAAACTCTTGCGACTACATCATGCCTATCAATCGCGCTTTGACCCGGCATTAATTCATTTACTATTTCCGGCCATGCTGGGTTGCAAGTAAACGTAACGAATAAGTCAGGGCGACCATATGTACGTACATAAGCAAACGCATCCTGAGTATATTCGTGTAAGTACCTCGGACTATTTACAAATGAAGACGGTAAAATTATCATTCTACCAATATCATTTGGATTTAGATTAGCGTCATTCGCTACTGCGTCTTGAAGGTGGATATAATTTTCTGCTCTTAATTTAGTTTGATTTAATGTTATGTATCGTAATCGTTCACTTTCTACCTTAACCTACATATCAACATAAAACTGATTGGCCAGTTGCCTGCATCGTGATATAATATTAAAATCATTTTCTCTAATCATGATATGAAAGGCATAAAAGTCCATACATGATACCTTTTTGTTAGGCAAGGGCAGGCCAGTTACAGGATCGACTTGTGGAATTTGAAAGTGATACCCTTCTTGCCCTTTGCTAAATATTAGCGGATATTGTAACGCATCGTAAAATTTATGTGTATCCGGCACCCTAGTTAGTGTGTTATCACGGGCATGTAAAACTATATCACGGGAAGAAAACTGTTCACCACAAACCATGGCTGCGACTTCATTTATTAAAGGTGCATTATATCGTCTTTCGTGTTCCCCACTTGGTGTACGATCTGGGTGAATCACCAACTTATAATCATCTCCCGGCATTCTTTCTAAGGCTGTTGTGAAAGTGTTTATTAGGCGGTTATGTTCATGCAACATTCTCTGAATCTTTAAGACAATATCCTTTTCTACTAATTGAATGTTTTGACACCTGCGGTCAACCTCGTCGTTTTCATTTCCCATAAAATAAATCTGTAAAAATTTTGGTTGCTCATTATTTGTAGGAAGCAAAGAACCAATCCTATGATAGATTTGACCTTGGATTGTAAAAGTAGATGAAAACCCAGGCATAACCACCTCATTTTCTACACCAAATGACGTCATTTGAAAGCATGAATTATATTTCCTTATTTTGATTAAAAAACGCCGCGATTCGTTGTTATCACCTAAAAGTAAAGACTTCAATGATTCCTCTGGTTCTCCAAGTATTGGAATTGAAACCTTGCCACCAGAACAACACATACCCGGAGTTTCTTCTTTCCACTTGAGTGCTTCACAATGTATACATTTTTTATCCATTCCACCTATGAGAAGTAATCGATGGTTATTATACTCAATCGATGGGTCATAATCAAAAGCAGCATTGTGGAATGCTCCCCATGTATACGCATTGTAAACGCATTTCTCCTTTCTGACTGCCGTTCAGCATTTAACACACGTCGTCTTTGGGATTCTTCTGGCATCTCTGCAGCTATCAATGATGCGTGTCGCTCAGCATCTAAAATCTGCCGGGCCTGAGTCTGTTCATAGGTTTCGGCAGCTCTTTGCGTTGCGTGTCGCTCAGCATCTAAAATCTGCCGGGCCTGAGTCTGCTCCTCAGATTCTTGGGATCTAGCTACTTGCGCAGTTCGAGCTCTTTTAGAGCTACGCGCTAAATTAGATTTACGCTTGCGAGGCATATTACTTAACCAGTTACCTACCTAAAGTAATAAAAACAGGTAAGTACTTATGCAAAAAAAAATTCTTTAGCTGACAAATAATTTAGTTAAAGGTACTGAGTACGAAACTATACTTAAGGTAGGTACTTATACACATGAAATAAAACAAAAACAAAACTAAAACTAAATGTTAAAAAAAATATACTATCTATATGGAATAAAAACAAAATGAATCGATAAAATTATATGCGAAACTACTGGAACTATTTTATTCACAAAACAACATTACTTACCTATTAATACTCAATAAAAACTATGCTGACCTTCTTAGGTACCGTAACTACTTACTAAATGTGAAAAAACTTAAAAAAACCTGCCTACTAATCTACTACAATTTTATACCTATCCTAAAAAATGAATTAAAGTATTTATTTTACCTATTAACTATAATTTTACCTACTACTAACTTATGCTAAACTAATAATAACAACCAAAACAACTAAGTAAATAACACAAAATGCTTATCCAAGAAACCCTAAACACCAATGAAAACGTAAAGAAAGCGAATACGTTGCAGCTCAAAATTGTAGATATCGCATGCGTCCGCCAACGACGTCTGCCCTCACGTGTCTGCCCGTTCGGGTAAGCATACTTTGTGATCTACACTCCTCCCACCGAGCCATCCGCGTCCCCCGCACGTCTTTGCCGCCGCGCCGCGCAGCGCGCCCGCGCCCGCCAGCCCCGCCACACCACACCATGCATCGTCACACTCACACATTCATAGTGTATAGGCCGATGGGCCTGATGGACATGTCAGGCAGAAAGTATTCTAAAAGCTGCCTAGGAGTATTTGAATTATGCGATACATAACTGCACCCCGCGTTTTCACCCCCGGGATCGGGATCGGGATCTGGATAAAAAGTATCCTATGTCCTTTCCCAAGGTTCCATCTATCTCTATACCAAAATTCATCAAAATCGGTTCAGCGGTTTAGGCGTGAAAAGGTAACAGACAGACAGAGTTACTTTCGCATTTATAATATTAGTAGGGATAACCATTTTGTATTACAATTGATTCAGAGTTGCTAAAAGTGTAAATTTTGACTCATAATTTATAAAAAAATTCATTATAATAAATGTATTATTCTATTAATGATTATTTGCGTGCAACATACTTAATATTAACTTTATAACGTTATAACATATTTTATAACGTGACGATGTAGTTATAAAATAATTTAAGAATTGACTATAATGATATAATGTATTAATTGTAACTTCTATTCTACCTTTTAAGTTTGCACGCCGTTATGTGTGACACTTACTCACTAATACCATAACATACTTGTAGGTACCAAATTCTTGCAAAAAATACTAATTATTAGTAATCAAAGAATGGTTATATAATAAACGCAGAATTTGTTTACTTTTTTGTGATTTTTTTTTATAAATTGTATCTGCACACCATTTAACATTACTACACAGACTAATAAGTAATGTTAATCTACTAAAAAGGATATTTAAAATAAGAAACTGGCCAATAACACTTAAAGTCCATTAAAGTACTATTTTTACACTTACCACTGTTAAGCACTAAAAAGTAACGTACACACATTCTAATTCAAATTTTGTAAAACGACAAATCTTCTCACTAGGTCCGTGGTGTCAACTAAACGTATTTAAAAAAAATAATAATAACCTCAAAATGGTGCTTTTACTTTTTTTCCAACCAGCTTTTTTACAGTCTGAATTTCAATTAGCTTTCGGGATCGACCCTTTTAGGGATAAGAATGATTAAGTCTGAGGGTACGAAAAACAACATACTGTATTAAACAAAATTATTCACTCACGCGGAACAAAACTCTTAATGTAACAAAAACAAAGTCCTTACCCTCAAAACACATTTAATGATAGCAGTCAAGTTATTTTATCACCTTTAGTTAATACAATGCTCTTATATTAAGCTTTTAACGTAAAATTCACTTGTTGATGAACATAATTTAACTTTTTCTAATTCTTGATTACTTATTGATCTTATGTAGAAAAAAATTAATATGTGCGTGTGCTAGTGTACACACGTTAGAAGTGAAACTTCTTTATGACCTTATTTTTCGAAAAATGATCTATATGCTACTTTACAGAAATAAAGTTAAATTTGATAAAGGCTTTTCTTATCATATCTTATCATAGACATGAATACAAATACAATTACGAGTATTTCATATTACCTTATTACTACTAAGATTATTACAGAATTTCATTAATTGTAATATAAATTTTACTATCATTGTTATCGTTATTTTAAATGGCTTCGAATCTCTTCGAATCAACCGTGGTAGGGACAAGAAACAGATGAGCGTAACGAATAAATGTGACGCGTAACCGAAAAATGTGACGCGTAACGAAAAAATGTTACACTACATTTTTTTCCAACCCCGATAAAGAAGTTTCACTTCAAAATCTAATCAAACTTAACTTGTGCGGACACGTTTGCCCCGTCTTTTTGCTTGTCCGAAAGATTTAAGTTGGCACCTAGTAGACAGTACCGGTGACACCAGAGCTGCTGCTTTCCTGGCTCAGCGAATAAGTATCGCAATACAGCGAGGAAATGCTGCCAGCGTTAAAGGTACACTGCCACAGGAACCAAACTTTTTAATTTGTTTTGATTTTCTTTTTTATAATTTATTTATATAATTAATTATTTGAAGATAGTATAATAATTACTTTGTAGCTTAAGAAAATTGTAAATACTGTATACTTGATTGTAAATATGAAATAAAATTGTATATAAACCTTACTTGATGAATAATAATCAATAGATCAAAAAAAAAAAATTAAACTAACCAAATAAACAGCTCAAGTATAAAAATCTTTTTTCAACTTTGATTTTGTTCCCTATGGAGTAGATACTCTTTGGCCGTGGGGTTAATTAACAGGCGTTAATTAAACTAAAGTATCGAAATACAGCGCGGCAATGCTGTATATGTTAATAAATATTATAACTTATTTATTTGCTTAACGGTATTCCTACAGCTACTTACGAGTACTATACAATATTCAAAAAATTACACTATACACAAGCCAAAAACGGCATACACATTTAAACACACACAAAGCACAGTTACACCTATACAAATACAAAAAATAAATATAAAGAATATATGTATTTATAATAAATTCTAAATTCTAAGATTCATAGTTTAAAAGGAATAACAATGCCATTCTATCTAATAAAGGATACTTGAGTTTTTATATAATTTCTTAAGCATTTTTTAGATACATTATATATATCTATTTGCTATATTTATAAACAAATGGTTTCTTTTACTAGTTCGAAACTAGCTTATTAGTTTAGCTTTTTCACTACTAAGAGAATAAAATTGTGTAGCTTTGTTATTTTTAATATAATTTTATCGATAATAATTCACTCACAAGCTTTACGTTATAAAATTAATTTAAAAAGCTTGGCCCCTATTATACACCGTCGCTCCTTCTCACATACACACTTCATACCCTCATATACACACATATACATGCACACAAATCCAAAAAACATTAATAGTAACTTTACATACCTGCTTTTGATATCCATGTACCTATAATTTCTTTTTCAGTTGACTTTATTTCTGTAGTAATCTAGTTTAAACTGTTTTGTTTTTTTAAACTTTAAATTCGTTTGCCTACTCATGTACTTTTTTGTTACCACTCAATATGACTTTGCTGTGGAATGGATGCCTGATTATCCATATCACAGGTTCATACCTAGCTTGGACACCAGTCTTCCAATACCTTCTTAATTGTAATCTGATTGATTCAAATGTTATATGGAAGAAAATAAAAATTTATTTATTGTTATTACGGATAATTCTTGCTGGTTGTTCAGATACTCTTTAGATTTTTTAGAGTTAGACTCAACGCTAAGAGGTGCTATTTATACTAATTCTTTTTCCCTTATAAATAATAATAATAATAATTAAGCCTCATTTATTCCTTGAAAAATTTACAAAAAGTTACAAAACATACACACATACACAAAATACATACACATATATATATACATATATATATATTTTGTTTTTCCAAGGACCTCTTATTGATATAGGCCTTCAATTGACTCCATCTCTCTCTGTTTTGAGCATTTTTCTCTCAATTCCCTTATTATTGAGTTTTATTCGTATCACTGAACTTTTAACGCCAATAATACGTTAGAATCATTCATCTGAGAGAACAACAATTCAGTTGTTTTTCGATCCTTTTGGGCGATTTTTCTTGCGTTTGTTGATGTTTCAACAATTATACTGTATATAAAAATAAGTCGGGTTTTCCTTCCTGACGCTAAAACTCCAGAACGCACGAACCGATTTCCACGGTTTTGCATTGCTCCGTGAGGTTTATAGAAAAGAAAATTCAGGAAAAATTTCAACAGAAAAGCGGGATCACCAAACGAAATGTTACATAAAACTAAGCCATCTGGTGGTGAAACGGAGTTCGCCGAGTTTGCTAGTACTGTATAAAATATATGACAATTGTTGCTTTCGGTTCAACTATACCACGAGTTTTGACGATGACAAATTTTGAATTGTGTTCAGTAAAGCGTAAAATTGTGGTAAATATTATCAACGCTTCGTTCGAGTTTGTTTCATACAATGTTGATAACTTTGGAAATGAACATTATTGCGCATTTGACACTTGAACGGTAAAAGCAATTATCGCGTCACAGGTTATTTATTATTGTTAATAATCTCTCAAAGTTTATGGGCATATATCGGTGAAGGAAAGAAGACGTTGTAAGTACTTAACAATAATACTGCTAATAATGTTTCATTCATATTATGTACAATTTATCCTTTAAAGAATAAATGAATTTCAGGCATTTGCTACGCCGTAGCTCGGCGCTACGTAATTTGTTTGATCATAAATTAAATGTATAATAATTTTCATGACTATATTAAATATTTATTTTTCAAATGATTTTCCGAGGTCGTTAGTCGTTATAAAACGAGAATCAAATATTGCTTCAACCTTTTTTGTACCTTACCTTTTTTGTGTAAAATAATAATTATACAATTATAAAATTTAACGGTTAAAACGGTAAAAAAAAAATAACAAAATAAATTTAAATGTTTGGTTGACAGTGTTCCTTTGATTCGCTTCTTTGCTGTATTGCGATGCTCATTCTTTTCTAATAATTACAATTATTCAGTATTTACAATATTAAAAAAAAATATTATTAGAAAATTAAAAACTCTACTTTAATTGCTAGTTCATTTATTCTTATTGTAATAATAATAATAATAAATGTCTAAATAGAAAGCAAATACTTTTAGGTAAAACAAAGGTGCGCGCTTATTTTTATAATAAATGACGGTACTTGTGTTTTTCTAAAAGCTGTGCCCTGTGATTTACTTGCGTTCATTTGGTCGAAGCGTGATATCATTATCAAATAGTGTGAATCAAATAGTCCCTTAAAATCGATTCAGTAGTATTAAAGTAAAGTAGAAATTATTTAATCAAATAGTGGTCTTAGATCCCGATATACAACGACCTTCACCGAGATGCTTATTGAATGAAACGTATTTTATATTTAATTTAATATGTCTATAAATATAATGCATATGGGTTGTCTAGCAAATTTCAGTCCAGAGTATTTTAATTAATATTAAAATAAAAAAAATTTTAACATACACAAGTTTTTTAATTTTTTAACACGTGAAATCGATTTTTTGTTAGGTAGATGTATAGCAGCGACTAAAATTTAACTATTTAGACCATAAGTTTTGACAAGAATTATAAATTAACTGATACAAATTGAACGAACGAAATCTGATAACCGCTAAGCTCACGTGGGAACATAAACTGTCTCGTTTTTTCGATGTCATGGTACGAATTAGCGATGCATCTCAGTTGTAGGTTGTCAATAGGCTCGCAATAAGAGTTCATGGTAGGCCCCCTGTTCTTATTATTATGACATTATGATAAATAATATGACATTTGGCATGGAAATTATAAATGGCTGAATGGGTTTTCTATAACTGTCATTGCAAAAAACGATTTATTATATTATAAAAGCTATTTATATCTTTTATACTTTGACTACCCATAATAAAGTTACTATACCCGAAGTGCTTAACCAATATCTGTTTGTTTTCAGTGTTAACTAAACAATTCCTCACGTATAAGGAAAACCTTGAGCATTTCCAATTCTAGTAAATATCAATTGAGTCTATCTATCCCCCGCTGTGTTTAATTTTATGTCTATGAGAATAAAATAATACCATTGAAAGATATTTAGAGTTAGAAAGAATTTATTTGAAAGATTATAAGATACATCTTTAAATGTAATTATAAATCTTTTTCTGGTAAGTATTAAGTGTAACATTTATTTAATTTAAAAGTATAAAATTGTGATGATGGAAGTAATATCAAGTAACATAATTTTTAATGGTCATAAAACTCATTTTAATCAACATTTATCAGGTAACATCAGGTAACAGCAGACACATTACTTTAATAGAAACAGAAAGAAGCGGAAAACAATATAAAGTAAAGGATCCTTACATTTCACAGATAAAAATATGATATGCAAACATGACAGCAGACGGGATACACAAAAAAAATCACACAAAAATCCCAGTGGAGTTAAAACCTTTTCAGGGTTGGGTTCAGATTTCTGTCAGCCTTCTATGCCTGACACACGCCATTGACTTTGTGGGTCTCGAAGATTTTCTTCAACCTTCAAGCGTTTTTTTCAAATGTGCACATGGACAGAAAGTCTAGGCAGTAATTCATACTGACAATGTTTGTTAGAAATTTTGTTGAAATACCAATGGACCACGGAAGGTGTGCTCTCGAACGTAAAGGGACATTCGACTAGTCTAACCACGCCTGCAGACTCAAAGGGTAGCTTTCTGTGGGTAGCTTTGATAAGAACATTTAAATAACTAATTTTGAAAGGCCTTTGGGAGCTGTGTTAGATAAATGTTTGTTTGATATATCAGTACCGTAAGGCTTTTAAGCCAAGGTCCGTTAAACGTAATAAACACGAGGTGATTAAAATCCTATCCCTTCAGTTTTACGTGACGATAATAAACTTGCACAGTTAATTCACGTCATAACTTTGTGGTGAGACGAGGACAAAAAGGTTGTACTGTCGTAAAAATTTCAATAAAATCATTCTGCCTGAATAATAATTATATAGTATAAGGTAATAAAGCATAAACAAATAAATAAATAATTCTGTAACTAGCTGGCCTGGCGAACATCGTACCGCCTAACAGTCGATTCTTTATTTTTTTTTAATACTTTTGCTATTCGGGACACCGGTCCGGTTGATACACCAAAAAAAACCTTATGTCAAAAAATAAAAATTTACCTTCCCGGAACCCCTCCACTAACACTTGAACTTTATGTTATGGTATTAAATTTCAAATTGACTTTTAAGTATTATTACGAATATTTTGTTTGGGTATATAGAAAAGTGTTGTTTTTAGACATTTTCACTCATTTTTTTTTATTTTTTTCTCCGTAAGAACCATCCTCGTACTTCAAGGAATATTTAAAAAATAAAATTGGCCAAATTGGTCCAGGCGTTATTGAGTTATGCGCTTACCAACATATTTTGCGATTTATTTTTATACTATAGGTAGATTGTTGATAAACGTCAACTTTGTTTTTGCCTTGTGACGTGGTAACAAAATTTCCCAGAATATTTAAGTTTTTCAATTGTTTTTTTAATTTATGAAACAAATTATAAATAATAGTTTGTGATTCCTTTTTATGATTAAATTAACACCATCCTAGGTACCTAAGTTACATTGTAGGTACGAGTAACTTTTGTACTCTTATGAACATCTGTTCTAGCAGTAAATCTGCTGCCTACTAATCTCTGAACACACTCGCAACCGCTTATTATCATGGTGATCCTAGCTGCCAGAAAATCCTTCACCTAGATCTCTCTCTAGCGAACTGTGGAATCGACTCCCGGTGGGGGTCTTCCCTGAGAGACACGACCTCAAAATTCGAGTGACCGCAAAGGCCGACAACGCACCCACTAAAAATGGATGTCTATCAGGCTCGTGCCCCCTGTTTAAAAAAAAAGACTTTTCGAGCAGACATTTCTTAACTACTTATATATTAACTATTTATCTCTAAGACAGAAGGGCATTAATAGCGTTATTAGGTTCTTAATTTAAAACGTATATTTCGTAATATAGTGTAGGACATACAGATATAGGTGATATTTTAGGAAACTCCCGTTTTTGAAACCCGGTTAAACTCCTGGCTACTCATCATATATGAACAAATATCATTTGTAATTATGACATTTATTTTGGTTCTGTTTCACTATTTATAGTGTAATTTTATTTATTTACACTTAGTTGCAATAAAAATAAAAGAAACACAAATAACACAATACATAAAAATTACAAGGGATGCAACGGACGGGTTTATCGCTAATAAGCGATCTCTTCCAGGCAACCCTTGTAAGAAAAAACTAAAAAATAACTTAAATATTTATTATTAATTATTATTAAAATAAAAGAACCTTAATCTAAAGTAATATTTATAAACTTAAATAATAAACAAACTTAATTAATAAACAAAAAAATATTAATAAACTAAAAACTAAATAGCTAATCTGACATTCATGAATAGTGAATAGTGATGCAATACAACCCAACTAAAGAAACAATTATTTATTTAATATACCATTTAATATTCCAACTATAACACTAACAATAAATTGAGAAAACTAAATACATACTAACATAGCTAGCTAATGTTTAAAGAAAAAACTTTTTAACCTTATACCTTTGTAAATTTATAATAATACATAACTTTAATCCGGGTAAAAAGTTTTTTCTTTAAATGTGTAAAGGTTATGTCAATCAAAGACAATACTATGAAGTAATGTTATTTAAGGTTGGCAATAGAAGGCTTTTGAATTTAAATGCACTACAAAAGAAAAGGAAACACAAGAATTACACAAGTCACGATTGGATAAGGTTAAGAAATGTTTATACAGAAGAGTTTTAAAAGGTGATAGAGAGGTATCCAATATATGGGTCGGGCAGCCTATTCCACAACTTAATAGCGGAGATTAATTTTATTCTTTAATTATTAATTTACCTTGGGGGCCATCCATAAAGTACGTCACACGTTAATGGGGAGGGAGGGTATAACCGAAGTGTGACATCGGGCACACACGGGCGGGTGACAAGGGGCATGGGGGGGTCAATACTTTTGTGACGTCACATGTTATAATTTAAAATACTAAAACGCAAAGTTTGGATGTGAATTAAAAATTTACGAACTTGATCTATATTTATTAATAATTTAGCATTCTCGCTATGCGATAATCTCTCATGCAACGTCATTAACTTCTAGAGCGGCGTTGTAATGCAAGTGAGACACTCAAATTCACGAGAATTTGTATGTGTGTGTATTTAGAATGGTAAATACATACATAATTAAAAAATGTGTGACGTCACATCAGGAGGGAGGGAGGGGTTATAAAAATGTGACAACCTGTGACAAGGACGGGGGGAGGGGTTCAAAAGTCCTAAAATTCGTGTGACGTACTTTATGGATGGCCCCTTGTGACCGGTGGACGTTTTATTAATTATATTTACAACGATTATTTTTCGTATTATTTAATTGTCAAATGAGATCCCCAGAGCGTTTTCTAACACATATTAGTTTCTTGAGAGAGATAGATATTAGTTTCTTTAAAATAAATCAATGGCGCTACAACCTTTTTGTAGTTGTTTGTGTTTCATATTCATGATGGTGGGTAGGTGATCAGCCTCCTGTGCCTGACACACGCTGTCGACATCTTGGGTCTAAGACAAGCCGGTTTCGTCACGATGTTTTTCTTCACCGTTCGAGCGAATGTCAAATGCGCAAAAAGAAAGTCCATTGGTGCACAGCTGGGGATCGAACCTACGACCTCAGGGATGAGTCCCACGCTGAAGCCACTAGGCCAATACTTCTCATTAAAATAAATACTAAAAGATTTAATTTTACTTCGTTGGAACTGAATTTGGGTACAAAGCCTGATTTTCCAATATTTCAACTCGTAAACTGTGTTGCCATCTGGCTAACCGTTGAATATTCTATTCGACAGATCAAAGGGACCGACTAAACAACCTTTACGGGTATTGATACGTGATTTACATCATTTATTTTATTTACCATACTATGACTATTTATCTGGCCATAAAATGTTTAAAGAACTTTATTTCTCATTACAAAAATTATTTTTTATTTACATGAGAAATTTAATATTAAGTATATACGAACGAGATACACGTCGCCATCAGCTAGCCCAATTCTAGTCTAATGGGCCCATTCTGATGTGTGTCTTTAATGCCCTTTTGAACTGATCAATCACGCTAATGTTACGAACCTTAGACGGCAACCGATTAAACAATTGCACACCCTCATACCTAATAGATCTCTTTAAATAATTTGTGCACGGCTTTGGCAAGATAAGCAAACTCGCTCGATGAGTATTGCGTGTAGTGGTGTATTTGATTTTATTAAATGATAAGTTACTATGTAGAGAGTTATTTAAATTTTTTTTAATAAGGATGATGCTATAAACATATAGTTGTTTAATCGTCATAATTTTAGTTTCTTGGTAGATTTTATTAGTAGGTGTTAAAAAATTGTATCTGAATAGTGCTTTAATTAATTTATTTTGTAGTGTTTGTATTGTAGAAATTTTGTTTTTGCATGCTGTACCCCATATTTCAATTAGGTATATGAAATGTGGCTTGACTAATCAATTTTAAATACCATACCAACCATAAATAATACATTAAAAAAAATACCGCACCGTAATTGTACCGGCATTGTAATAGGAGGCAAACGGGCAGGAGGCTCACCTGATGATAAGTGATACCGCCGCCCATAAACACTCACATTACCAGAAGGCTCGCAAGTGCGTTGCCGACCTTTCATGAATTGGTACGCTCTTTTCTTGAAGGACCCTAAGTCGAATTGGTTCGGAAATTTCAGATGGTTCCACATAGTGGTGGTGCGCGGCAAAAACTGCCTTAGAAAACGCTTAGTTGTGGAACACCGGACGTCGAGGTGATACGGATGGTATTTTGTCTTGACGTCCGATAATGAAACAGCTGCACATATTAGACCGAATAACTCCTCTGAACACTCTCCATGGTAAATGCGGAAATATACATAAATTGTGTGTTAAAAACTTTATATGACTAAATCCAAATACGTTTGTTTTATTAATAGATTTCCGTGTCGATAATTTAATAATCGTCACTTCGAAACTAGTTATGCACCATATAACATGTCGAAGGGTACAAAGTTATATTTGCCGAATCTTTAATGGATAAGATACTCTTTACGCGTATATTTAATTTAACTTACTTTAAAACCACAATAGCGGTATTGGCCTAGTAGCTTGAGCGTGCGACTTTCGACCCTGAGGTCGTAGGTTCGATCTATGCCCATACGGTGCGCACCGTACGGGCGCAACACTCGCCCGTACGGTGAAGGAAAACGTTGTGAGGAAACCGGCTTGCATTACACAAAAAGTCGCCATGGGAGAGCAGGCTTATCACCTACTTACCTTATTGACAAATGATCATGAATCAGATACTGAAATCTGGGGCCTAAAAAGGTTGTAACGTCATTGAAAGCTGATGAATGATTCATAATGTAGGTTTTATAAGCTGGTTCTATAATTAAGAGTGCCTCTACATTTTTAATACGTTCACACAACACGTGCCGCACTTTAGCAAGAGGTATTTAAAAATAAATGGCATTTTTGACGCAACATTCTTGCTTTTGTAAGCAAGCATTCTAAACGTGTATTTATACAAGAAAATATGACATCATAAATTTTACTCATCAATTATATTAGAACATTAGCAAGCTAGCTAGAAAAAATTAAACAAGAAACCACAATAAAAGAAAAAATGATAACTTTAAAAGTAATAATAACTAAAACTAAAATAATAATCTCATGTATAAAATTCTGTGTCACAAAGTTCGTTCCCATACTCCTCCGAAACGGCTCGGCCTATCCTTATGAAATTTTATATTCATATTCAGTAAGTTTGAGAATCGGGTTTTTTTTGTATTTGTGGATAAAAAAAAATTATGTGGCATTGATACATACAACCCTTAATTTTCACCCCTCTAAGATGAACCCCTATTTTTTAGTATAGTAGATAGTTATTTTTATTGAACTAAAAAATGTTACCTAGAAATAATATACATGGCAAAGCAACGTTTGCCGGGTCAGCTAGTAATAACAAAACTAAATGAATCTCGTTAAGAGCACGATAAAGTTGCGGTAAATTGAAATAGTCTTCTAAAATTTTTCAATATTTGTAATCAAGTTGTAAGAGCGACATAGCCTATTTACTGGACCATTAAAAGTAGCGGATAAGCGAGTTGTATGTACGTTTAGAAGACTTTTAGTTATGGTAACTCTAGGATTACAAAGAGAGGAAAATTTTGTTAGAAGGTTAGTATGACTACCTATTAAAGTTAAATATTTTATACAAACAAACTAGGTCAATGAAGTCACTTCGGAGTTTTAGAATATCTAACTCGAAATAGCTTTAGCAAGTTAAAGTAAGTACGTACTTTAACTTGAAATATAATCATACCTTATTTAACTATAAGGTATGATCGTTGTTGAGAAATTCGCTACAGTAGCACCTAGGGTGAGATTCAAAAACTAACGAACTATTACTATATGCGAATGCGTAAGGGACGACTATGTTAATGACGTAATCAAATCTAAAATCAGCAACCAACTCAGGCACCGTAACGTACTTTTACGTATGTAACGTACTTTTACGTATGTAACGTACTTTTACGTATGTAACGTACTTTTACGTATGTAACGTACTTTTACGTATGCAACGTACTTTTACGTATGTAACGTACTTTTACGTATGTAACGTACTTTTACGTATGTAACTTACTTTTACGTATGTAACGTACTTTTACGTATGTAACGTACTTTTACGTATGTAACGTACTGTTACGTATGTAACGTACTTTTACGTATGTAACGTACTTTTACGTTTGTAATGTACTTTTACTGTAACATTTATGTTTACCTAAATAGTCATACATTGTAGATAGAAGGGATTGTAACATATACTATATATATTGTTGTTGGCGTTGGAGTACGACTCACCGATCAGTTTCATTTCTGAACCTTAGGTCTACAATCAATGCCACCACAGCCATTCTTGTGATGATGTCAAAAGCCAAAGATATAGATATCCTGTCGCCACTATGGCCTTTAGGCTAGCCAGTGATTAGACTGAAGATCCCTCCAAGTTTGAGAATGATTATTTCCTTCTTTTCTCCACATTATGTTGTTTCTTTTTTTAAATAGATATAAAAGTAACGTAGAACAATTAATCGACTTTAATTACATATCAACTCACTGTATTTTTTTGTGACGTAAACTTTGAATTTCGTAATATAAATTCTCTATGGAAATTAATACCGGAATCACGTTACGGGGTCGGCCTACAGGATTCGATCGTCTTAAAGAGATTCTAAAAAAAAAAATCAGTGGCGCTACAACCACTTTAGGTCTTGGCCTCAGATTTCTGAATCGTTCTGTTTCATGATCATTTTTTAATTTAATAGGCAAGTAGGTGATCAGCCTCCAGTGTCTGACACACGCCGTCGAATTTTTGGGTCTAAGACATGTCGGTTTCCTCACGATGTTTTCCTTCACCGTTTGAGCAAATGTTAAATGCGCACATAGAAAGAAAATCAATTGGTGGACAGCCGGAGATCGAACCTACGACCTCAGGTATGAAAGTCGCACGCTGAAGCCACTAGGCCAACACTGTTCAAAAAAATTACTTACTAAACATTACGATTATTACTTATAAAACATGTTTACATAATTCAATGTCCTAAGCCCGTCCCGCAGCAAATTGCAGATCATATTTCGCAAATTTGTTTGCTACTAATGATATAATCGATTCTCGTAAACCAGTCGAATAATTCACGAACAAACAGAAAAAACGTATTAATGTCAAAACAAGAATGATTTAAATCGTGACTCATAGGCGAAGATATTTTTTGTTCACTAAATTTAGAACAATTGTTTATTTTGTGGGTTTCAGTTGAAAGGTATAATAACCGAGTGGGTGTGATGGATTTTTGTTATTAATCCACACATCGTAATGCGTGAATGAGAAATGGTGTGACATCAGAACAGACGTCACCAATGTGTCAAAAATTAATTGATCCATCTCGACCACCGCAGCCACTTTTGTGGAACCATCTCTGAGTAGAGGTATTTCTAAATCGATCTGAGGGCCTTCAAGAAAAGGCGTACAACTTGAAAGGTCGGCAACACACTTGCAAGCTCCCAGCGTTGCAGGTGTCGCTTTCTTTGAAGAGCCTGCTCGTTTACCACCTGTCCCAAAATTTTTTTCAAGAGCTGCTTCGCTTTGCAGTATCTTACTTGACACACTTCAGCACTGTCTGCTTCCAATTATTATACAATCCAAGGTCCTGCCTTCCTCAAAGTTCCTTATTGATTCCATTATGGAATCTCTTTTCAGAATTTCTGTACCGGCACAGGGCTACATAAAGTAAACTTTTACAAAAAACGGGAACCTAAATTTACGTTCTAAATTCGATTTCAGTTAATATAATAATAAATAATAATAAAAGCCCGTTAAATTATAAATAACTTAGATTCGTTATCGATATGTTGTCTCCCTCCCTAAAATATGGCGAGGGGGCGATGGCTGGCCATGTCTCATGCTCGTGAACGGGTGCTGCTTGTGATGACTGGTCGTACTTGAATTCGTGTATGCGGTGATGTTGCTTATTTCGGCTATGTGTTTGCGTGTTGTTCCCACGAGAATGTAAGTACGTGCTCCTATTTCACCATGCCTCCTGCTGATAGAGGACAAGTGTTTGTTTTTTTTTAAAATTTATGTTATTATTATTAATTACTTGATATGTAATGTGGAACATGGCGGTCACTCTCAAATCAGTCGTGAAGCAGTCATTTTATGATTTGGCATTCTGATAAACAATAAACTACAAGCTCCCACCTTTCCAGAATGCCAAATCATAAAATGACTGCTTCACGACTGATTTGAGAGCGACCGCCGATGCGAAAACCGCTGTGTGAGTTCAAAAAGTGAGTTACAGAATCGCAGGGCTGTTTCCAAATATCTCTATGGCTTTCTTTCTCCATTCGCTTCCTGCTTACGTTTCTTTTCCTTCTATCCACGTTTTTTTGACATCGACATGCCATGTTGATTTCAGATAGTTAAATATAATTAAATGGTCTCACGTAGATAAAGATTATTCTGGCAATTTATTATAAATTTTTGATTATTATTTTAAAGTTACAATTGTGAAACCTAATAACGCTTCACGCGTATTAATTTACACAACTTAAAGTTTACAGACTGTTCGAAATATTATATATTTTTATTTAGTATTGTCTTTGATTGACATAACCTTTACACATTTAAAGATAAAACTTTTTACCGGATTAAAGTTATGTATTATTTTAAATTTACAATTATTTAACATAATTTTAAATTTATCCGACGTTTCGCGTGCTTTACAGCGTGCGTGGTCACGGTGACTGAAGACAAAAGGTGTTGAATGTCAAAAAGTATCACAGCTGTAGAGAAAGTTGCATTATCTGTATTTATTTCCCCGGAGTTGGTATCGACTACAATAATACGTAAATTTATAATAATACATAACTTTAATCCGGTAAAAAGTTTTTCTTTATATTTTTATTTTCATAAATTTTGATAAGTTTGATATTTAAACTAAGCCGATCGTCACATTTGATAGTTGCTTTGCTTTGTTTCGCTCGGGCTATGGTACACGCATTTTATTTTAATTATCTTTTTGCCTCGTATTTTCATTATTAGTTACGTCCTAGCCTAGAGCAGTGTTGGCACTTGGCCTAGTTGCTTTATCGTGTGACTTTCATCCCTGAGGTCGTACTTTAGATTCCTGGCTGTGCACCAATGGACTTTCTTTCTATATGCGTATTTAACATTCGTTCGAACGGTGTCGGAAATCGGCTTCTCTTAGATTCAAATAGTCGGCGGCGTGTGTCAGGCACAGGAGGCTACGTACTTGACTTTTTCCTATCCGGTGCACTCTTGACAGAGCGGTCGTGATCACTATGAAGTAGTAGTAATAGAAGGGGCAGATCTGATGCGCTTCACGACGTTTCGCCATCGTTGCCTATTAGAGGCTAGGTTGCCTACTTGACTATTCGATTGGTAAATTATCTCGTAATAGATACAGAAATCTGAGGCCCAAACCTAAAAAAAGTTGTATTGCAATTGATTTATTTTTTATTTTTAATTACGTCCTCAATTTTATATTTTTTAGTGAGTCTGTGCGTTATTGAACTATTGTAAAGGCAAAGTATAAGTAGTATATACAGTTCAACCTTTTTGTGCCTTTCATGTCAGTAATATATGGAAACGAGGTATGTACTCAGGGCTTATTATCTCTATATATATAAAATTCTCGTGTCACTATATTCGTTTCAATACTCCTCCGAAACGGCTCGACCAATTCTTTTGAAATTTTTTATGCATATTCAGCAAGTCTGAGATTCGCTATAATCTATCTTTCAAAACCCTGAGTTATAAAGGGGTATCCACCCCAATTTTTTTTTAGGAAAAAAAATTGTTTTTATTTTTTTATGATACAGCATACAAAAATACATACAACCCTTAATTTTCAACCCTCTACGATCAACCCCTATTTTTATTATAGTAGATACATAGTTATTTTTATTGAACAAAAAAATGTTTCCTAGAAATAATATACATGGCAAAACAACGTTTGCCGGGTCAGCTAGTTTTAATATAAAATTGTGTATCAACGGCCGTTTGGTACACACACACAGACAATAAATTTCAGGTGCCCGTTTTTTGCAAAAGAGTTTAATATGCGTCATAGGCCAACGCGTATTCTGTTTTTCGGAAATATAGTTACACAACTATATTTCCGTATATTTTGTTGCCAATAAGATACGTCAAACATAACATACAAATATAATTAGGTTGCAGATTGAAGGTTTTATTACTATTTACGGAAAGAGAACATTAAATTGGAATTAATTCGCTAAACGAGTATTTATCTTCGTGAATAAAATTTCTTTGATGTTTAATAGGATTTCCTAGTCAATACGGTTAATTGGTAATTTTAAATACTAGTGAACATTATTAAAAATTTAAATTAATAGATCGTTTCTTTAGTAACAAAAACAGAAGTTTTTATCAGACATAACATTTATTACTAACAAAACACACATACAAAATAAAAAGTAATGAAAGAAAACAATAGATTTAAATGTGTAATGCGTGAGTTTGTATTACAATACTATACATAGTACATACCCTACATTATGACAACGGCAAGTTCTGTGTGTTTCAATTATTGAAAGAAAGTTATCAGCTGTCGGCGACACATTATTTCACTCCATCGAACCGAGGAATATGGGGTTCAAGAACGTACTAAGTCCAATAGGCCATTCCATTTCTCGTATTATTATTAGAGTGCACATAAACCCCTGTTACGTGGTTATTTACATTGTCATGAAACTAAAACGAGGTACAAAACAGTTTTTAAAAAAATTACACCATCCACGTTCGGTGGCGGTTCTTGTATATATGATAAATTAAACACTTTGTTTGAAGCTGGGTAACAACTTTCATCGTTTAGTAGACTAGCTATAACTAACATAAAATTATTGGTGGTGGGGTTGTGACACTAACAAAAACTAACTTGGACTATCTTAGTTCATAAATCTAAGTGACCTTTGAGTCGACCTTGTTGGACATTATCGGAAACAAGAATTTTGTGTTACAATTTATGAGTGTGCGACGATTGCTAACATTTAGTTTACGCTTCTAATATATATACAAAAAGTATATATAATATGTGACTTAAGTAATGTTAGATTACATAACTATTGATTCAAAACTTTATATATTTACTAACAAACTGAAACATCATCTTCGGAACCTATCCTATATATTAAAGTATTCTTATTTACAAGAGTTGAATAATAAAATTGTGTTAGAATTTATTAAGTCAACCTAATATCGATATGTAATATGGAAGGAATCCTTGATTATTTTATGTCATATTTATATGTAATGCAATCAGAGTGAATAATTAATACACCATAACGACAGCAAGAGAGGCAATAAACTTTAGAGAACAATTAATTTACTTATTCATACAAATCAATCTTTACAGAGTACATCGCTAGTTACTTTTAAATAGGTTCAATTAAAGATGCGAAACTCTTTTTCGATAACTAACTCCTTATTGCGTCACTCTTTGTATATGAAAACAAGATTTAAATTATCAGTAGGCCCTGAAGTTCTATTCGACGAATTTCGAGAATTCTTAATCAAAATTTAAGTTCAACTGTTTCTATATTAAAAAGGTGTTTTATTGAAGTGAAACTTCTTTATCGGGGTTAGAAAAAAATTTAGTGTAACATTTCGTTACGCGTCACATTTTTCGGTTACGCGCCATGTTGCTTTTTGAAGTCAAACTTCTTTATCGGCGTTGGAATGAAAGTTCTTTATCGACGTATGGGAGAAATTTTGTAGCAAATCGTCACGTTTTTCGGTTACGCGCCATCTTTTTCTTGTCCCTACCACGGTTGATCCGAAGAGATTCGAAGCCATTAATAACAAAAATATGTATATAATAACGATAACAATGATAGTAGTAATTCTATTACAATTAATGAAATTCTGTAATAATCTTAGTAGTAATAAGGTAAAATGAAATAATTGTATTTGTTTTGTCTATGATAATAAAAGCCTTTTGTTAAACTTTATTTAACCAATTTCGGTAAGTTGCATATAGTAGATCATTTTTCGAAAAATAAGGTCATAAAGAAGTTTCACTTCTTACGTGTGTACACCTAGTACACGCACACATTTTTATTATAAAGAGGAAGTCCAAACAAAAGCGGGTATTTAAGTATTTTTCATGAACAGTAATTAGAAAACGATAAAGCTGGAAAAAAGTTTTGAAGTATTCAAAGAGTCGTTAAGTGTTATCAATGTAATTTAGTGTCTTTTAGGAAATAAATCCCGTGACCAATAATGTCTGGCTTGTATACAAACTCGATTTATTCCTAAACCGTAATTGATGGATTCATTTTTAATTAAATTTCGTTTTGAACCCAAAAAGCTTGGTATCGATTATCACATTTCTTCTTCTTCTTGTAATGCCTCTCCGGCCTGGCGGTCAGCTCGTCATACTTCCTATTACTCTTTGCCAAGCGCTTCAGCTGTTCTACGCTGGCCACTCCTGTCCATTCTCTGATATTGCGGAGCCACGATTTCCTCCTTCTGATAGCGCGTCTTTTCCCCTCGACCTTGTCCATCATGATGACTTCAAGAAGTCGGTACCGTTCGTGTCCCAAGTAACTTATCTTCATATAAATAAAAATATTTTCCATTTTCATGACGAATTTTAATCTAATATTATAAAAATATGTGAAATTGGGCACGTGTATTTTTTTTTTATAGAATAGGGGGCAAACGGGCAGGAGGCTCACCTGATGTTAAGTGATACCGCCGCCCATGGACACTCTCAATGCCAGAGGGCTCGCGAGTGCGTTGCCGGCCTTTCAAGAAGTGGTACGCTCTTTTCTTGAAGGACCCTAAGTCGAATTGGTTCGGAAATACTTCAGTGGGCAGCTGGTTCCACAAAGTGGTGGTGCGCGGCAAAAACTGCCTTGAAAAACGCTCAGTTGTGGAACGGCGGACGTCGAGGTGATACGGGTGGAATTTCGTACTCTGCCTCGACGTCCGATGACGAAACTCAGCTGCAGGTATTAATCCGAACAACTCCTCTGAACACTCTCCATGGTAAATGTGATAGAAGATGCAGAGTGACCCCACATCTCTACGCAACGCCAAAGCATCAAGTATGTGATGTCTTAGTTTTCATTGCGTGAATTCAAGCCACAATTAATCTTTTCTAAAAAAAGGTTTTATCGTGTGGAAAAGTAGATTTAATATCAAGACTACGACCGAAAATAAGTTTCAACAAAATGTATTTTTATACAATGTTTTACACGTGATTATATTTAAAATTATAGGTTTAAATCATTCATGGTTTTCTTATTTGTTTTACAATGCCTCATACCCCATTGGGACATACATTATTCTACATTTGATGATATTTCAAGTAAATGCCGTTAGCGAAAGTTACAGGTCGTCATGATCGTAGAAAAAATTCGGATTAAAAAAAAACAAAATGCATTTTTTTCATATTTGGATGAAATTAAATTCCATGTGTTTCAAATTTCAAATTAATCTGTCGGTATTTGATGAACGCATGTGATTTTTGTAGAAAACTGTTAATGTTATAATTTTTATTTTGTTTCAGAACAAACCCTATTGTTTGCTTGTATGCCAATTTTAATAATAACAGAATATTAATTAACATAGTTATAACAAAACCTAACATGATTATATTATTCCAATCCAATGGCTGCCCTGTAAAGTTTACTATTTGTCAGATCCGTCTCTATTCTACGACTATCACGAAATGTGCCTCGATTCACACAGAAGGTTCGTGAACGTTTAATTTACTCGAAAAACAAACTTGGAACTACGAGTATACATTTATTAACAAAGTTATCTGGATATCTATTGATTTTTAAATCTTTCTGATTTATAAATTACCTCTGAATATATTGAGACGGATTTCGAGGACTTGATAAATAGATTAATTGTTGTCAAAGTCACAAAGAGTTCATTTTGCGGTTGATTTTTAGGTCTCACGTGCCTTACTCATAGTTTTCGGGTCAAACAAATGCAGGTTTCCTTATGATGTTTGCCTAGCCTAGGTTGTTCTTACGATGAGAAGAAATATTATATATAGACACGGAATAGAAATATATTTATACTGTTAGGAATCGTTTCGTTTGTTTAGGATCTCCGCCATTAAGTTGTGAGGTTGTGTATGTGTCCTTAACATCTTTTAAAATTCTTCTACATAAATATTTCTTAACCATATCCTTTGTATTCTGCTCAATCTTTTTTATTGCATCGAAATTCATGAATCCGTGAGATTAGATATCTTTTTAGTTTATTTTGTTTGTATTATTTTAGATTATATATTTTTTGTAAGATATGGTTATGCACTTTTTGCACTTTACCCATCATATTTTTTATTACTTTTTTGTCCTTGCTTGGGTTGCCTGGAAGAGATAGCTTGTTACCGATAAGGCCGCCCGTCTCATCCCTTATAATTTATAAATGTTATGTTATGTTGTTTTTCTATAAATGTAACGAATTGTAAATAAATAAAAATATGTCATAGCGTATAGATCCTTTCTGTCACAACAAATGTCGCGCTGTTAGCATCGCTTAGAATATTTAAGAATATTGTCACGTATTTTTCGTTTTATTTCTTTGTGACAACAAGATTTATCTCAAGAGATACTCACGCAAATATACAAAGAGGTTAGATTTCAAATTTGATTGATTGAAGTTGGTGTCCGACACTGACGGATGTTTGCCTTCTCTCTAGAAGAAAGCTCTAATTGCACACATCTACCTTTTAATGCGATGCTTCTATTCACAGCAGTGAATCGAACACACGACCTCAGGGATGAGTGTTCTAAGCCACTAGGTCCACTCTGCTCTTATAATACTCTAAATAAATATTTGTAGTATTGCCAATATTACGTAATTGCACGCGTTAACGGGATTTAAGATTGGTTAAAGTTGCTATATGTTACAATAATAAATACAATCAAGGATGTTTATTTCTGATTGCTCGCTTCCTATGTTGCAATAAAATTGGAATATGAGTACATATAAAAGTCATATAAGGGAGGCCCTACGTCTTTGATGACTGCTATACTTTATTATTTAGAAAAGCTTGCCAACGTCTCGGCACACTGATTGAAATGAATACAAGATTTAATGTGACAAGCACTTATAAGCAAATATTAATAATAGATTCATAAATTACTAGCTGGCCTGGCGAACATCGTACCGCCTAACAGTCGATTCTTTGTTTTTTTTTAATACTTATTCTGCTATTCGGGACACCGGTCTAGCTAGTAAGATAAAAAAAAGAAAGTTGATAAGACAACAAATACATTATGTCAAAAAATAAAAATTTACCTTCCCGGAACCCCTCCACTAACATTTGAACTTTATGATATGGTATTAAAGTTCAAATTGACTTTTAAGTATTATTACGAATATTTTGTATGGGAATATAGAAAAGTGTTTTTTTAGACTTTTTCACTAAATTTTTTTAAATTTTTCTCTCCGTAAGAACCATCCTCGTACTTCAAGGATTATTATAAAAAAAATCAGACAAATCGGTCAAGCCGTTTTCATGTTATGTCGTGACAACGGAAAATGGGTTTCATTTTTATATATATAACTAAAGAAAACTTTATTTCAATTGTTAATGTATTTCATACTTCATCAGAATGCTCAATCTGAATATCGATGAGTTTTGCCCAAAACGCGTTCTTCTGAAAGGAATGCCTGGGGTATCTAGAGAGTACACGATATTGAAATTTAGTTAAAAGGTTGGGGCAATATAGTTAGTTCAGAAATATCTAGGCAAACGAATATATCAATTAATTTTCTACGATTCTCCAATAACAACTTAAGGCCCTATCCCAGCACAAATTGGGGTGTCAGGGTCTCGGGGTGGACTGCGGGGCGCTGTGGAGAGCTGGAGCACTGAGGCGCGCCGGCCTGTAATAACAATTAGCTATGTAAAAAATTTGAGTAATGTAATTTTTTTTATTCTCTCAAATGGGTTACTTGGCTTGCGATAAAATATATCAAGGAAATTTCAAAAGCATGTTATACATTTTCGTCATAAAATAAATTCAGAGTGTCAAAAATTGGCTATGTTTGGATTTTTTTCTATCAAGCGAAGTAACTTAAATTGTGTATAGTTCTTTCAAAATGGATACATAAACTACCCAACTGATGACGATAAATGGAAAGAAACATTGTACTTTTTTGGAGTTTTCTCTTTTTAAATTCTTTTCGAGATTCCACTGTGGAAAAGTAGATGCCACAATTATCATTTTTGTGAGCGCTCGAGTCGCAACATATACGTTGCATGATACTTTTCCTATTAAGAGAACTTATGATAGTTATTTATTATGTTAGTTCCCACGAGAATGTAAGTGCGTGCTCCTATTTCACATTGCCCCCTGCTGATAGAGGACAAGTCTTTGTTTTTGTTTTGTTTGTTATTTGTTACGATGTCATGTGGAACATGGTGTAATGGTTGCAGCCTTAAAAAATGAAAGTAAAATAAAATTACAGACACTATGAAATACTTTGAAATTTTTATAAAAAAAAAACTCAAAATCGCGTCTGGCACATAGTTAGCATTGTCAAAAATGTCTGGCAATAAAAACAGTATGTAAGGTAGACTTATTTAAAAACGAAAAATTAAAAATTACGCTTCTTAAAATTCTTTTAAAATCCAGGATTATTATCTGGACAGCCCTGCGATTCTGTAACTCACATTTCGAACTCACACTGCGGTTTTCGCATTGGCGGTCGCTCTCAAATCAGTCGTGAAGCAGTCATTTTATGGTTTGGCATTCTGAAAAGGTGGGAGCTTGTAGTTTATTGTTTATCAGAATGCCAAACCATAAAATGACTGCTTCACGACTGATTTGAGAGCGACCGCCGATGCGAAAACCGCTGTGTGAGTTCGAAAAGTGAGTTACAGAATCACAAGGCAGGTAGGATGCGCACTAAGGAACGCCACCGCTACCGCCAGAAAGATTGCCCAGACTCTAACCGAAAGTGCAAGAAGGAAGACATATCACAAAATCAGCTGACCTGAAATTCTTTCTCGAAAACGAATATTAATAAATTCGCGTTTATATCATAATATAATTTATTCTTAGAGACTAATATAGCTGTCCCTCCCAAAAGATCGCTCTTCTAGACGTTCGTTTGGTATTTGATAAAAGAATTGCGTCCTTTTATGTTGATAGACCCACCCGCTTCCAAATATCAGTTTTTTACTTAGAAACTTTTACTGTATTAAATTTGCTTTAATTTGGGAGTATTGGAAAACAAGAAAACACTTTCCTTTGAAATCATTTTTTCAATTAAGTCAACTTATTGGCAATTCTGATTTAATGTTTTTGAATAAAATCTAAAATTAATCAATCTCTTTGAAGTACATAAATATCCCACGGTCCGGGGATTCCATTGGCAAGATGAGATTTAACGCGAAATTCGACTCGATTTTTAATCTACAGTACATAATAAAATAATAATAACCCAATTACACCGTGAATCTTGGCCTAAATGTCTCCATCATTGATCTTTTTTTATCTTAAGTGCTAACAGTAAGTGAATACAAGAACAAAGTGCCTTCCCCTAAATGGAGACTGTATGTAGTGTTATTAGACTTACATAGAAAAACTTTTTTTTTGATAGAATTTGATTCAATTATTCAATATTGCCTCCGAGAACGATACAACGATTATAGTGGTCATACAATTCGATACCATTTTGATAGTACGATTTTTCTTTAGCCTCAGTTTCGGCGATTACCTCTTCATCAGCGCAAAATTTCTGTCCTACCATTCTCCACCATTGGACCATTCTCTTGAGGTCTAAGAATAGGAAAAAGTGGAGGCCTGGTGAATATGGTTGCGGAAGTAATTCAAAGCCCAAACCGTTCCATCCTATTCATTGATTTGTGTTAGGTATATGGATGGATGTAACGGTTTTTGATTCACGATGAATATAAATTTATAGTGTTATAATAAACATATCGTTATTTAATTCTTAGTATTCACCAAAATTGGCGTTTTGTATGAGAGAAACGAAACCTAGATTTTTTAAAATAAAATATATTTAATTAAAGTATGTACCATTGCTATCTATGCCACTTATAAGTAGATTGATCCCTTTACTAATTAAAACATTTGGACGGGAATCAATAAAATCTTTGAACCTTCAAAAACCTTTGGGGTTTCGACGGCCCCATCAGAGTTGAATTATTGTACCATGCAGGTGTCGAAAAAAATGGTAATCTGTTGGGTCTAATCGAATTAAAGCTTATCTAATTTCTAGAACAAAAACGTTGAAATAAAAACGACTGTTGACGAAACTTTTCTTTTGCGACACCGCCGCCATACACATAATCCTTCAAGACGTTTCTGCAGCACTGGTGACACGGTGGAACTCGTACTCTTTAATAACGCGATATTTCATATTATTCATTTTATTAATAGAATGACGCAAATAAAAACACTTAAACGGGAAAATAAAACGAATCATGGTTTTCGAAAAACAAATCCACAAGTTTTTTTTTTATGGCTCAGGCACGGTTTGTGCACTAGCCAGCGTCAAGTATAAGATTTTTTAATAATTCAAATTTTTACAGTTTTTTTTACAGCTTAACTTGTGCATTTGAGGGGCCTCATAGCCTAGCGGTCTTAATAAGTGGCAGCTAGGTGTGTATCGGGTTCGATTCCCGGTTCGAGGGCAAGTTTTAATTTAATTTAAATTTCTTCTCGGCCTTTGGGAGGGTTGTGCGGTACCGGGTGAGTGCTTAAACCATACATGATGAAGGACACGGTCGAATTTCTAAAAGACAAGCACGAATTATAAAAAAAACCTATACTTGACGCTGGCTAATGCACAAATCGTGCCAGAGCCATTAAAAAAAAAAAAAAGTCCCTTTCAAATTATACATCAGCAGTTAGAAAATAGGAAGATGATCGCGAGTCAATAACAGTCAGTTTGCTGTGAACCTAATATGTATTAATAAAGTATAATTAATCTAAATAAACTTTCATTTCTTAAAAAGCCTTTTCGTTTGCGCGACTCTCCCTGGGGTCGTAGGTTCGAATCCCGGAATGAAATTTCTGTCTATACGCGCATTTAACATTCGCTCAAACGGTGAAGGAAAACATCGTGTGGAAACGGTTTGCCTTAAATTAAAAAAGTCCACGGTGTATCACAGAATGTTGATCTACTACTTTCCTATTATACATTACTGAGGAACGGATACATAAATTTGAGGCCCAGACCTAATTGTCATGTGTCGTGTGGAACATGGTGTAATGGTTGCAGTTCCTTACAAACGTTGTGTAAAAAAAAACATGGCGATTAAAAAGAGTGGCGGAGAGTTTATTGCCAGTTCTTCTCTTCCGTTCTACGCTCTTGATTTGAGAACTGGCAGTAAATGTAAAATTAGAAGCATTAATATGTATTTCTTTAATGACGAATCACAAGTGCACATTGTGTTACCTACGTGAATAAATGATTTTTGAATTTGAATTTAAAATTGGTTGTAGCGCCATTGGTGTAGGTATATATTAACTATTTTTATTGATTATGTGGTGTTTATTATAATTTGATGAAACCTGTACCTTGCATCTGGATTATTATTTAATTCCGTATTTGTATTCATGGTTTGTAACATGATAAATAATGATAAAATATTTTTGGCTTTCTAAATTGTACCATTATGTTCCCGTAAATCTTATCAGTAAAGGCATTACCGCCGACACGATCAATCCTATTATAGCAAATGGAAGTTGTCAAATGTGCGATAAATCCTGATGTTAGATGTGCCCATGTGCACAAATATTGTGTTTGTTGTACGGATTTTTACGACCGCATTTTCTTTAACGATGGCGGATGCTTATGTGGGACTCGCTATAGCCTGCCGCACTAACCATCGCCAAAGGCGAGGTAGCAGCGTTGTCCGTATCCCTACGTGTGTTGAAGCCACGGAATCTAATGGCCATAAATGTGTGTTGGACCTTGGTACAGCATGGTTCACATCGGTCTATGACCCTGGCCTAACCAATGACAAACCCGAAGGCCGCTGCGATCTCGCGATGTTATATCATGTCTAATAAAAGACGAGAGGTCATCATTTGATAGACCGAAAAGAAAGATAAAATAATATAGTGCGTGTACTAGTGTACACACGTTAGAAGTGAAACTTCTTTATGCCCTATTTTTCGAAAAATTATCTATATGCAACTTTACAGAAATTGGTTAAATAAAGTAAAATTAGATAAAGTTTAACAAAAGGCTTTTAATATCACAGACTTGAATACAAATAATACAATTATTTCATTTTACCTTATTACCACTAAGATTATAACAGAATTTCATAAATTGTAATAGAATTTTTAGTATCATTGTTATCGTTATTATACATTTTTGTTATTAATGGTTTAGAATCTCTTTGAATCAAACGTGGTAGGGCAAAGAAAAAGACGCGCGTAACGGTCAAATGTGACACTGACGCGTAACCGAAAAATGTGACGCGTAACGAAAAAATGTTACACTAAATTTTTTTCCAACCCCGATAAAGAAGTTTCACTTCAAAAACTTATAAGAAAATCTGTCAAACATTATATTGCTAGCAATTTTCATGGGAAAAATTATCAACAAAATGTCTCAATGGAATTTTCTTCCTTTATGCAACTGACAGACGGTAAAGAACGTATGGCATACAACTCTGTGAAAAAGAATCTTTCAAGCGGTTCTCAACTAAGGCGATTGAATAATGGAAATTTCTTTATGGGAATATACTGCCATGAACCCAAATCAACGACATACGTATGTGTCAGGCTAAGAGGTTTATTATGTATCTGTCAGTAAGCTGATTAAGGAAAAAGATATTTCTTATGCCTTTTTTATACAGAATAGGGAGCAATTAAGCCTAATAGACAGTAAGGACAGGCGTCGCAGTCCATAGAGTTATAACACTGAATTTATATATTTTTAAACCACGATTTAATTTAAAAGGTTGTATTCTTATTTATTTATTAAACTTTACCACATGATATGTAATGCTATATCTACACTATAGTATACACGCTAACTTTTCTAAAATATCTGACTATTATAGTAATAAATATTACAAAAAATTAAAACGTAATACGTATTACAATTCCAATTTTAGATTTTACTTTAAGGGGGCGTCCATAAATTACGTGAGGTGTTTAATGGGGGGAGGGGGTCGAGTCAAATCTCATTTTATCTTAAGTTGGAGAGAGGGGGGTCTCGGCAAATATCACGCAATTTTTTTCTAGATCACCCCTTTACAGAATATTCTAAGCTCTGGATAAATAGTGTTTATTCTGTTCTGTAACTGCTGTTTTCATTGTCCTCAAAATTCTAAATCATTTATTCATTTAGGCAACACTATACACTTATGAACGTCAACAAACAAATACATATTAAATGCTTCTATTTGTACAGTTACAGTTCTCAAATCAAGGGTGTAGAACGGACGAGAAGAACTGGCAATAAACTCTCCGCCACTCTTTTCACTCGCTAAGTTTTTTGTTTTACAAAATGTTTGTAAGGAGCGGCAACCATTACACCATGTTCCACTTGACATCTTTATGAAATTTACTATAATAATAAAAATAAAATGTATAAACGAAAAAAATATTTGTCCTCTATCAGCAGTAAGCATGGTGAAATAGGAGCACGCCCTTACATTCTCGTGGGAACAACACGCACCCTGTCCTTGCCAGTTCTAAATAATAACAATGATATTTTAGTTGTTAGTATCATAACAGTGTATGATAAATACAATTATCATTTCTGTTAGTTAGTAAAACTATTGGTTAAGCCATTCATTACATCATATATTCTTTTTGTTAATTCATATACAAATAAATAGGTAAATAGGCAGTCTTCTTCAAGCAATATCTTCTTCAACCTGACGAATATTAGCTTTCGTTCCTGGCCTTGTTGACTTTATTATGGCATAATTTACTTTCCACTAGAATTGCAAAATTGTGGAAGATTGTTTTTAGCGATGATAATCAAAAGTCGAGCACTAAATATGATTAGGTCTTTTGACTTCAAGATGGTTTAATTATTAAAGAGAAAACCGAATTTAACGTTCAGAGGTGAAAATATGAAATATTTTGTAAATTTAACAGTTAATAGTCGAGTTAAAAGCTAACCGAGAAATAAACTTTTATAACATAACGAATAATATTCCCGAGCGGAGGCGTATTATACAAACTAAACTAATATAGCCTTTGACTTACACGAGCATTGCAAATTTAAATAAAACTCTAACTGAGTTAGATGTTTGTTAGCTTATTTGAATAAAACACATCTATAAATTAACCAACATGAAAGAGCTTTTGGGCGCCTAAAGGAGTCGTGAAAAATAAGAAAACGAACATGCTAAAAGAAAACTCTTCAATACTTGTAACTACGCCCACTAAAGAGGAGCATATAAAGCTACAGGTGCGATCGATGGAACGATGTTTAGGGGGGTACATGGTAAGAACAGAAAAGTGGAGCAACGTACTAAACTGGTGCCCAAGGTCAAACGAAAAAGAGACAACTTAGAAGGTGGATCGACCAAATTAAAGAAACAGCAGGTGGAATGGCAGGATTTGAAGGAGACCTTTGCCAAAAAAGGCTCACAGATAATATTGAAATAGAATCGTGCTTAAATGTAAAAGTATCTGAATGAAAATGCTATTATTATAAAGCAACCTATGTGGTTAAGGCATATATTATCTGCTTATCGTGCGTTCGACTCCCGGTAAAACAGTATTTTTCGTATTGGAGAGAGTTCTAGTACCATATAATCCAAAGATTGGTAAAGCAAAAAACAAAATTGTTTATAACTTCGGGATAGATATCGCTATTTCTATGTGAATTGTGCTGAAAAATGGCTGTCATATATTTTTTTTTAATATTTATAAAACCACTAACTACAGTTCAGAACCTGACATAAAGCAGGACAATCAAAAACGTCTATTATTCTTTGCAGTTAATTATTTTCATACATTGTGTTAGTTTTCGCTGAGGGTACGTGTACGGCGGTCGATCTTGCCACAAAATGAGAAATAAAAGACTCAGAAATGTGTCCGGCACCCTCAGATGAAGTAACGGGAATATTTAAAAGGAAAATCCTATTATAAAAATTACAATACGTCCCCAATAAAACCTTTAAATTGAGAAATAAAATGTTTCAATTTATTTCCATAGCTTCTAATTAATTTCGGATCGAAATAAACCCTTTCATACTTGGGGAAAAATGATGAGAGTAAATTTTTACGATTTGTGCGCACATCTTCACAAAAAACCGACACCCTAAATATCTGTTCAAACGTCTGTAAAACAGTCTGGGCCACTAGTTGGCGCTTACTCTGTTTTATTGACAAGTTGCATTGTCTGTCATGGCGTAGTGATTTTCAGAGTCGTGTTTATTTAAACCAAAATAATGATTTCTATACGAGAAAACCCGTTCCTATGTGATAAAAAACATAGTGTTTATTGTAAAATATCATGATTAGTTAGTATAGTAAGTATAGTACATAATACATATTATATTATTTCGATTGGAAGTGACCATTTAAATGGACAAGAAAAATGCAAATCGAAGAGGGAAATGCCCCTCTAAAGTGCTCGAAGAAAATTAATACGCCAAAGAAGTATAACTTCTAAGGCATGTACATAAGTACACACACGTTTTTTTAATTTAAAAAAAGACAGCTTCCACGTATACAACCATTAGCAAAGTATCCCAATGAAAGGAGTTTCATTCACGGAAATTGTATTTCTCCATACAATCCCGAAGCACGGAATGCCAGTAAATTTCCTTCGCTAAGGCTTTTATAATGCTAGTGAATAAACTTTCTCTCTTGGGAATAGCCAATGGAAAACACTATCGGGAAAATAGATGATAAATAACGTTTTTATGAACTTTCCGCAACTAAGCGTTTCAATTGCATGGCAATTTTTAGCGCGCACCACCACTATGTGGAACCAGCTGTCTACTGAAGTATTTCCGAACCAATTGGAAGCTTCTTACAAACATTGTGTAAAACAAAAAACTTGGCGATTAAAAAGAGTGGCGGAGAGTTTATTGTCAGTTCTTCTTTTCCGTTCTACGCCCTTGATTTGAGAACTAGCAGTAAAATTAGAAGCATTTAGATAATATATATTTATTTTTTGACGTTCATAAGTGTATTTGAATAAATTATATTTAGATTTCATTAAATATATTTCCACATCAAGTCTCATTTAATTTTGATATTTATCTCATTGATAATATTATCTGTGTAGATAATTCCGTGATTTCGGGGCATAAATCACCGCTGACCTGGCTGTCAATCAAGATAGCAGTTACCTGGCCGTAAAATGGTAATTAATTGTAGGCCTATACTAATTATGTTAAATGTAATTACAAGACTTTGGAGTGGAGACTCTTGGGCCGTGGAGCTCAGTTAAACCAGTACCAGTGACCTCAAAGCTGGAGCTTGCCTCGCTCAACGAAAAAGTATATCGATACATTGAGGTAATGCTGCCAGCGTTAAAGGTACACTGCCACAAGGACCAAACATTATAAATTTGTTTTAATTTTCGATTAAATAATTTTTCATTTTTAGAATGTAGGTATATTCTTAATATTGTATGTAAGAATTAAGATCGCATACAAAATGTATGAAAAGTCGTTAAAGTAATATTCATCTACACTAATATTATAAAGAGGAAAACTTTGTTTGTTTGTTTGATTGTAATGAATAGGCTCATAAACTACTGGACCAATTTTAAAAATTCTTTCACCATTCGAAAGCTACATTATCCACGAGTAATATAGGCTTATTAAATTATTTAATTTTGAACAAAAATAGGGTTCCGTAAGATATTAGGGTTTTTCGGACACAAGGTGTAAAAAATCAACCAAAAAAGTTACTTATTTTGCGTACCCTGCCTAAACTATTAAAGATAGAACCATAAAATGTTCTAAGTAATTGTAGATCTTATAAATATCTACAAAAAAGTCCACACACTATACCTATCTATGTCGAGTTAGGCACAATAACCATAAATGATATAATGACATGGCAAAACGGCGTTTGCCGGATCAGCTAGTTATTTATAAATAGATGGGATATCATATGTTGTTATTTAATACGGTTATCTATGAAGTACCAAAGTAAGTCCCCAAACCATCTTCTTCGTAGTCTTCTTTACTGAAGGTCGTGCCTGCCCTGAAAAACCGATAGGACTTGCTGCTTCCACACTGCTCTATTCTCCGCTAGTCTCAGGGCATTGGGGATGGGAGACCCATAATTGTCTTGTTTTGAATACAGCAACGGGCGATCGGCCCCGACTTCTGCCCCACTCTTCTCCAGTTCACCGAGATTCCGGTTGCGGGAGTGATAGTTTGCGTTAAGGAAGTGGTCATAAATATAAAACTCCAGTTAAACGGCAGAAATTACCTCTGGACTGAGAATTACGCTTCACCTCCGTTTGTTACAATAACACAATATAAAATTAGAATCGGAGTGTAGTAGTGTTTTGTTTTACGCGTGTGAATATCCCCTAAGTTATTTTAGCTTCGCTGTTTAACAATAGCTTCTACACTTTTTAAAAGCCTCTTTAATTGTTTAGTCTATCGTCGAAGCTTAATACAAATAAATTAAATTTTGCTTTACGGGCGCCATCTACGTTCCAACAGTATCTTCGCAGTGTTACCGCAAAGGTGGTTATTAAAATTTTATATATTGTCTTTAAACAAGATTGTTTTTAAAGAAAAAAAAATGTGTGCGTGTACTAGGTGTACACACATAAGAAGTGAAACTTATATAAAACCTTTGTTGTACGCAGAGCCATAATTGGTTGGTTTTAAGTTTAGAGGTCCGAAATTATTTCTTTAAACACAGTAAATTTTGATACACTGCCTAGCATACAATTTACAAATTAATTGCTGCAAATTGCGATTAGCAAATTTCAAGTCGAAAATGTAATCCGTTGTCAAACTTCAAAGTCAAAAACATACTATATGTCATATTTTAACGCCGATACAGAAGTTTGACTTCAAAAAGCAACATGGCGCGTAACGGAAAAATGTGCGCGTAACGCAAAAATGTTACACTAACAATGTTACACTAACACTAACAATGTTACACTAACTTTAATCCGGTTAAAAAGTTTTTTCTTTAAATGTGTAACAGTTATATCAATCGAAGACAATACTAAGATTGTTTTTATGTAACGGACAAACGGGCAGAATGGCTCGCAAGTTTGTTGCCGCTAAGAATTGAAACTGAACATTCTCCATGGTAAACGAGATGAAGAGAGACCTCACATATATACGCTACGATTACCATATTTAACTTTGGCCCTAGCTCTCTCCATTATTCTTTTCATATGCGTTATTTTATATACATAATTCATAAAATGTTTATATTCATAGGTAATGCATACACTATTATTAATGCACTCTTTGACATGACATTTACATTACAGCAGCCTTCAATATTAAAGTCACATCTTATAAAATATTAAAATAAATAAACCAGTGACGCTATAACCTTTAAAGTCTGGGCTTCGTTCTTTATCTGTTGCATGAACATTTTTCAATTTGGCAATCAGCATGTGATAGACACAGAACTTTTAGGTAACTAACGGTGAAAGAAAACGTTGTAAGGTAACCAGCATGCCTCAAATCCAAAAATTCATGGCATGCAAAATTGAATCGGATGCAATCTGAGTCCAAGACCGTAAGATTGTAGCGCCACTCGATCATTACTCCTACAAACTAAAATATTCACAATATTGGTCTAAGATCCCGATATACAACGACCTTCACCGAGATGCTTATTTAATGAAACGTATTTTATATTTAATTTAATATGTCAATAAAAATAATCCATATGGGTTGCCTAGAAAATTTCAGTCCAGAGTATGTTTAATTAATATTAAAAAATTTTTTTTTTTATAATTTGCATGTAGTAAATTATATTCATTTTTTGCAATCAAAATTTTTAATCAGGGTAGTATTATATATGTATCACTATAACTTTCTTTTTTACTAAAGATGTATGTATACTTTAATGTCACATAAAAAATATACACATAAATAATACATGCAAATTATAAAAAAAAAATTTTTTTAATATTAATTAAACATACTCTGGACTGAAATTTGCTAGGCAACCCATATGGATATTTATTGACATATTAAATTAAATATAAAATACGTTTAATTAAATAAGCATCTCGGTGAACCGTGAAGGTCGTTGTATATCGGGATCTTTTACTATATGTATTTAAAAATTGCAATTATTCAATGGCTAAATTGCATAGAAATCTTAAGTCTAGATCTATCAAATCAATACTGTTATTTAATATTAATTTATTCAGTAAAAGGGGACTTTTAAGTCGGTGTTGAATGCTTGCCCGCCGGCTTTACCATTGATACAATTGAAACCCAATGCCTCGAGGTATTAACAGATAAAGTGATTTAATTAACTTTAGGAAATAATTTGTCATTGCTATTGTTCTAATTAAAATAGCGAAATAAAATGCGTTGAATATAAATGACATATCATAAATTTAAAACAGCTTCTAAAACATGGTAACATTATTATCTAACACAATAGAATTCGTATCTTTTCAAAAAATGAGGCTATATGGCTGGATGTTTCTTATATATTTCATGTCCTTATATATTTGAGCTTTGTTTGCGAAGAAAAATCATTTCCAAGTCTTAATTTATAATATTAATACATTTGGTTTTGCAAGCACCAAACTAGAGATCACATAGGGGAAGGTCGGGACCCTTCGTACGGTTTTCACATTTTATTTTTTTATTTTGCCATGAATTAATCACCTGATAGCTTAAATTTATAGTCTAACTATCTGAGATTCATATAAAAAAATTACAAATGATTTTATCTGATGGTTCAACCATAATTATGATTTAAACTAAATCTGGAAAACGTACGAATCTGCCCCATCAACGGGGCACCTTCGTACAGTGTTGGGGGTACCTTCGTACGCTGTGGGGTAGTTCCGTACGTGCGATTAAAACGACACACATAAATCAAAATTCATTTATTAGCAATGAAATTAAACAGAAAAATAAAGATTTAATTACTATTGAACAAAAAATAGAATACTTTTCTTATAGTGAACAAAAATTACATAGCTCTTCTGAAGTCAAACAAAATTTAATTAGTTATGTATCTTAAATTTAGAATCACATTTCTTGATCTTTGGTGCGGATTAGCACTTCTTATTTTCGGGTGTGGCAGTATAAATTCGCGGTTTTCCTGGCCGTCGCCGTCATTTTGTTTGTTTTATTACTTTCTTACAACATGCGGATAGGGTCGAAATGCCTCTGGTGTCAAAACTGACCTCGAAGGAACTACTATTTGATGGATTTGTAAATTATTCAAATCATCTGGTTCACAAGCATCAATATCAACCTTAATAAAGATAATAAGAAATAGGTATTAATATATATTCACATCGACGATAACGAAAATAGTAACACAGGACAAAGTAAATGCAAAAATTAGCAATTAGCACACTAACATAATCGTACCTACCTACCAGAGGGTTTAGTCAAGATGCCTTAACAGTAGTGTAGGTAGAAAGTCAAAAACTTAATTTGTATGAAAATGACAGTTCGTGTCGACAAATTTTCATACAAATTTAGTAGTACAATTCGTTCAAATGTGCCCCATCTAGTGCTGTCCGAATGACTAACTAACTGAATAACAACAAAATATAATTTATTTAAATATTAATAGGAAAACGTCATAAATTAAGTATTGGAGACGTATCTTAAGTATATTTCGCAAGTTCTGATAGAATACTCTACTCGAAAACTTATTTTATCTACGGTAACAAGAGATAAAAACATTGATCAAAAAATTACTTAAGCCGGGTCCACACTTGTAGCATTTCGGTGTATCGTATCTCCGTTGCGTGGCTTCCGCGCGTATCATGATCGTTAGTTTGGACGCAAAATGATACCCGTTTATGATACATGCCGTATCGGATACGGCCCGATCCGCACTAAGCGCGTATCTTGATACACCTCGTATCCGATACGCGTATCACGATCGGTGGTATGGACGTATTTTGATACTGTATCACGATACTGTATCGCGATACGATACTTGATACACCGCGAACCATCCTGTGTCGGTTTTTTCGCGATCATCAAAGGGAATACACAACATCAATGGGTGACATGCGAGTGAAATTTTTGTATTTTCCGCTGGTATGCTGAAATTTTAAATCTCGCATCAATGGTATTCCACCATGTTTGTTTCGGTTTCTAGACACTTCCAGCGCCGTCTACGTCTAGATTTAACTTTTTTTGAAATACTATTAATGATAATATAACAGGCGCAAGTCACCGCCAAATTGTGAGCAATTGCTGACATGGCTAAACCGTTTGGGAACGAAGACATGACTGAACATTACGAGAAGGGAAAGGTGCACTGAAAGACACGCGTATCAGGATACATCGGAAGAAAAGTGAAGCGTCTATATTTGTAAAGTTAAAGCCGAAACACCGACATGATACAGCATTCGATAAGTATGGACGCGTTTTTTACATGATACGCCTTAAATATACGACATGGACAAAATGAGCGTCCATATTTATGATACAAACACTAGATACGATACGAGTGATCGTGATACGTCAACATGCTACAAATGTGGACCCGGCTTTACCGAGCGCGAAAACACGTCCATGCCTGTAACTTCACTCTCATCGGTGCGATTTTCGCAAAACTTCGTTGATGTGTAGTTGGTACCTCGACTCATGCACACATACAAAAACAAGACTGTACTTTGTTTCGTTCAAGTTTTATTTTGACTGTATGAATGTGCCCCGCGTACGAAGGGTAACGATCTTCCCCTAACTATTTTCCTCGGGCTTGATTACTAAACGAATCTCCACATTCTATTCTCTAAGCCAGTGTTTTCTTCATTAGGTTTTAAAAATTTACTTACTGTGTTTCGTTAACAATTTTCTAGTAATTTCTTACTACAAAATTTTAAATATGAGGGGGGGGGGAATTTTAGAAAGGCAAAGGTGGGGCATGACACAAAAAAGGTTGGGAAATACTGCTCTCAGCGTAGAGATGCAATTCTTGTTTGAATAAAACATAGAAATATATATATATTATAATATATAAACATGTTTGAATAAAAATGTGCTAAGCTATCAATCATTAAGTATTTAAAAATTAAAATAAATAATGATTATAAATCAACTTCTAAAGTGTTCAACTCTCTATAGCCATCGAAAAGCCTTATTTTTTTTTACTTTAATTCATAATTAGGCCTATAAGGATTTCCAGCCCCTTGGTTACAGTTCCATTAACAAAGCCAATTTTTTTCACATTACCCAGTACAAAATGATGAATGACAATGTCGCAAAAAGTGGCTTCAAAACGCTTTTTATCCGACACTTTATAAAGAAATAATAATGTGGCCCTTTTATAAGGGTTTGAGTATAATGCAACACCTGTTTTCACTTATATCGGATGTCAAATAAAGTTTGTAGACATACTTTCTTTAATGAAGCAGTAGCGCCACAACCTCTTTAGTTCTAGGCCTCAGATTTCTGAATCTGTTTCATGAACATTTTTAAATATTCTAGGCAAGTAGGTGATCAGCCTCCAGTGCCTGACACACACCGTCGCCTTTTTTGGTCTCAGACATGTCGGTTTCCTCACGATGTTTTCATTCACCGTTCGAGCGAATGTTAAATGCGCACATAGAAAGAAAGTCAATTGGTGCACAGCTGGGGATCGAACCTACGACCTCAGGGATGAGAGTCGCAGGCCGAAGACACTAGGCCAACACTGCTCCGTTTTGAATATAAATGTATCTGTATATAAATGGCTGTTATTATAGGCAAACAAAAATCTAGATAAAATTAAAATGAATGGAAACCATTATACATACAACACAATATCCATGAAAGTAATACATTTGATTATTTGCGACGTTTGTAGTTAAGGCAAGAGACACTTATATTTCGAACATTAAATTAAATTAAATAAAAAAGCTTCTCAATATTTCGCCGTGTTTGGTGTTAAAGAATTCATTAAAAAAACAGATATTTCTTCACTACGTCAGACACTTGAACATCATTTAATTAACTGCCCGTTTTTTGAGAAAGAGTTTATTAAAACATATCTAGTGTACCAAAGTTTGTACTGTTGGAATTATTGGTACAAATTTTAAAACTGCCTCGGTCGTAATACGAGTACGTCTAAGCTCGGGTGACTTGTTGAGTGAACTCTGAAAATGCGAACATTTCCGCAATTACGAAGAATGAGTACGAATGTTTCATTTTTATAATTAACTAGTACACTCGGCCAAGCGTTGCCGTGGCTCAGATTTTTGTTATATTACATAGTTGTAAACTATTCAAGAGAAACGGCAGGAGAACACCAATCCACCATGCTTTTTTGGTGGTTATGCCATTAAATTGTAGCTTATGTGAAACTTTGGTATTTATTTTGATAAGGATCAATACCTAGCGTAGGTATTTTAATAAAAAAATAATAATAAAAGGACGCTTATTGTGACGTAACTATAAAAGATAGATACATGCTGTCGGGACATTTTTTATAGATAGTGATGTGTCCTGAAAAATTTAAATACATCATTTTGTTCTATCATTAATAGTTTTCGCAGGGCACGCGATTGAAGGAAGTTTTTTGATTATTTTTTTACATCTTGGGTTGGATTATTCAAGTTTTAGTAAGCATCCTTAATTTTTTTGAAAATGAAACATAGTCTGTGTCACTTGGGAATAGTGTAGCTTGCCAACGGTGAAAGAATTTTTGAAATCGGTCCAGTAGTTTCGGAGCCTATTAATTTCAAACAAACAAAAAATCTAGTCTTTCCTCTTTATAATACTAGTATAGATTAAATATAGCAATGTTTATCTTGTCAAGAAAAAAAATTGTTTTTATTTGAACTTCGTTTAAATACGAGTATAAACCGAGACATTGGTAAAGATAAAAGCGAGTATACAAAAGGATAAAGAAGCTTTTGCTGTCAATCAGAATCAAAACATCACTCACCAAATACCTTCATTGATATTTATTATCTTTAGACTACCTTTCTGCTTTGAGCTTTTAAAAATCAGTACAACGACCGTATTGATCGTGGTTTTTATTTCAGAAGTGTCTTTGTACTCTGAGATTGTATGGTTTTTTATAGAACTGGGGGCTCGGGAGTGTGTTGCCGGCCTTTTAAGAATTGGTACGCTCTTTTCTTGAAGGTCCCTGATATGGCGAAAAAGCGTTATTAATATAGAATTAACAAATTAACAGAAATAGATATGATTATTATAACGAAATATAGCGAGAACTACAGTACAAGATTTCATAAACTGTATTAAGTAAAAAGTATCTAACCTAAGACATAGAAAAACCTTATCTTTTAGTAATATATATATATATTGTTTTTTTTAATGGGACAGTAGGCAAACTAGCAGGCGAGGCTTTCAATGAAGTGATAACCGCCGCAATGTACACATACAATATCGGGTATGTTGCCGACCTTTCAAGGGGTGGTACACACTTTTCTTGTAGGCGCCTAAGTCGTATCGGTTTTGGAAATATCTCTACTGGCATCTGGTTCCACGAGGTGGTGAGCGGTTGAAAGTGCTTCAAAAAGCGCTGAGTTGTCGAACGCCAGGCGTCGAGATGGAAAAGATGGAATTTCGCATTTTGCCTTGACATCCTCATGTACTAACTACATGTTATAATGTAAAGTTACGTGGGATATATTAATCGTGAAAGTGGCCAATCCTCATGAGGATATATGCTGCCCATGATCTCGCAAATTTCGCTCTTGCCGGATATCCGTCCCTTTTGGCTTTGAGAGATATTCTATCGACTTACGTCATGAGAGGATTTACTTGCCATGACGGAACTGGAGACCTGTATTCACTTTTGACACAGTAGACTTAGTTCATTGTAGTGTTGGTTAAACTCGTTTAAATGAAACCATAAATACGATAACAGATCAGCCTCCTGCCCGTTTGCCCTCTGTCCTATAAGAAAAATAGATAAGCCACAGCCAGCATTGGAATACTTGGCGTTGACATATCGAACGACGTTCAGTTTCGCGGTCACTTGGATGGAAAGGCTAAATTAGCGTCCTAGCTTGGTGTGCTCAGCAAGGCGAGGCGGTACGTCACTCCGGGCCACCGCATGCAACCATATAAAGCGCAAATTCGGCCCCACATGGAGTACTGCTCTCACCTCTGGGCAGGGGCTCCCCAGTACCAACTCCTTCCACTTGACCGTATTCAACGCAGAGCGGTTTGAATCGTCGACGACCAATCCCTCTCCGAGCGGCTTGATCCTTTGGCGTTGCGTAGAGATGTGTCACTCTGCATCTTCTACCGCATTTACCATGGAGAGTGTTCAGAGGAGTTGTTCGGATTAATACCTGCAGCTGAGTTTCGTCATCGGACCTCGAGGCAGAGTATGAAATTCCACCCGTATCACCTCGACGTCCGCCGTTCCACAACTGAGCGTTTTACAAGGCAGTTTTTGCCGCGCACCACCACTCTGTGGAACCAGCTGCCCACTGAAGTATTTCCGAACCAATTCGACTTAGGGTCCTTCAAGAAAAGAGCCTACCAATTCTTGAAAGGCCGGCAACGCACTCGCGAGCCCTCTGGCATTGAGAGTGTCCATGGGCGGCGGGATCATTGGCGGGATCATTTAACATCATCTCCTGCCCCCTGTTCTATAAAAAAAAAATAGATCTAGCAGGCAAGCCGTCGCAACCGTCGCAGACCGGAAAGACTGTTGCAGTCGGGCGGAGTTTATCACATAACACTTAAGGGGCCGTTAAATTATTACGTGAGGACTATAGAGAGGAGGAGGAGGAGGGGGGGGGGGGCTTTGCTTTTCTTTATGGTGATTACGAAAACAGTAATTATTTACTTTTTACACATATCATTGACTATGCCTGAAAATGAAATGCATTTTCGAGGATTCCTACAAAAACTTAATACGTTTTTGTACTATTATTTTTGAGAGTTTTGCATACTTTTGCTGTTTAGCTCTTTTATTATCACTCCTATACTTTCAACGCTAAAGAGCTAATCGCGCTTGTCCATTTATTTTCTCTTATGGAGAATAAAACGTTGATAGAAAACGGAACATACTAGATCAGAAGATATGTGTCCGGGTGTACCAACTCAAGGAAAATCAACACAACAGAAATCTGACGCTGAGTTGAACTCTCTCATTATTTGTGTAAGAGTGAAGTCATAAATAGAATTTCATCAGAGATGTCCAGGCTTCATTTAATATTATTTATAGCATATGTTTTGGCGTCTCTGGAGATCTTGGAGTCATCTTTGGCGCCCATATTACGCCTAAATCCAGGATTCTGTCATACCATGTGTCGAAGTCAAAAGAAAGTCCATTGGTGCACAAGCGGGGATCGAACCTACGACCACAGGGATGAGAGTCGCACGCTGAAGCCACTAGGCCAATGCTGCTCAAATCACATATTATCGTATTAAATATTTAATATTTTGTTGTACACTGTCACGGAAAATATAGACAGGAAATTACTTGTATGCAATGTGTAATCCTGGGTTCTTCCTGTCGCTAGCCGGTTGCCATGGTAACGTTTCTAGATACTCACTCCCTTCCCTCACATTGACAAAATTTTAATTATGTAAATATCTTACATCTGCCCAATTATAACGAATTATAACAAAATGTTTTTGATAAATATTTGTAAGAGAGAAAATGCCTAATATTTTATTCCGAGTAATTTGGCAAAAAATATATCATCAAGTTAATGAGATTTTTCTTCTGCTTACTTTATTGAAAACAATTTTTACGTAACTAGCATTTCAATAATTCTATTATATTTTAGGTTGTGTAACTAAGTTGATCTACATAACTACTAAGTACAAAACTAAACGAAGCTATACTTCTTCTGTCGCGTTCTTCATTACTGAAGGTCGTGTTGGTGTGGAATATCTTCCTCTAAAATCTCAAAAAGAAAAACAATCCGCGAAAATGGAGGACAACGTGAGCCATTTTTGCCAAAACCCTCCATCTTTTAGTCGATATCAACTCCGGGGAAATAAATACAGATAATGCAACTTTCTCTGCAGCTGTGATACTTTTTGACATTCAACATCTTTTGTCTTCAGTCACCGTGACCACGCACGCTGTAAAGCACGCGAAACGTCGGATAAATTTTAAATTATGTCAAATAATTGTAAATTTATAATAATACATAACTTTAATCCGGTAAAAGCTTTTTTGTTTAAATGTGTAAAGGTTATGTTAATCAAAGACAATACTATATCTTCCTCTATTCTCTATTCCCCTTATCTTTGGCAAGCTTACGATCCTGTATGCTAAGGCCTGTAAGGACATTAACTTGGTCGGTCCAGCGAGTAGGGGATCGGCATCGAGGTGTCGTGCCTGCCACTACTGGTCATCACAAGATTCTCCAAGTTATCGTGACCTCTGCGTGCCATGTCCAAAGAAGCACAGGATCCTTTGGTAGCACACTAACTAATGACGGGTTTTCACATGTAGTTCTAAGACTTGACAAATTCATCGTATATCTATCCTGATGCATCCGCCTCCAACAACACATTTCAAGGGCATCTATCATCCTCCTTTCGAAGTTTCAGCGCCGTAAATGTAAATGGAGAAAATTCGGGTTTTTTAATAGTTTTTTTTTTGTCTTTGATTAACATAAGCTTTACACATTTAAAGAAAAAACTGTTTACCGGATTAAAGTTATGTATTATTAAAAATTTACAATTATTTGACATAATTTTAAATTTATCCGACGTTTCGCGTGCTTTACAGCGTGCGTGGTCACGGTGACTTTTTTTTTGTTGTTTTTACCAAAATTTTAAGATTTTTCCATATTCGCATATAATACATTTGTATTTAGTCTTTGGTCTTTAGTCAACTATACATACAAGTTAGCATTTTTTTACACAAAAAAGTTTGAATATTCCTTGAGAAATTTGGCTATCTTTCGTAAACCACGTTTTATTTACTTCCCTTACGATAAATCTTAACTAATCCATACGACATTCAACATGATGCAATCTCATTTGCATTGAATGCGAATAATTTAATATCCAGGCTACTTTGTAACGTTTTTAAGCGATAACATTCCTTAAACAATCGATATAAACAATAAATGTTAGTATATAATAGCATTTATAGCAATCACGAATATATAAACGGTATATCAGACTAATGAAATCCTATGTACGTGATGATGGTGTCTATATAACCGAAACTCTGACTAAAAATAACTTTATACACTTATGAACGTCAACAGAAAAGATGTTAAATTGATTCTAAATACACGATTTATCAAAAAGAACTGGCAACAAACTCTCCGTCACTCTTTTTAATCGCCAAGTTTTGAGTCATACATGTTTAAACTGGAGCAAATCAATCCCAAGGGCTAGGATAATTTAAATAATCGTTTATTATAATCTTAATTATAAAAAAGCTTTATTGATTAATTACGTTTGATGAAAGTTTTGAACTTATATACTTACATATAGTCCGTCGTCCAGAAATCGAAGGTGCCAATTTTTATATGTCTCAATAAATATAAAAAAAAACCTAGGAGTTCAGACACCTCTCATCCTGTCCTTCAAAGTGTTCGCGAATATAACAGAATAAACATTTATTATCCAGAGCTTGACATATTCGGTAGTGGGCTGATCAATTGAAAAAAAGGGCTTAGTTAATTGCATGTCTAATCCGTAGTATTTATTGAATCGTTATTTTTATGTATAGTTTATTGATAAGTGACTAATAAAGCTAAGAATTAATATAATATCACCTTAATGGCTGGAAGTCTTCTAACGCTTCACAAGACTTCTTCAACCAGCAAACTGTGAAATTGACTCCCTGTGGGGGTCTAGGAGAACCTTCAGTTGCTTAAAAAAAGAGCATACTCCTTCCTCAAAGGCAGGCAACGCCACTAATATGGGTGTCCATAGGCTCGTTTGCTTATTCTAAAAATAATAAAATATATTAGACATAGACATAGACATAACATTTATTACAAACAAAAACACACACACATAAACACACAAAATAACAATACAAAAAATCAAATAAGACATCAAAACAATAAAAAGTAAAAATCAAAATCAAAAATTCCTTTGCCATTCGGTTCGCTCCCAGTGTGCATTGTGTGTGTACTGTGGTTGTAATTGGCCCTGGCTCAGCATATGCTTCCACAGCGCTGGTCATTCTGCCAGAGACCAGAGTAGCAAGTTTGCGCCTCTAATAAAATAAAATAATAATAATAATATTCAGTTAAAAGTTACCTATAACCTGCTTGAAACAATATAATAATAATAATCAGTGGCGCCACAACCTCTATGTCTGGGCCTCAGATTATATCTAATTCATGATCATGTCGGTTTCCTCACGGTGTTTTCCTTCACCGTTCGAGCGAATGTTAAATGCGCACATAGAAAGAAAGTCCATTGTTGCACAGCCGGGGATCAACCTACGACCTCAGAGATGAGAGTCGCACGCTGAAGCCACTAGGCCAATACTGCTTAATTATTGAAACAATATATGCATATATATAACTATAGTGTAACATTAATTAATACATCGCTTTGGCCTCAAAGTAATTACGCCCATGTTAGCCACGTATTGAACAATGCAGATAGATTTTAATTGCTTTTAAACAAAGGATGTTAGAATATAAAACGGTATATTAAAATGCATTTGACACCTAGCTCACGAATCATGAGCTAGATTCATATTCATTCACTAGCTGACCGGACAAACGTCGTTTTGCCATGTATATCATTTATAATAAAAACAAATCGAATATTATTTAAAATTTAACACTGCGATGGTAGCGCCGTCTGTCGGATCAATGTAAAACATTCCAAAATCAACAACTACCAATAAATTAAAAATTAATTAAAAAACATTGTCCAGCGGACCGGACAAACGTCGTTTTGCCATGTATATCATTTATAATAAAAACAAATCGAATATTATTTAAAATTTAACACTGCGATGGTAGCGCCGTCTGTCGGATCAATGTAAAACATTCCAAAATCAACAACTACCAATAAATTAAAATTAATTAAAAACATTGTCCAGCGGACAAAATTGTGAATCTAAACCATTCCCAGATCCCCTTGAACACACACACAAATTTCATCAAAATCGGTCCAGTCGTTTGAGAGAAGTTCAGTGACATACACACTCACAGAAGAATTATATATATAAAGATAAGTATGTTTTTATCTTATATTTTTTAATAATATAAAAACATACCATTAAACTTATTTTTACATTAACATTACCAAAACATAGGATATGTTTTGGTAATATCTTATGTATTATTACAAATTAACACGTCAAAACTCAACTTGTAAGAAAACCAAACCTCGCAACGCAGTTCTTCTAGCATAAAAACTTGTGGGATATATAAAATACAAGTCGGTTAATTCCTTCATCCCTACATAAGAACCCTTCTGTCTTTAGTTATTATTTTATTTATGCACACTTCATTACATGTATACAAAAATAAATAACATAATAAATAAAAACTATAAGGGATGCAACGGATGGCATTTTCGCTAACAAGCGATCTCTTCCAGGCAACCCTAGTAAGGGAAAACTAAAAAAAATGTTGGGAAAGGGGAAAAAAGTGCGTAACCAAATCTTATAAAAAAATTTAAAAAACTACAAAAAAAGAATAAAACAAACCAAGAATTTAAAAGCTAATCTCACGGATTCATTAGTTGCGATATATGGATATCACTCAAACAGAGATGCTTTAACTATGTAGGATTATTTTAAAATTAAGAAGCGAATTCTTAACAAAAGATTTTGACGTTGACGACGTCAAAAATCGATGAACGCCGGCTGCACGCATGCAAAAGCATGACTCATTGTCCCGTTACGCTCATTGTACGATTGCGCCACATCCTCTCTTCCTCTCGGTTGGCCTATGCGTACGAGGATTCACTCCTTTGTATCAATACGAAATAGTGATAATTCAATAAAAATGATTCAATTTTATTTATAAAAGTATGCAATCATTTCATCAATGTTTTGTTATGACGTCACGGTGAACTATCATCCGTAAACCTACTTTAAAGTCAACCATTTTTTTTACCTTAACAAATGAATATAGTAGTACCATAGACACAAATTAAAGAGGTTCTAGTGCCCATAATTATAACATAATCTACATATTATTAGTATTTAAACTTAGTCTTACTTGGTGTTTTATAGTGTATTGTTTCGTGAAATAAGCAATTTACGTTTAAATTACGCGGTTTGGAGACATTATTAATAGAGATATTCGAAATGTTAGTTATATAATAAGTATTTCCATTAAAAATGTAGACTTAAGCTGCAATTTTTGATTGACTAGTTCTTGTTTTGGGTATAGAGAAAGATATCAAATATCACGCTTTGGGCTATACACTGCGAGAAATAGCTAGTAATTATACTAATATAACAAGGGTGGGTTGAGAATTAAATTCAATTATCCTTAAGATTAATATAAATTACGTTACAATTACGTAATATACAATATAAAGTAACTCGAACTCAAAATAACTTTATTCATATGGGTAAACAAGTACCCTTATGAACGTCAAATGAAAAGATGTTTTATTAATTCTAAACTTACATTTCCTACCAGTTCGCAAGTCAAGGGCGTACAACAGACAAGAAGAACTGGCAAGAAACTCTCCGCCACTCTTTTTAATCGCTAAGTTTTTAGTCATACATATTTATATATTAGTGTGACTAAAACTATTGGGTGAACTGGATCATCAAAAGCTACTGAACATCCATGAGCAGATGACCTGGAGTGCTGTCGTACTCGCCGACGTATTGCTAATGCCGCGAGATTTTTTTTAGCGGACTCTAGCTGTCGGCCTGTGGGGCTTTGACAAATCAGCTTGGCCTGTTTTACAGAGCGTAGCTCGGCCGGCCGCAACTCAGTATTATATACAAGCCGCTCGCTTCTGTTCACTTCGTGAATGCGTCTTGGTCGTAGTGTAATATTGCTATGTGCTATTATATAATTGTAGAAATTGTTTAAAATTCTAATATAGAATTTAAAACACAAGACATTTAGGTGTTTTGTGTTTGCTCAAGATCGTGCTACATCGTTTAAAGCATTTGCGAGCCTTAGAGCAAAGTGTCCACCGGCAGGATATCATTTAACATCAGGTGAGCCTCCTACCCCTGTAAGACATTTTTAATTTAAAATAAGAAATTTAAATATAATTGATTAGATTATACACTGATACATAATGTTTATAAGTAGTATAAAGTAAAGACCGCGTATATCTGTATGAATACAATATAATACTATAAAACTGTAATGCTATAATACTATAATACTATAATACTATAATACTATAATACTATAATACTATAATACTATAATACTATAATACTATAATACTATAATACAACAACGAACGGATTTTTGTACAGTTTTTACACCAATAGATAACGTGATACCTGTTAAAGGTACACGCGTGTAATCGTTATTGTTTTATGTAAATTGTGGTTGCTAAAATCTTTCTTAAATGGCAACATTTTCTTGTCCTTTAGACCAAAACCACGCGGGCTGTGAAACATTTACGAGCCTTATTCAAATATAATTTATACTAAACTGTTGTTGCCGTTCGAATGGAATAGTGTAGAATCATTTTTCTATTGAATAGAACATTACTAAAAACGGTATTTCATCCAACACAATGCTCTACGAACCATAATGGATAGGTATTACGCGAAATTGGATAGAGAATTGAATATATTCCAAAGTACTTTAGGCACTCATAGGTGTACTTATCTCTAATAGATTTTTGTTCATAGTAAAGTAACAAATTGAAAATAGAATTGAAATTCGGCTGGCGATAAATGTGATTTTTCTTTTGATCGTGCTTTTATCTAAGAAATCGCTTGACCCAGAAACATTGTTTTTTTTTTTATAATCGGGGGCAAACGAGCTTGCGGGACGACCAAAAAGGGCAGTCTGCGCAGCTCATAGACACCCACTTTTAGTGGGTGCGTTGCCGGCCTTTGAGGGAGGAGTAGACTCGCTTTTTAAACATTTGGAGGTCGTATCTGAGGGTTTTATTGTTCTCTCGTTTTTTAAAATTGTATTGTTTAAATTAGCAATTTATTTATTTCCAACACATAAATTTACAGTTTTCTTATTAACAGATTAATAACAACAAAAGAGTGGTAATAATAACTCTGTTTCACCAAGGTATTATTTCCGCGAAACGAGTTATAAATTATTACGTTCTCGACATTCGTCAAAATGTACCATCGTCATGTGCGGTTACAGTCTCGTGACTCGTCCGTAATTATATTTAAATAGTGAAACAATCGTGAAACGCTTTTGCTCTTTAGTCTAATTAGACAAATGACAGTATTTAGTTATTTATAAAAAAATACACTTAATACATAACTATAAAATAAATCAGTGGCGCTATGTTATAAAATAAGTTTCATGATCATTTTTAAATCTAATAGGCAAGTAGGGTATCAGCCTCCAGTGCCTGACACACGCCGTCAACTTTTTGGTCTAAGACACGTCGGTTTCGTCGTCGTCGAACTTTCATTTGATATGTATAAGTAATGTAATAATTCTGTTTATAATAGCATTAACTTTTACAACTTTGTTCCGCGGGGCAAGCGAAATATACATATGTCACCGTAAAATTGTAAATACCGTTATATTGTAATCTATCTCGCGAGATTATAAACTGTCGAAAGATTGTAAACCTGAACGTATATACATATAAAAAAACTTAAGTGCCACGACTTGGCGACCTGTCGTTTAACTACGTTACCACTTATTCATAACAAATGTAAGATCATGATTTAAATTAGACATTAACTGCGCAAATATTTCATACCATAATAACGTATTTATAAAACCAATGTTTACATCAAAAACCAAACATCTTGTCTCGGCCTATTAGTAATACATAAAGCAATCAGAAACATTCGTAAATATCTGCGGCCTTGAAAACATTTTTATCCCACCCGACTTGTCAGCGGTAGTTTTTAAATGTGATAAGTTGTGAAAATGGCTCATGCAATACTAAGGGTCTGTTTCACAATGTACGGATAAGTTCTACATAAGTTCCAAATTAGCTATTTATTACTTATTGGTAGGAACACTATTGTTGCATTTCACGACTGTCAGATAGCGCTATTCGTCACATAAAGTCCATCATAACTTATGAGTCCGATGAATATCAAATAGAAAAATTTATCTACAAATAATTTATGTGGTACCTATTTGGTACTTTATCCATACATTGTGAAACAGACCCTAATTGTTGTAAGTAATGAGTAGAAAATTCTCTATTTTCTATTTTTAAAAATGGCTACGAAATTTAAGTTTCTTTGCTGAAGTCGCGAGCAACTCATGAGTCGTGACCGCATTAAACACGTACACGCACGACCGCCAGTGACGCGCATGAGTCCCCTTTTTTCTGATGTATTTATTGCCAAATTCTTAATCTTCTTACACCACCTTAAGTTCAACCCTAAACATAGAAACTCCTATAGGGTAATTAATCTTTCCGAGCCTGTTACGAAATATCTCAGGTAATTTAGCAGGTCAGCAATCACGGTACCGAATTACCGGCAGTTCATGAGCGTTCAGAGAAGTGATATATTTATAAGTTTATTTATTTATTTATTTGGGAAACAAAACAGATACATCTCTATACAATAAAAAAAAGTTAACGTATAAATATATTTATATATAATATAAAGTTAAGTATAGGTATATGTCAGAAGTGAAACTTCTTTGTAAATTAATTACTGAGTAATTAAGCTGCCCAAATCTCATAATTTAATTTTGCCAGTCGTTCTATATTAATGAATGATACTAAGGCTAATTAAAAACAAGAACTAAAATTAGTGATTTTTGTTAGGAGTATAACAATACCACCATTAAAATGGTAACAATTACCAAATAATAAGTATAACAAATTAATTATTATCATAATTGCTATCTTATGTCCACATTTTCTAAAATAGCCAACTGGGTCTTAGCAAAAAAGGTCTTGGTTCTGTGCTCTTACAAAAATACATAACCAGCAAAAAAAATGGTAATTTAGTTACTTAATAAAATAATAATGATATTGATATGTATTAAAACACCATCGGTGTTCAAGTATGAATAATTGCACCACAATATTATACTGCTAGTATCTTCCTCATCTTAATTAAAGAAAAAATAGCTGCACATCTTCGTGACGTTCCGTAAAAAATTTTACGCTCATGCGTCTAAAAAAATTTCACTTCAAAAATATGATACAAACCAAAGCAAAACAACACAGGACAGCACAACATTTATAAATCCGTGGAACGACAAACATTCTAGTAGCTATAATAAAAAAGAAAGATACAAGGTTTAGAAAATTATTCTTAAATGAAGCAGAGGAGGGCGAAAAAGAGTCGATGTGAGTTCGAAAAGTGAGTTACAGCATCGCAGGGCAGATCCTGTGACGAATATCACTTAACTTCAGATGAGCCTTATGCCCGCTTTCCTCTTGTAACATAAATAACTTGTCGTTAACAGCATATAATCCAATCATAATCAGCAACAAATACAGCATCGCAGGGCAGGTGACAAATATCACTCAACATCAGATGATCAGGTGAGCCCATAGACACTCAAACTGCCCGAAGGCTCGCTAGCGCCAGCCAGCCTTTTACTCGAATCGATTCAAAAATAGTGGGCAGCTGGTTTCACATAGTGGTGACGCGCGGCCAAAATTGCATTAAAAAACGCTCAGTTGTGGAACTACGGAGGAGGTGATATGGATGGTATTTTGTATTCAGCCTTCAGTAAACTAAATGTCATGGAAGCAATTTTTTTTTTAATCTGACATTTGCACGGTTTTAAAAGTACTGTAAGCACAAATATGTGGGTCTCAATTAAGGGTGGGACAGGCAAACATAGGACAGAGGCACTGAATTACAATTATTAACAGACTTAAATTCTGGGGGGTTGGGGGAATAACATACAGGGGAGGTTTAATGTGGAGGCGAAGTTGTCCTAAACATACATGAATGGATTTAAATAAATGGGCCTTGTTAAAAAGAAGTTTTTCTCGTCCCTTCTCAGTCATCCGTTGGAGAACTGTTACTAAAAGATTGTTTTAATTTATTTTTATGGAGATATTCATGGGAACCAGTTACACATGAACCTATCGCTATAATTTATGTTAGCACGTGTCACAGTGACTTAATTAATGTTGAATGTCGTTTAATTAAATGGCAATTAATATTCCTTTAATGAAGACGTCGCCCTATCATTAATAATTGTCTCCAATTTCCATTAAATTTTCCTTGCATTTATGCTACTATCATATTTCTTGTGAAAAGCTCTGCCGTCATGAGGCGTTCATTTTACAAAGGAGTTCTAGTTGTTTATAGCACTTAAAAAATATATACCATTTAGGTCTGGGCTTCAGATTTCTTTATGTTCTGTGATCATTTCTAATAGGCAAGTACTCGTAGGTGCTCAACATACTGTGCCTGACACACAATCGACTTTTTGGGTGTTTCTTCACGATGTTTTTCTTCACCGTACTAGCGAGTGTTAAATGCGCAAATCCATCGGTGCACAGTCGGGGTTCGAGTCGACGAATCCAGTGATGATAGCTGCAATAAAACACACCAGGCCAACACTGCTCTTAAGAAATAGAAAATAATAAATCAACAGTTATAATTTTAGAAATACCGATACAAAATAGAAACATTCGAAAAAACTTTACTCCAAAGTTAGTTACGCGTCGACTTCGTTTTATAAAATAAATTGTATTGTATAAAGGTGCGCTTACACGGGCAACTAAAATAGCTCAATTCCAGTCAATACTCGTCAACTATGACGTCACAATTACATCAAGCAATTTACGGCAACGGCAACAACCATCAATACTGCGCAATACATCAACTAGGCAATATTGTCCTACACGAGCGTTTCAGGATTTGCTCGCTATGGACGACATTGTTCTTGCTGCGGCGGCTTGTAGCGTTTTTTTTATTATTAATCAAAAACAAAAAATAAAGAAAAGGAATAGGCGTATCTGGTTGCGATCGTTTTTGGCCGCAATTTTCATTGTGTAAACAATTAGATGATATATTATTCAAAAACTTTACTAGAAAGTCACGAACAGACTTTGAATTACTTTTGAATAAAGTAATTAGAAATTATTATTAATTAGACCTCTCGCTCTCCCCGCGGAAGCAAGACGGCAAGCCGCAAAACAAACGTGTGCAACAAAGTGAGACATATACAAAAATTACTAGGAATTTCCAAGTTCATTGGATATTCGTCAATTGGTATCTGCGACATTGAGCGATATGAAATATCTGAAGCAATTAGAAGCAATATCGCCGAAATAATTTATTGAAATTTATTGAAATTGCTCCATTAATTGCTCCAGATCGGTCCATTCGTGTCGCCGAGCAATTATTGCCCTCGTGTAAGCACACCTTTAGTTTTCTCAATTAAAAACATGAACGGAAAATAGCTCAACTGTTTTGTTTCTAAACGAGATATCCGTTTCGTTATTTTTAGCCTGGTGCTTATTTTGAACGCAAAATAGGTAATTTATAAACCTACGTTTTTTAATGTCAGTGTTAGACTAATGGCTTGACTTAACCCTGAGGAATGAACTTTTATTGTCGTAAATGTTTTTAAGATAAAGGAAAACATCGTTCATCCAAGAACTTATTAAATAATACACAATAATCGACGGCGTGTGTCATGCACATCACAATAACAAAATCGGGGGAAACAGTTTGGGGTTAAAGTTTCGAATCTCTCATTCATATCCAAAATTAATTTATATCACTGTATAGCTAAAGGATCAAAGAACTTATTACAAAGTGTTCAAAGTGATAAATCATTATGTGAGAATAGTGACGCACGTGTTGGAGGGGAAAGCGCCGCCATTTTGAGATTTGCAATTATAATAAGTTTTCTCTCAGAGAAGACTTCGGTTTAGTTTTAATCATCAGCTGTGGTCAAAATCTTAGTACAAACGTATAAAATAAAAAAATAAAATCACTTTATTTGACAAAAACCATTTGGTACTTACATTCTAAAGGTTATAAACATACAATATGCAACGAATCGTTGTGTTTTCACTATTAATTTTGTTCAATCTCGTACATAAAAAATTATATGTGCACTAGCGATTAAACTAGGCCTAGCCTGTATCTTAAACGCTAGTTCCTTCCAGTGTCTTTAACAATTTGGTAACCTAACCAAATTGTTGTCATTAGATATTTATACGGGTTATATTTTTATTGTTTATACAACTAAATGAGGGTAGAATCTAAAAAAAAAAAGTTATTGCAATTGGTTAGACTATAAAACTTTAGATTAACGTATTCTCGTACACACGATCGTATCTATGATCTAGTTATACCCCACTTTTCTTTATCCTATGCGATTATACTAATACACACGGATTTGGCCCAACTATCATCTATAAGATTAACTAATTAGGATTAATATCTGTAGCTGTGTCATACCTCGAGGCAGAATACAAAATCCCACCCGCATCAACTCGACGTCCGTCGTGCCACAACTGAGCGTTTTGTAGCAGATTTTTAAGGCAAAAACCAGTTGCCGACCGATATATTTCCGAACCAAATCGACTAAAGGTCCAAGAAAAGCGTACCAATACTTAAAAGGCCAGAAACGCACTTGCGAGCCCCCTGGCAATGTAAGTGTCTATAGGCGACTTAATATCAGATGAGCCTCCTGCCGGTTACGTGAAAAGATTGTAAGGCATCTAAACTTAATAATATTAATGTGTCTTTATTCAGTTTATAGTTTATATCTATATAGATTTTCGTTTCTAGAAATGGTAAATATGTCAACGTGGATATTATAATAATACCTAATGTCCTTTGTTTCAGACACAATATGGCGTAAAGCATAACTTCCGAAAAGCTGCCTTCAAACAGTACAAAATGAATTGTCTTATAGTTATAGCTATGATACTTATAACGCATAGATGTGATGCATACAAAAATAATGAAATTAAAAATGATCTCAAAGAAATAGATTTAGAAACTATAGATTTACTTAGGAATGTAAAAGAAAATAACGTACAAATAGATACAATAGATGTAACACCAGAATTTGAATATAAAGAATTATTTAAGAGATTTGCAAGAAATCAAACGCACTCCAGAGTTAAAAGAATAGCAAAAGAAGTAGAGGAGAAAACAAATCTAACTGAAGAATGTGTAGGAGCCCCAGAGTTTTGTAATCTATCAAGAGAAGAGTATGTAACTATGTTGAATGAATATGTATACCCGCACACATACGAATGGGTGTTGATAGCAACGCACACAGCGGTATTCGTGATCGGATTGGTTGGGAATGCGCTTGTATGCGTGGCAGTGTATAGAAATCATTCTATGAGGACAGTGACGAATTATTTCTTAGTGAATTTGGCTGTAGCGGATTTTATGGTGATACTATTCTGTTTGCCCGCGACAGTTCTATGGGATGTGACGGAAACTTGGTTTCTAGGTGCTGCCTTATGCAAGATACTGCTTTATTTCCAGGTAATATTTTACTTATTCTTATTTTATAAAGGTCTTATTAAGATGAAATTTCACAAATTTTATTAACTTAACTACACAGAGAAAAGGAAATTTTAAATCAGACGAAACATTGCGATAACTATTGCATAACTTCTTGCTTTGAGAGTACCCACAACAAAAGCAACACCGTGTGTTACCCGCATAATAAAATAGATGAAATTTTGGTGCATTGCATAATTTTTTTTTTAATAAATTAGGCGATGAAAGAAATGTAGATAATATTGAATTAGAAAGCATACCAGAATCGCTCTCACGAGCCCTCTGGCACAGGGAGTGTTCATGGGCGGTGGTATCATTTAACATCAGATGAGCTGCTCGCCCGTTTGCCCCTGTTCTATAAAAATAAAAGATAATGTTAATTAATGTTATAATAAGCAAATTTATACAACCTACAAACATAATCAACAAAGGTCTCTGAGGATTTGAAAGTTGAATAAATTAATCAGATACCGAAATGAAAAAAATAGTTTTTGTACCTTTTTTCCATATTTGCGTGGAAGAGATAGCTTGTTAGCAATAATGTCACCCGTTGCGTCTCTAATAATTTATGTTATTTGTTTTCTTATGTATATTTATAACCAGTCGAATACAAAAGCCATCTTCATCATTTCAAAGGCTTGTCTGATGTGGTCGTATTAGAATTCCCGACGTTGTTGAAATGTGTATAGCTCACTCCGTTCTCTGAAGCTGTAGTGTAGATATCCTAATCTAAATCCTTTGGTGCAGGGGATGCGTGAATGCGCTAAAGCCTTACCTTTCAATATATTAGCTTTGCAAGGAATTTCTAGCATGAACGCTGGTATTATAAAAATGTAAATTAAATTGCTTTAAAACAATAGACTCCAAAATGTTATAAAAATTACAGAAAGCTTATACCTTATTATATAAAACAAAGTCGGGTTTGTTCGAACACTTATAACTGAAGAACAGGTGCACCGATTTTCATGGTTTTCGATTTGTTGTGTTAGTCCCGAAGTAAAAAACATTGGAACAAGGAATAAAAAAATCAAATATAAACTGATCATGGGTTTCGTAACCGTCTAAAATTTGAGATTCATTTCGTTGATACGGTAAACTTGTAATAATAGCATTACCATCTTTTATTTAAAAAAAAAAAAAAGATTTTGCTTTTACGACCTTATTCCCCTGAGCAGGCGATAAGCAAGCTAAACACGTACTATCGACATATTAACACATGAATGGTGATATTACATTAGCACTCAATCTGCACACAATAATAGCTTTAAGTCATTTGTTCAATTAATTGAGACATGTCGTTGATGAAAACATTACGACTACAGTTCGTACTCGTTCGGTTATTTAAGTCTGAGGTAGTTAAGCGAGAATTCAAATTTAGAATGCTCGATAGCGCGTGGCGATACACGAGTATTTACTTTGAACTGTGGCGCTCTTTGTCATATTTCTTAACTATTTAGATTTAATTTAAAATTTAAACCTCAGAATCTGTAGTCTCTACACAGATTCTGAAGTCTAAATTTCAAATCCTAGAAAAATACGCCGTTCTTATTTATTTTTTTTTAACAAAATTAGCTACCATTACAGATTAATTCAACGCGGGAACTTTTTGCATTTATAACACTTACAAACCAATACATTTTGAAAAAATAACAATATTAAACAGTAATAGATAAAAATATTTACTAAAAAGACTATTTGTTACAGTATAGGAATTGAAACGAAACTCACGTTTACTCACGGACAATTAAAAATGTCTGTTAATCTATGCAGTTATTTTTTATTTTATTTTATGCAACAGGAGGCAAATAGGCAGGCTGACATGATGTTAAATGATGCCGCCGCCGATGGACACACATTGCCGGAATGCTTGCAAGTGCGTTGTCGGCCTTTTAAGAACGCTCTTTTATTGAAGGACCCGGTCGAATTGGTTCGGAAATACTTCAGTAGGCAGCTGGTTCCACATAGTGGAGGTGCGCGGTAAAAGCTGCCTTAAAAATGCTCAGTTATACAGACGTCGAGGTGATACGGCTGGAATTTCGTATTCTGCCTTGACGTCCGATGTGCGTGAGGAATAGGCTGCCCACTGAAGTATTTCCGAACCAATTCGACTTAGGGTCCTTCAAGAAAAGAGCGAACCAACCTTTGGCGTTAAGTGCGTCGTGCATTACTTAACATCAGATTGAGTCTCTGCTGCCTCCTGGGGGCCTACCATGAACTTTCTTAAAACAATTCCTTTGAGATGCAGCGGAGTTTAGGTACCTAAAGTCAATAGCATTTTTTCGTACCATGACCGCCTATAAGCTGAAACGTATTAGCATCGCAAGACCGAATGAAAGAACGATAATTTTGTTTGTGGTTTCCGAGTACGTTTAGAAATTTAACTGTCAAACTTTCTTCGACAGATGTTTCTATGAAAATAAATAAAATATAAAATTAATTTAAATAATTCATCAATCGCAATAAGCTATTATGTCTTATTATATATATTTATTTTCTATAAAACTATTCTTTTGATATATTTGAAACGGAAAGTTCTCTGGTGCTATGACAGTTGACACTTACTATTTTTAAACGTTTCTTTCAAATTTTGATAGGAGCTTTCAATATTTTCGTGTTTACAAAATTTCGGTTTTATAAATATTTTTACAAATTGTTTAACTTATAAAATAATGGTATGGGGTAAGTATTGTTCACAAATTTGTTTATTAAAAATAAATACCTATAACGAAGTGAATTACTGATATAAAACCCTTTGCAAAAGATATTACAAATCAACTTATTACTCTAAAATCATAAGTAAATATAATAAAAATTAATTCCTTCAAATTGTACAAACTCAATTTATACGTTAACTAATTCATATAATATAAATAATTATATACTTTCTTTACAGGAAAGCCCCTCTTCATCTACCAATACGGCTGGTCACAGCGGGGGATAATGACTACAACCTCCCATCTCCACTACAAAACTTCGATGTATGCACTAACAATGTAAAATCTTTTCTATCAATTGAAAGATTATTATTATGACGAACCACCAAACTATTCCAATAAAGGTTAATAACAGTACATTACAATATGTTTAAAACTATGTTTACCTGGGTCAACAAGTATCTTTCTCAAAGACAAGACACGACGATGAGGTTAAAAGACGAGTCAACATAACCTGGAATAAATCCTGGAGCAATAAAGAAACCCTTAAATCAGAATTTTAAAACTTAAGAAAAAAAATTATGGACTCATATTTAATACCTTGTCTTACATATGGCTTCCAGACATGGATTTACAATAACTACACCAAAAACAAAATACAAGTGTGCCAGAGAACGATGGAAAGGAGTCTACTAAACATACAAAGACAAAATCTGAAGAGAAATACAGAAATAAGGAAAACAACAGAATGATTAAGTAACGATTTAATGATACTTTATAATGATTTATAAAAATTAATTTTGTTTTTGATTCTTATTAATTTATTTATCATTTCAAACTTATATACATTGAAATTATTAATTATGATTGGAATATATATATATATAATTATTTAAAGATTATAAATAATAATATTGTATTTTTTAATGCATGCACATATTATGTAATAATTAATTAGATGATATACTTGTTTAATATGTTATTCATTTTGGAAATAAAGAGGCTATAATAATAATAATAATTTTCTTTACTGCTTAACCTGACAAAATTGCTAAATTGAGACTATATGAATAAATGTTTATAACCAATTGAACATTGCCTGAGACATCTTTTTCTATCTTGATGGAGTCATCCTAACTAAATAAATACTGTTATTATAATATTTTTAAATGGCTTATTATTTACACATTATAAATTTAATAATACCTATGTTTTTTTAAACAACAAAAAGCAGAGGAGAATAATACAATTCATGAACATAGTGAGGAAAAATTTAATTATAATAAATATCTGCTAGTAATATGGCATTCTTATTTATTGTAAAATATGATATTATATTGGGGGATTATGTTTTTGTTAGACATGCATAAATAATTATTTGAATATTATTGAACAATGTGCAATTATTTGTAGGTACACTGAAATCTTCAAAGAATCAAAGTCAATAATCTATAGTAAATTATAAACTCAATATCTACGAAGTCGGTAGTCGGAAGGGCATTGCCGTCTTGTTTCACATCTCCGTCTATATTTTAATAATTTATTTATAATAACACTCTAAACTAGAAATACCCCAAAATATCGTAAATATAAATATTATATTTTTTTTCCTATATTAGCCATAGTAGATAAATCTTATTATTTTAACTTTATTAACAAGTTTTAATTCAAAATATTGAATTTTATAGGTTCTAAACTATTATTTGGACATTTCGATACAAAAAAGGTGAACAAAAAGTAACTTTTTTAGAATCGCTTATTCTGTCATAGTTGGAAGGCGCAACTGTCAAATTTCGGTTCAGCCGAGCGGTCATGGTACGGATTTTCATACAAATTGAACGAACGAAATCTGATAATCGCTAAGGTCACGTGGGAACATAAACTGTCTCGTTTTTTCGATGTCATGGTACGAATTAGCGATGCATCTCAGTTGTAGGTTGTCAATAGGCTCGCAATAAGAGTTCATGGTAGGCCCCCTGTTCTATAAAAAAGCAGTGCCTGATTAGCCATATAGCAAGAGTAGCAAATGCTACGGGCCCCGCGAACTTAGGGGCCCCGCGCTCCAACGCCTGTCTAACCGTAATAAAAAAGTATTAATTTAGATAGTAGCGTAAAATATCTTGCATACCTTTAACACAAAGCGCTTACTCTATGCTTCACTTCCACATAAAAATAAGTACGTATTTATCTTTTTAACGTTAATTTTCAAATTTTCTAATTTAAATCCTAAAGCCTAACCAAGGGCCCCTAGGCAGAATTTGCTACAGGCCCCGCGCTTGCTTTATCCGGCACTATAAAAAAGGCATAAAAGGCTGAACCAAAAATTACCATGAAACATATAAAGAAATCTGAAGCGATTTTATTACTGGAAAGAATTAGATGGCAGACCCTTTTCAGTCTATTTATAGTCAGGACAAAGTAAAGCAATTACGTCCACCAAGTTCCATTATTTGGAATATTCGTATTTTAATAAAGAAACGGTTATAACATGTATTGTTTTTGTTGTTGTTTTGTTATCTTCGTCACGACTTGAATTCCATTTAATAAGGAAACAAATTGTGTAAGTTAAATTGACACATACTCCAGTAATTAAATAGTATTTTATTTTGAATATGTCTAATTAAATTTAAGTAAATAATATTAAGAGCGATGTCGCTTCAGTATGGGACTCCCTGAGGTCGTAGGTTCAATTCCAGGCTGTGCACCAATAGACTTTCTTTCTATGTGCTCATTTAACATTCGCTCGAGCGGTGAAGGAGCGGTGTGTGTCAGGAGGCTGTTCACCTACTTGAGAGAAATGATTATGAAACAGATACAGAAATCTGAGGCCCAGACCTAAAAAGGTTGTAGCGCTACTGATTTTTTTAAATAACATTAAACAAAGACTTTTAAGTCTAAGTCAGGGTATTTACCACATAAGAGATTTTATATATTTCAAAATTAATGATTATCTTTACAACACTAATAATAGCTACTATTTATTACTTAGATTTTATATATTGCTCAGTTTTTAGTACCGAATTCTTTATGGAAATAGTTTTTATGGCAATTTTTTAAGATTTGCATTGGCAAAATACCTACCTAAGAAGGTTAACTACTTGATTATAATTGTAACACTGTGTTTAGAATTCAAGCATGTAGCTTATTTACTCATAATGTATATAAATAATAATGCAAATGGAATTTGCGTAGGCTGATCCAATATTTCCATTGCATTATTTTTACCTAGTTCATTCTTTTGACGTTGTCTTACAGCCCGTTCCCACTGGTCGAAAGTCGCATAACAGCCCGTTCCCACTAGTCGAAAGTCGCATAAGACTAAAAGTCGAATGCTCTGGTCGCCATACACTTTGTATGGAGCTGTTCACATTAGATGAGACGCGACTTTTAGTCGAATACGACTCAAAAAACCATCCGACGGGCCAGCGCCCGTCTTAAGACTAAAAGTCGCGTCGAATCATGCTCGCATAGGTGCCTGCTTGTTGCTGTTCACACTAGTCGTGCGTCTTTACGACTCGAGCGCGTTGTTACCTCTCTCCCCGCCCCGCTTCCTAGACACACATTCCTACACATTGCTTGCTCACTCCATTCGTGTTTTTTTGTTTGTTGTGTGAAAATGGAGAAAGAAATAAAAGCCGAAGAACTTATTCCATTAGTTGAGTCGATCTTTCTGTTAGGATTGGGTACATCCAGTAATTTCTTGGAATTGACATTTTTTTCAACTTTTTTAATTTTCTTCGTAAGTAGTAGAGCACAACATCGCGAATTCGCTACGTACTGAATGGCGCGAAACTACGATCAATACGACTCGCGACGCAGTGTGAACAGGGACATCAGACTTTCGACTTTTAGTCTTATGCGACTTTCGACTAGTGGGAACGGGCTGTTATAATTTACGTTTCATTTTAACATCAATTTAAGTCGTAAAATGTTCCGAGCTGTTACTAGAGTAACAAGCAGGCACCTATGCGAGCACGATTCGACGCGACTTTTAGTCTTAAAACGGGCGCTGGCCCGTCGGATGGTTTTTTGAGTCGTATTCGACTAAAAGTCGCGTCTCATCTAATGTGAACAGCTCCATATAAAGTGTATGGTGACCAGAGCATTCGACTTTTAGTCTTATGCGACTTTCGACTAGTGGGAACGGGCTGTTACTATGAATAATAGAAATGACTCAACGCAATAGTACATCCGCGAATTTGATAAGTGTTTGATAACGGATTGATAATTCATTTCATTGATTGAAATCAGAAATAGCATCATCGTCGGTATGCTGTAACTTTCACTTTCAATTCCCAGAAAATATATCAGTACTTGTGGCATAGTAGTACATTATACGTGTATGTGTAGGTATTCTTGGTAAATATGTCGAATCATGGCTCCACCTTAAAACAGCTTCATTTATTTTCACACTCGGCAAGAATGAATAAATGAAATGAGGTATAAATTGGGGCCCACTGGGAACTGAGACAATATCATTTATATCACGCATGTAATATTATCAGATATTCTAAATGTTAAAGGGTACAAAGCCAGGCGCATGCTTAATATTCCGTTAAAAAATCTGAACCTGTTTTATGGTGGAGCCATGAGTTAAATTCGGTGGCGGTTACTGTATGTAGAGTAAAATTAAGATATTAGTCAAGTCAAGTCAAAGACAAAGTCAAAATCATTTATTCATATAGGTAACACAATGTACACTAATATACATTAAATGCTTCTTATTTTACATTTATTGTCAGTTCTCATATCAAGGGCGTAGAACGGAAGAGAAGAACTGGCAATAAACTCTCCGCCACTCGTTTTAATCGCCAAGTTTTTTTAACACAACCTTTGTAATGAGCTGCAACCATTACACCATGTTCCACATGACATCTTAAGTAATTAATAATAATAATACTAATTATACTGAATCTAAATGTTAGATGTTAAATGAAACACTTTGTTTGAAGCTGGGTATAACAACTGAATTTAATCGTTTGAAATATGAGCTTATAACTAACATAATATGGGGTTGCGAAGCTGGATTAACAAAAAACTAACGTTTTATTGAAGAGTTCTTAAATATAAGTGACACTTATGTTATTGGGCATTATCGGAAACGAGAATATTAAATTACAATTTTTTAGTGTGGTAAAAACCAAAGGCTCATTTCTTACATTTTGTTTACGTTTCTAATTATTAACTTAAATATAGGTATATATTTAACTTGACTAATGTTAGATTACATAGTCTTATTTTTACCAGCCCACGTCTCGTTAGCTGAAATATTCTATGTAGGTACTTTATTTATGAGTTGCGGCAGCTGTTTCATTGAATATTCAAGTAAATGAGTGAAAGGTTTTGTGCCTAAAAACATCGATTTTTTGTTTCTTCTCAGTTGTATGTTCGTATGCAGAATGTTAGATGATGGTGAGGGTAACAAAAGCGTCTAAAAATAAAAAAATAAATCATTGGCGCGACAACCTCTTTAGGTCTTGGCCTCAGATTTCTGAATCTGTTTCATAATAATTTATCTACTAGGCCACTCACCTATTTGCCATCATGCATCAGTCTCCAGTGTCTGACACACGCCGTCGACTTTTTGGGTTTAAGACACGTCGGTTTCCTTACGTTTTCCTTCACCGTTCGAGCGAATGTTAAATGATGCGCACATAGAAAGAAAGTCCATTGGTGCATAGCCGGGGATCGAACCTACGACCTCAGGTATGAGAGTCGCACGCTGAAGCCACTAGGCCAACACTACTCTTTCAAAAAGTAGAAAGGTGGAAATTAAGGGTTATAAGTGTTTTACCCTTATGAATATAGTATATGATTCTAAGACAAACTGTTTCGGAGATAGGATGTAACCTAATTACAAAACGGTTTGAAATGACGTGAGAATTTTAAATATTTAGACCATTGCTTACTATAGAAAAGGTTTACAATAACCTACAAATGGACCTATAAAATACAAAATGGATATATTTTGTCGAACTTCAATAGAATATATAAAGAGAACATTTTTCATATTTTTTACGTAAATTTGTTTGTATACTATACTGTATATTAATTCCGTTGTGATCCGTATTGTCGTGTATTAAACCTATAGCCTTCTTGATAAATCGTCTAAACAAAAATATTTATATACGTATTATTTAATAAACATGCCCTTAAAGATATAGGTAGTATAGGGCCATAGTCCCTTCTGTACAGCTTGCCAGCCAGTGGACTGTGAAATGTATGTTTTAATTTATATGTATTAAATGTCAGGAGTATATGTATACTATATGTAGTGTATATATGTATGAGCAAGCTGCACTAGATAACTAAATATATGAGAGGGTGAAACGTAAGAACCTAACAACACTACGGACCAACCACATATATAGTGAATATATAAATAAGTACCGGATGTCTGCACCAAGAGACATAAGGTAACAGACGGAACGCTACGGGTAAGATCAAAGGTTCAAGGTGGTGGGATTATGTCAAACTTATCGGGCGGGCTTACCACGATAATTAGGGGTTGTAATCTTCGCCACTTTGAGAGCGAGAGAACTAGTTCAAATAACCTAGTGATTCATCTTTTTATCTATTCTGATTTATTTCTAAAAATGCCTCGATATTTAGGGATAATGTTTCCAAAATACAAAAAGCTTTCTTTTTAGAAATAAGAAAGTTAATTTGAAATATTTCCCCAGGCTTAGTTCGTTATACAAATGAGCGCCATACATTTATTTCAAATGGCACTTAGTCGACATTTTCATTACGGCTCTTTGAAAAAAGTCAAAAGTTTGGAAGGAAATTAGGGCCGAGAGTTTGCAATTCACAAAAAAGTTATCAATAGAAGCTGTGATAACGTCAAATTACGTGTATCTTAATAAAATATATTTTATAATAATCTGAAAAAAAAGCTAAAGCCTAGCCTATAACGATTCAAGAATCGTAAAGTGCTTCCTGGATTTATAATAGTTGTTTTTATCTTAATAAGTACTGAATCGTTTATTAAAACCTAAACATAAAAATCAAATAAACATCATAATTTATAATTATCTAGCCGTGATTAGACTTTTGGAAGTATTAATATAAATAAGTTAAACATTTTGTTTTGTTCAGTGTGTTTAGGTATAACCCAAGATAGGGTCCACTCAAATCAGTGTTGCTGGTGACAGCAACTTAATGCCCGCCTTCCACTGCGAGCGGAACGGACCCGTTACGGACTCCGCTATACTCGTAACGATGATTTTTATTTATGTGCTTCCACGAAAGCGGAGACGAGCGCAGCGGAGAGAACGAGTTGAAAGAGTCACATATGAGGTTAGCGAGTTGACCGAGTTTCCCACTGAAATAAAACGGAAAATGTATGAAAATCATCGTTACGAGTATTGCGGAGTCCGTAATGGGTCCGTTCCGCTCACAGTGGAAGATGGGCATAAATCTGAGTTTGATTTTTGATTAAAGTGTGTTTTTTATATTGTGTGCTTTAATCAAATAAATGTTTTCCTTACATTCAATAAATTTGAAAGCAATGTTGCAATATAAATTATTCACACAATTGTGAATACTGTTAGAAAATAAATCAAACATGACTAAATATTTCATTTTATATAGTTAAGAATATTGGATCTGTAGCTATTCTGTAAGACTATGAGTCTGTGACATAGGTGTAGTTCCATCTCGTCGCTCTGCTTATGAGTATATCGTATTTTCCAGTTTCATATTATAATATTAATGTTACAGCTTCTATTAAATTTGTTATCTGTAGACATTCTCTAACACTATGCAGTATGTGACATAGATGTAGTTCCATCTCGTCGCTATGCTAATGAAGATATTATATTTTGCGTCCTAACACTAATATAATATTAGTTTAAGAGCTATAAGGGCTGCTATTAAATTTAAAAAAATATATATATATAATATATATTTATTTCCCCGGGCACAGTTCGTTATACAAAAAACATGTAAAGTACTTAATAGACATTTTCATTACGGCTCTATGAAAAAAGTTTTGGAAGGAAATTAGGGCCAAGGGTCTGCAATTCATAAAAAAGTTATAAATAGAAGCTGAGATCGTTACATTACGTATCTCTGAATAAAATATCATATTATGAGATAAGCCGTATTTAGATTTTTGGAAATATTAATCTAAATAATTAATAACATTTTGTTTTGTTCAGTGTGTAATGTGTATAGCTGTCACTTCAAAGTAGGGTCCACTGAATATCAGTGTTGCTGGTGTTAGCAATTTAAATCTGGGTTGGACCCATTTTTGATGAAAGTGTGTTTGTATTTTTTTTTAACAATATTAGTGTTATGAATTTTATCAAATCATTTTTTTATAATATTTATTTAACTTATGTAATCGTTTGAAATATGAGTATCGCTGTCATACTTTCGTTATTATTATTTTAGCGCAGTCGGTCTCACTCAGTCTCATGCGCATAGATAATGCTCTCCCACTCACAGAGATATTAAAATTTAGTTTAGGGGATGATTGGCCCCTTGGATCGGTCTGTCTTCTTGTCAAAGCTTTTAAAATAGTTGTCGGATGAACATATATAAAAATGGAGCGTCAGAATTTACGTGAAGTTGACTAATTATTTTGAGACCCTTAAAGCGTCTGTTAAGCAATATGGCCGACGGAAAGTGTCTGGGAGTATTGACAATTTATTTTTAATTATACACTCGAAAACATATATAAAAATCAGCCATGAGAATTTACGTGAAGTAAGTAATGTTTTTGAGTACCTTGATTACCTGATACGTGGAAATTGGCCGTTTGACCAAGCTAGCAGGTAGGCATACGATCATAGTACATACTAACACTACCCAATCGTCCACATTTCATCCGTCAGAAAATACGTGACGTCTGGCGGCCCTGGGATCTTGCTCTATGAGCTGTAGTGGCCTGGGTTGGCGCAATTGCACTAAATACTTTTTTTATGTTCCATTAACACTTACTCGTACTTTGATGGTAAAAGTGAGGCAATCAGCACATCTAAACCACGTTGTCACACTATATTAATGATCTATACCTATCCCTTCTCTCTGTTTCAGTCAGTATCGGTGACAGTGTCAGTTTTGACATTGACATTCATCTCGTTTGACCGCTGGTACGCCATTTGCTTCCCGCTCAAATTCAAGTCAACAATCAGCCGAGCGAAGACCGCCATTCTGCTAATATGGACTATCTCATTAACGTTTAGTAAGTATTCATTAATATTTTAATAAACTGCCTCTTTGGCTGAGGTAACCTGGGTGAATTTTTTTATAGAACAGGGGGATAACGGGCAAGAGGCTCACCTGGTGTTGAGTGATACCGCCGCCCATGGACACTCATATTACCAGAAGGCTCGCACTTGTTGCCGGCCTTTCTTTTATTGCCGGCCGGCTATTGTTTGGGGTATGCAAAAAGGGGTTTATCGCAAACAATGTCAGTATTTGTTAATTAGGCAGTGATAAAAATAATTCCTGGATACATTCTCGAAAAAATCTCCTAGATGTGGTAATGATACAGACTGTACATGTCTAATTTAGGTCTGTTATTAATTAATGATTTTTTAATAAAAAAGGGACTTTTATGCATTTAGATGGCTATAAAAAACATGTAAATACACATATGAAAATTTAGAGTTTACGAAAACGGAACTATTTTAGGTGTCATAAGAACTATGTACAATCAATATTAATTTCTACATGTAAGGCTGCTTTCTTCTTATGTGCACATTTAACATTCGCTCGAACGGTGAATGAAAACATAGTGAGGAAACTGGCTTACTTACACCCAAAAAGTCGACATGTGTCAGGCACAGGATACTGATCACCTATATGCTAATTGACAAATGATCATGAAACAGATACAGAAAGCTGAGGCCCAGACGTAATTATGTAGGTTGTAGCGCCACTGATTTTTTCTATCTATGCTTAAGTATATCCACGTGTTTATTAAGTTTTAGCTGCTATATTTCTTGTTTTATATTTAGATGCGCCGGAGTTAGTGGTGCTTACAACGGTGAAGTTGGTTCCTCTACGCTTCGAACTGGAGTATTTAGTTCAATGCACGGCAACTTGGTCGTACACCAGCGACCTGGTTTGGCACATCACAAAAGTAGTTTTCATATATACGTAGGTATTTCAATGTATTTACAAAGTTTACAATTTTTAATAACAGATAACTTACCTATACCTTACCCAACATTATTCATCTTTGGAATGGTGGGGTACAATAAATTAGAAACGAAACAAACCGGGACTTAGTTGGCTTACTATCTACTGAAACACCTAAGGTGGTGAGCAACCCAAGCGTTCCCACGTGAAGAACTTGGTTTTTATTGTACCTAGAGTATATGTACCATGCGAAGGCCAAGGTTGTTTGCAATACCAAGGTCCAGAACCAGTCTGTTGCACAGATCCCCGTTAACAAAGACATTGCGCTTACTGAATGCTGTCTCCGACACTAGTGACATCTTTACTTGTTCGCAGAGAAGTTTACAGTAGCGATATTGTGTTTGGTAATATATTATATTTCGGCGTTATCATTGGCTGAGGAGACAGTTTGGTGATTTAGTGTACATTTTAATGTTATTTGTACGGTTTTATTTAATTTATTTGGTTTACATTGATTAATTATCAAATATGAGTGTAAACTTGGTAAAATGAAATGACAAAGAGCATTTTATCCGTTGCCAAAAATGGATTCTCTTCGTAGGGTGTGGTAATTAGAATGCAGATAGGAGATCGATCGACTGTGACAAGTCTCATCTCAGATTGCTTTCAATCGAGATTGTGGATTAATTATTGGGTTCAGGCGTAAGTGGAAACGAGAAACGGATTATGTCCTCAACGCTATGTTTCCCATCTAGCGAGCATTATACAATTCAAGCTCAAGTCATAAGTCTTTAAAAATAATGGCATGGAATGCAAATGGGCTTTTTAAACACCAAAGAGAACAAAGAGAACCATATAATTCTAAAACATGAAAACATTGACATCTGCTTGGTATCGGAAACACATTTTACCAGGGAGTCATACATTCAACTTAAAGGATATAAAACCTACCATGCCCTTCACCCAAGCAATAAATCCAGTGGGGGAAGTACAGTTATAATAAAGGACAGTTTAAAACACCATGAGGTCTTCAAATACGAAAAAGAGCATATTCAGGCTGTTGCTGTGAGCCTATCAATGAAGCGGTTTCCATTAACAATATCATCTATCTACTGCCCACCAAGACATGCACTTAAGTACGACCAGTACAAAACCCTGCTAGAAAGTCTTGGAAATAGATTTGTGTTGGGAGGAGACTTCAATGCAAAACATACCTACTGGGGATCAAGACTGATATCGACTAAAGGATAAGAACTGTTTAATGCAATGAAAGATTTGCGATGTGATGCAATTTCGACAGGAAAGCCTACATACTGGCCAACAGACAAGAATAAAATACCAGATCTTATAGATTTCTTCATATTTAGAGAAGTATCACCAAATGTGCTCCAAAAAGAGGAAGCCTATGATATGAACTCTGATCACTCACCAATCTTACTCAGGATTGGCGAAGACCCTATAAAGCGAAAACTGAATTCATCTCTCGTCAACCCACATACGGACTGGGACAGCTTCAAAATTTATCTTGAGAATATGGTAGACCTAAGAGTACCTTTAAAGACTGAGGAACAAATAGAATTAGAAGTAAATAAATTTACAAAGAACATCCAGCAAGCTGCTTGGAGCAATACTCCAAAATTTAAGAAAAAACTACAAAACAACTACTTCCCAGAAGAAATTAAAAATCTGATAAAGACAAAACGAGCTCAAAGAAAAAGGTGGCATTCCACAAGATGTCCTGAAGACAAAAAACGTCTGAATAACCTCACTAAACAACTGAGGAGGGAGATTACAAAACATAAAGATACTTCAATAAAGAGATACCTAAACCAATTAACTTCTGATGGTTCCACCAATTACTCCATCTGGAAAGCGATAAAAAATATCAAAAAACCTACTACACATATTCCTCCCTTGCGAGAGTCTGATGGGAATTGGGCTGCAAGTAACATACAAAAAGTTAGGAGGTTTGCTGAACATCTAGAAAATATATTTCAAATCGATGAAGAAGATTTACTTGACTTCGGGGAAATATCGCCAGAAGAGCTAAACATCCGGCTAGTCACACCAAAAGAAGTTTTCAGTGAAATTAAAAGTGACTAAAAAAAAGGCGCCAGGTTTTGATTTAATTACGGGTGAGGTATTACAGCACCTTCCCCGTAAAGCCGTAGTTAAAATGACAACCTTAATTAATGCCTCATTTCGACTTCAATATGTTCCCAATATGTGGAAAGTTGCAGAAGTTATAATGATTCCCAAGCCAGGAAAACCACCACACGAAGTAACGTCATACAGACCAATCTCACTGTTACCTGTTATAGCGAAACTATTTGAGAAACTATTTCTCAAACGTCTTAACCCTATTATTGCCAAAAAGCAGCTCATACCGGATTACCAATTTGGTTTCAGAGAAAAACATTCTACCATAGAGCAGGTTCATAGAATTACAAATAATATAGAAAAAGCATTAGAAGAACAAAAAGTCTGCTCCACGGTCTTTCTGGATGTAGCTCAGGCATTTGACAAAGTGTGGCACCGAGGACTTGTTTATAAATTAAAGAAACTACTGCCTCGTCAATTTTCAAATATCCTTGAGTCATACTTAACACAAAGAATGTTTAGGGTACGACAAGAAGATGATCATTCAGAACTGAAAGAAATAAAAGCTGGGGTGCCGCAAGGGAGTGTATTAGGTCCGGTCCTGTATCTTTTATACACATGCGATATTCCTGAATTAGAAGATAACGTAATCGCTACCTTTGCTGATGATACTGCTATCATGTCTACGGCAGATACTGAAAAGGAAGCGGTAGCAAAACTACAAAAAGCCATAAATACTGTTGGCTTGTGGACCAAAAAATGGCGGATACGATTAAATCAGTCTAAATCAGTTCACATAAACTTTACCAACAAAACATCAAATTACCAGCCAGTATATATTGATAACGTCAAAGTGCCGTTCCAAAATTCAGCTAAGTACCTAGGTATGACGCTGGATACCAAACTCCGATGGAAGGTCCATGTTAAAAAGAAGCGTGAAGAGTTGGATCTCCGTTACACTAAATTGTACTGGTTGCTCGGAAGGCATTCCGCGCTATCAGTTCAAAATAAATTATTGATTTACAAACAAGTCCTGACACCTGTATGGACTTATGGTTGCCAGCTGTGGGGCTGTACCAGTAATAGTAACATCCAAGTAATCCAACGATTCCAAAACAAAGTGCTCAGGGGAATAGTCAATGCTCCCTGGTATATTCGCAATAACGACCTCCATCGGGACCTTAATGTAGAGGACGTCGCCACAGTAATAAAAAAGACTGCCGGAGCCCACGAACATAGGCTCCACCATCACGTGAATGTCGAGGCTATTCAACTCCTTGACACCACGGGCCTAGTGAGAAGATTGAAAAGGACAAAACCGTTTGAACTAGTGAATTAGTGTTAGTGCACGTTAGTATTAAGTGCTAAACAGTGATTGAAAAAAAAAAAAAAAAAAAAAAAAAAAAAAAGTCATAAGTGCTGGAGGTGGTCAGGGAAACTTTACCGAGAGCGGAAACGAAAATGTTTACCGTAAGTTTTGCTCACTAGAACATCGACTAATATGACAGGTCCGGGCCTTACTGACAGAAGCGAGAGAAATGCTACTTAGGCTTACGTCCATGAAGATGCCATTTTGAGACTGGACATCTCAAAAATATATAATATATAATATAAATAAGTATATAATGGTTTTATATTTTGACATTTTGGACCAAAATCAGTATTCGTATTATAGATAATTTAATTTAAAATATAAAAAAAGGATTCAAATATATGAAAATGAAATGCGTGTAATGTAATGTAACGATATAATTTTGTATATTTGTAATACTAAATTGTCTTCGCGAAACAAGTTTTCCGAAATTTTAAATGTCATTGCAGTAACTATACTATATTATAATAATTTTAAGTTTAAATTTCAACATAAAATTGGATTTTAAATTTAACATTTCGGCATAAAATTTATTTTTAAATTTAAAACATTCCTCGCTCAACAAATAAGTGTTGCAATACAGCGAGGAAATGACAGCATTAAAGTTACACTGTCACAGGGACGAAACTTTTTAAATGTTTTAGATTTCTATTTATCGACTTTTCATGATTTAATACTTTGTAGGTTAAGAATATTGTGAATACATTAAGATCAAATAATTTATATTATGGCCTTTTAGTTTTTAATTTTTATTTCCAGCATTCCCCTACTCCTGATGACAATTGCATATCATCAGATAGTCAGGGTTCTTTGGAGTTCAGACAAAATACCTGGACAGGCTGAAACCATGAAGTTAGCGTCTGCTGAGCAATGTAAGTACAATAATGCAAATAATTTATAATTTTTATCTTTAACTATACGTATAACGAAGTTACATATGACACATTATTAATTATAACTAATTGTTCAGACCTGTAAGCATCCTAACGAGGCGTCTTTCAGTGTTGTTCCCACGAGAATGTGTATGCTCCTATTTCACCATACCGCCTGCTGATAGAAGACAAGTCTTTGTTTTTAATTTGTTACTATTATTAGTTACAGTTGCAGCTCCTTACAAACGTTGTGAAAAACAAAAAACTTAAAATTAAAAAGAGTGGGCGAGAGTTTATTACCAGTTCTTCTTTTCCGTTCTACGCTCTTGATTTCAGAATTGGCAGTAAATGTAAAATTAGAAGCATTTCTTTTTTCTCGTTCATAAGTGTACATTGTGTTACCTATATGAATGTATGATTTTTTTACTTTTGACAGTAAAAACTTAATGTTATAAACTATAATATTACTGGTGTAATAGGAATGTATTAGATATCAATGAAAAAAAGTCAGTGGCGAGTTAAGTTAGATGGTGGTTGTTGAGGTGTTCAAACAAATTAAGCTATTTGTTTGCAACTGGCTTTAATTCTTGAGCCTGTAACTAATTTAAAATAAGTGGGAGTGCGTTTGCGACGCTAACAAACCACACCCATGGTAGGACTACGTGGGTGACTGATTCCTCTGCGCTGAAACAGCCTTTCTACAAGGAATATCATGCATATGACGAATACGTTATAAAACATGTATTATTCAAGAACGTAGAACTTTGTCACGCTTCAATATAAACTTAGTTTATACTTCAGCGGCTAAGTTATTATACACCTTTGTCTTAACTAGTTTCGAATCTACACTATAGAAAGGTGTTGTTTTGACTTTGGTTTAAGAAAATACATTATAAATCTTTAAGATATTTTTTATCGTTTATTCATACAATTTAAATCTATCTATCTATTTATGGTTATATATATACAAATCTATGTTAAATAGATGTTACTTCTTTTCGTTTTGTTTTAAACAAAATTAAAGTTAATTTAAATCGTGCAGTTACGCATTTGTGAGTGTATGATATCTGTGTGTCTCTGTATTTTAGAGTGTGGCTGGGATTTGTTATAAGCGAGCACTGTGGGTTTTTGCAACCTCAAACTCATGATAATGAAATAATAAGCTTGAAAACAGAATTCCTTAAAATACATATTCATGATTCAAAACTCATAATTTCATGAATTTCGTAAGACGATCCTTATATTCATACATTTAAGTCTCACCCATAGCGGTTAGTAGCTCGTATTATTATACGATTATTTATGTTATTGCAACACATGTAACCAAAAGCAAAAAGTTTCCTAACTCATAATTTCCCTTGGGATATAGTTTCTCGCATATAATATACGCTCTATTTCCTTACATAATGAGAACTATTATGAGTATAATTTGTGGTTGAGTACTGTTACTTCAGTATACAACATATTTATGTCGTGGCCGTTAAAATTGATGATTTTATGGTTGACATATCGTTGAATATATGTAAGACACATATTATAAATTATTGCGATCGTCAAAATGGTAGTTCTAAAAAATAAACTATATTTAGTAAAAACTGAGAAAGATTTTTTTTTTGTTGGACGGGACGCCAAAAAGTGCCATCACGGCCCATGGACGCCCATTTAAATGTATGCGTTGCCGGCTTTTGAGGGATACTCTTTCTTTCAACAATTTCTAAAACCAACCTAGGAGTTCAGGCACCAACCACCCTTTGGAATTCTTCGCGATTATTATTATTATTAACGGATTAAACAGTAATTATCAGGAGCTGGATATATTCGGTAGTGGGCTGATCGGTTTTAAAGAAAGCATTGTTAAGTGCCTATCTCATACCTAATAATAACGCTGTTTGCGGTTTTTTTCTGCTTAATAAAAACTGGTATTTTATTTTATCTTATACATATATACATATATTTATTGTATGTTTTTATTTGTTTTGTAACAACTAACATGTATTACAATTTAATTAAACATAAATGTTTTAATTGAGTGAGATGAATGAGTTTGTAACATATACCGTAGATATAAAAATATTGATAAAATTCCTTTGTTTCTTTCAACAGAAGTATCTATAACTGTTAAAAGACGAAGAGAGTGTCCATGGGCGGCGGTCTCACTTAACATCAGATCAGCCTCCTGCCCGTTTGCCACTTGTTCTATAAAAAGCAGAAACATAATTCTCTCAGTTAGAAACTATACTCATTATATAGACTTGAATTTTTGACGTAATGGTCTAAGATCCCGATATACAACGACCTTCACCGAGATGCTTATTTAATGAAACGTATTTTTTATTTAATTTAATATGTCAATAAATATAATCCATATGGGTTGCCTAGCAAATTTCAGTCCAGAGTATTTTATTTAATATTAAAAACAATATATTTTTTTAAACATTTCACTGGTATGATTATTAGATAAATTCTATACCAATCCAAAGTATGAAGCCCATAGAATATGCAAACGTTAGGTTGTTTTTAATCAATTAATTATTTATGTGTATATTTTTTATGTGACACTAAATTATATATACATCTTTAGTAAAAAAGAAAGTTATAGTTATACATATATAATACTACCTTGATTAAAAATATTGATTGAAAAAAATTAAAAAAATTACTACATGCAAATTAAAAAAATATATATATTTTTTAAATATTAATTAAACATAATCTGGACTGAAATTTGCTAGGCAACTCATATGGGTTATATTTATTGACATATTAAATTAGATATAAAATACGTTTCATTAAATAAGCATCTTGTTGAAGGTCGTTGTATATCGGGATATTATACTATAACAAATAAAATCTTAAACTAGTGACAGATTTCAATATTTCTTTAGCATTCGAATGTTATTTCATTAAAAAAATTATTTCTAAGTAACATAGGCTATAATTATTTCAAATATATCTAAAAATGAATTTCATTCGTAAAATGTCGGGATAGATCTCACACAATTATTGTGTTAATTTTCAGCTCAGCTTCGGTCTCGTCGCAAGGCTGCCAAGATGCTGGTGGCTGTGGTCGTCATGTTTGCCGTCTGCTACTTCCCTGTTCATCTATTATCTGTTCTTAGGTGAGTTATATTATAAAGATACTAGCTGACCGGGCAAACGTCGTTTTGCCATGTATATCATTTATAATAAAAAATAGGGGTTGATCGTAGAGGGGTGAAAGTTAGGGGTTGTATGTATTTTTTAATGCTGTATCATAAAAAAATTGAAATTAAAAGTTTTGTTTAAAAAATAAAAATTTTGGGGGACTACCCCTAACATTTAGGGGGATGAAAAATAGATGTTGGCCGATTCTCATAGATACCGGATAAGCACAAAAAATTTCATCAAAATCGGTCAAGCCGTTTTGGAGAAGTATGGCAACGAAAACTAATTTTATATATTAGACTAGCTGCCCCCGCGAACTTTGTTTCTCCTTATTGTGATTTTACTTAGCCTACCTTTTTAGTACATAACAATATGGCACATTTTGGTATGCTACCCCACAGAATGTTCAGTTTTCCGGAATGAAAAAAAATTGTCCAAAAATATTTTTTTTTGGGTGGAAACCCCTTATCGCTAAGGGGTTTGAAACTTACTGAATATGTCTAAAAGCCTATATTTCATAAGAATCGATAGAGCCATTTCGGAGGAGTATGGGAACAAACATTGTGACAGGAGAATTTTATATATTTCAACAAAGTCCTCAAAGTCTGTTCACGATAAAATTATGAACTATAAATGATTAATTACACACTAATTTACAGTTTATACAGTGTATAATGCTTTCTATCTCATTTAATTTGAATTTATGTGTACGTCTCTTTATACCGTGGCGTTTTCGTTTCGTCGAATTTCAACATTTAATTGTTTTAGTTGTAGTTCTAAATTAAAGATTCATATTGAAAATAAAATTTAAAATGAATTAAAAAGAAATTGAAGAAAAGTCTAATAACTTTAGATAGTGAAAAAAAGTCTTATTTACATATTATTAATTATAAACACTTTTATAATTGTTGTAGTTTTTATCAACATTAATAATTGACATTAAACTTTAAAATGACAATTACCCTTAGCGCTCCAGGTATACATGGGTCTGAATACATCAAAGCAATTTCTTTTGCTGACCATAGCTTTAACTATAGCCAGTGCAAGTCAATTAATTGATCATGTCAACACGGGTCACTCAAGGCTAATCAATCATTCGGCTGACGTTACATCAAACATTGTCGATCACTCGATAATTTATTCAGACTCTTAAGCCAATATTTGAAGCTCACAGTGATACAACCTTGCCGATATTTCACCTGCAATTCAATGTGATACGGCTTCACAGGTGTTATCGGTAGCAAGATGAGATGCCTTACTGAATCAGCGCATGCTGAAAAGTAAAAATTCTGGTAGATCACGACAAATCCTAAGCATAATATGACAGTTTATCGTGTGGATTCTTGGTAAAATTCTGCAAAATAAATAAAATTAAATATGTTTATTATGGAATATAAGATACAGTTATCACTTATTCGACGTCGCTAAATTTGAATCGATAGACATCCCTACTCATCGGCAAAGAAGACAGGGTGTAGGCCGAGAGTTAAAACTCTCGGTACTCTTTTAAAATAGCAAATCATCAAACAACACTTATTTTAAAAGAAATATCTCAAAATAATTAGAAGTAGCCTGTCTAGTACCAGTCCCAGGCCCTTTTATCAACTAGATAATCGTTAACTTTATAGTTAGCTATTTACACAGCTTTTCTTTCATTACATTTCTTAAATTTATTAAAAGCGAAACGATCCAGTTTGAAAAATGTCGACATGAGTCAGGCACAGGAAGCTGATCAACTACTTGCCTATTAGATTGATAGATTGGCAAATGATCATACAGAAATTTGAGGCCCAGATCTATAAAGGTTGTAGCGCTAATGATGTTTTTTATTTCATCCAAGAGAACTTCAAATACAAATTGCGAAATTGTTGTTGGAAACCTTTTTGGAATCCATTTGTTCACTCGACAACAAGTAGCCAATTATATGAAAATGGGAAAACGTTTTTCGTCTATTGAAAAATATTTACTTTTTTAAATGTATTTGATAATTTTAAGCTGAAATCGTGTAATTTTTATTAAAATAATTTCATCATAAAGTATATTTTTATAACTAATGCCTTCAAGGCTTGCGGCGGTGAATATTGTATAGCCTTCATTAATATAGAAATAATCTAATGAACTTCATAATTAAAACCTTCATGCAGTAACTTTTTAGTTTATTTTACAACGTTTTTGATTTTAGGAATATGTTAGGTAAGGCCTAGCAACAGCTTCATTGGAGGGAATTCTTTATTCCAGATTTGTTTCCGTATCGATAGCAGTGTAAGATTAGTTGTGAACATAATTAACCCGTTCTCTTTAGAAATGGATATGCGTATCTTAAAAATAGAGTACTGATTTTAATTGAACGTCTAAGTTGGAACTTGATTTAATTAAGGACTATTACTAGTTAATATGACTTTCAGTTACCGAGAAGTTTTGGGTCAGATTTACGTTCATGAAATTTACGCCGAAGGCATAACTCAAATAACTTTATAATAATTCAATATATACTCTAACAGTATCACATACAAAACATAAACTGATCTCCTTTTTGTCAGTCAGTCAAAATGGTAGTTGGTTTTCTTCAAAGATCATAAACCAACAACCATGAATGATTTTTTTCGTTCAACGGAAATTATAAAAATATTCATACGAAATGAAGCTTTAGAAACAAGAGAACGACTCGTTTTCTCTATAATCTATGATTTAGTTTTGTCTGTAACGTCTGTAATGTACTATTTAGAGACTATACAAAATTTGAAGGGACAGGATTTGGTTACAAAAAAATCTCTACAAATTATATTATATAAAAAAAGGGTGCGTGTACTTATGTACGCGCGTAAGAAGTTATCTTCTTTGTATTAAAAATAGTTTTTGATTGCATGCAAATAATTAATTACAATTAAATAATCAAAGACTGGAAAAGAAGTCATTATAGTCAATATAGTTCAGTTTACATTTGAAAAATTAAAAAATAAATATTTATTATTATTCCCTTAGATTAAGTGTAACATAAATTCTATTATTATTCGAATGTTTGTTTTTAAATTATGTCTAATGCCGTAGCATCTTCCGTGTGCAACTTCATTCTGTTAATTTTGTGTCACGGTGCGCGCGCATCGTAAAATTTCACTCTCATAACGCGCCTAAAGAAGTATAACTTCAAAAATTCTTGTTTTGTGTTAATATACTCAAATAATGCTTAGGATTTGATTTGGTAAGGGATACAAACAAAAGTAAAATCTATTGTCACAAAACTCAAACTGAAATTAAAAAATAACAAGAAACATTAGTGTCCCTGCACTGTTATTTATTATTATTATTATTTTATAAATTATTTATTAGAAGCGATAAAGACCTCATTCTATTTATTGATATTATCACACAATTTGAATTTGATTTGAAATTAACAACGATACATGTTTATATAAGCGATACAGCGCTTATATCGGTCATACAATTTTTCGATACCATTTTCAGAGTACGAATTGTTTATAACCTCAAAATAGGCTTTAGTTTCGGTGATAACCACTTCATCAGCGCAAATTTCTGTCCAGCGAGAATTCTGTAGAGGTCTGAGAACATGAAAATGATGGTGGCCAAATCTGGAGATTACGGTGGATCCCAAGCCAAATTCATGGAATTTTGCCACCTTTTTACCAATGATTTGTGAAACGGTGCATTATCTTGACGAAACAGCACTTTTTACTTCTGACAGTATTATTATATGATATATTTATAATATGTATTTACTGACCACATTGGTTTATTTTCAGGTACCTACCAAATATAAAGCAAAACGATGTACTGACGTGCTTGGCGCTTCTCTCACATGTTCTGTGCTATGCAAACTCCGCTATCAACCCGTTGATATATAATTTTATGAGTGGTAAGTCATTTAAGACTCTAGTTGTAATATATGTAGACAGTTAAAAAATTGTGATTGAAAAACCGATATGAAATTAACTATTAAGTTTGCTATGGAAGAGCTAGGAAATAAAAATAAATACATTTTTACTTTTTATTAATATATTAAATCAACGTGTGTGTGGTTGTTGATAATTATTTTGTTGCGGAGTTATTATTATATTTGTATAAATATTCAGTGAAATCAAATTAATTTTTGAAGTTATACTTCTTTAGGCGCGTTATGAAAAATGGATGAGAGTGATATTTTACGATGCGCGCGCACCGTGACACAAAATTAACAGAATGAAGTGGCCCACGGAAGTTGCTACGGCATTGAACATAATTTAAAAACAAGAATAATAATAATAAATATTTATTTTTTTAATTTTTCAAATGTAAACTGAACTTTATTGACTATAATGACTCCTTTTTCAGTCTTTGATTATTTAATTGTAATTATTTTCATGCAATCAAAAACTATTTTTAATAATGCCAAAGTATAACTTCTTACGCGCGTACATAAGTACACGCACCCTTTTTTTTAAATATTATCCCTTCGAATTGGGTATTCTTGTAAATAAGCATTACTGATATATGTGTTGAAATATTTATTTTATAATAAATATAATTACTATGAAAAAGGTTATAGCAAGACAAGACTGGTTCCTCGACCTAAATAGCCGAGATTTTCAATTTACAAAATGTTTATAGTCAATAAGAAAATTAATGCTTTTCAATTTACATTTATTGCCAGGTACCTAAATCACCTCTCCATCCATTTTATATAAAATATGTATAATCCTAATACAGTATTTACAATATTTTTAACTAACATAGTAATAATATTAATAAAAAAATAAAACCAATTTACAAAATCGGTTGTCTGTAAAGTCGGTTTACTGACGATAGTTGAACGTGACAACGTCATAAGAAAATACCGATGGAATGGTTGAAAAGAAAATTTTAATTTAATTTGTTTAATATATATTTTGTGGATATAGAGAAGGAGGTAAATGGAAATCACATTTGAATTGATCTAGTTACATTTATTTGTACGCATAAATACAATTATGTCTATTTTTAACAAACGAACGCTGCCGAACGCGGAGGCCGATTGTGCCTCTTTGTCGCTCGTTCCACGCTCTCGCTTGCACTTAAAGCCTTAAATGGAACGCCTCAAAGCGAGGTAACGCCGCATCAGTCATGTTTTTTCGTGCATGCAGCCAGCTCCATCGAATTATAAGACGTTGTCACGTCAAAAGTTTTGTCCTTGTGGCAGTTTACTTTTGATGCTGGCATTTCGTTGCTGTATTGCAAAAATAATAATAATTTTGATATTGTAAATAGGTAATATATTAGAATAACACATAAAATTCCATTAATCAAGGGCGCTACAACATATTTAAACTCAAAATATCTTTATTTACATAGGTAATGTACACTTATGTATCGTCAGAATGAAGTGTATTAATTGTAAATTTACATTTACGACCAGTTTGCAAATCAATGCCGTAGAGCGGGTAAGAAGCACTGGCAAGAAACTTTCCGCCACTCTTTTTAATCGCCAAGTATTGAGTCATACAATTTTTTTGAACTGGAGCAAATCAATCCCAAGGATTAGGTTCATTTAAATGTTCGTTACTTACGAGGGCTTTAAATCTACGAGTATTTAGCAATAATTCTGTAATTTCACCTCTCTGCCTCAGATTTCTGTAACTGTTTCATGATCATTTGTCAATTCAATAGGCAAGTAGGTGATCCTCCTGTGCCTGGCACAAGCGTACAATGAGCGTAACGGGACAATGAATCATGCGTTTTCGTGCGTGCTGCCGGCGTTCATGGATTTATTAGACGTTGTCACGTCAAAAAATACGACGGTTTTATTTTAAATCTTAATATATATAAATTACATGTCATGCTGTTTATCCGCTATGGACTCATAAACCACCAAAAATCGATTTCAAGCAAATTTGCACACTGTGTGCAGTTTGATCTAACTTAAAAGATAGGATAGCTTACATCTCAATTTATACCCGCAATATTATTTTATTGCAAAATATTTGTTTCTTATTTGATAGTCACAATACTAACAGATGGCGCTGTGTTTAAAGTACCAACGTTTCACATAACCTACAATTTTATGGCATTACCACCAAAAAAGCATGGTGGTCCCCATGACTGGTGTTCTACCGTTTCCCTTGAATAGGTTACTACTATGTAATATAACTAAAACCTTAGCCACAGCAACGCTTGGCCTGTCTGCTAGTAATTATAAAAACTGATATTGGTTTCAGGTAAATACAGACGGGCATTCAAACGTGCATTTTGTTGTTCGACCGTTCCCAGCTTCGAGACCCAGACAACGTCCTCGCGACTTACATCCAAACGGCAGGAAAGATGTCCCCACATCTATCAACGGCATAGAATGTGTGTATGTTACGGCAGAGAGTCGTATAGAAATAATTATATGTATTAGCTATGTGTACCTGATACTTGAGAAACTTTTTAAGCTATTGCATAGATTTTATCGCGGGCTTTGAGCGCGGCGACCGAATCAAGAAATTCCGTAACGAAAAAGCCTAACACACGATGACGTAATATAGGTGCGGCAAATACGCGTTAGAGTGGGACAGAACGCATACTGCATATTCACATCTCTCTGACGAGATCGGTGACGTAGCGTGACCGCGGCCGTTGCAGCCGGTACGCGTTAGAGTGAGACAGACTATATTATAGGCGTTTTAGTCTGAGTCTGGTAGAGCGGTAGATTTAAATTTAAATTAATATCAAAGAAAAACAAATACTGCATAAATAAAAAATAAATAAATAATTATAACTGCATAAGTTGATAAAAAATTCTATGCAATAGCTTTACCGCGGCAGTCCCCGAGTGCCACACGTTTTCATTTTAAGATTCCATATTCTTGTATTAATACATATTTTTCGTCTCTTTCTGGCGTGTTTACGCTGTGTTGAGACAGATGAGTAATTAAAACTTACAACTTATTTTCTAAGAAAAGGGGGTTATTTCCTATAATGATTTTAAATTAAAAAAAAAAATTAAATATTTACCAAGTTTTTGCAGGGAGTTTTCTGTGACTGCAAACTTTATGTCTAAGCAATTCTAGTCGCGGAACTTTGATTAGACCAGGAGTATTCTGGAGCATCTAGTTACATGGTGACCATTGAAATATTGTTTGTATGTTAGATTAATTAATTCCGTTTGTTCACATAAACTTCTCGTATCTCGAAAAAAATATATTAAATTTTATATATTTTTTTCGACTTGGCGTAATTAATAATTATGTCCCTTAGGGTAAGATTCATATGAGAAATATGTCAAACAAATGATTATGAATTATATATAAATCTGAGACCCAGAACTAAATAGGTTGTAGCGCCACTGATTTATTTATTTTTAGATCATTGAGTGCTTCCTTTCTGTGGTCTATAATTTTAAAATCAGGTACTAAATCCATCTATTGAGATTAACAAATCTAGTCTATGTACTTTGTATATATTGATGTATTTTAATAAAGATATTTCTAGAAATGTTTTTATTTATTTATAGGCCTGTGCACTGTGCAGTGTGCATCTTTTACCCCTATTATTCCATGTTCCGAGGTGAAATTTATGAATGAAAGTTTTTATTAATTATGACTAATTAAAAACGAATGCCTCAATATTTTTAAGTAACTTGGTCAGTTGATATAAATAGTTGTTATATATAGCATATTTGTAGTTATGCTGTATAATATATACTTTCTGATTTCTTACATTCATTATATATTATTAGTACTTTCGTTTATCTAACAATACGATCTACGAATACGATAACGAATTAATAATGACTTTTGATTCTTACTAAATATTATAACGAAATTTCGTTTACGTATGGCCATATCTGGGGGCACTTGCCACTTCGAGCAAAAAAGAGGCTTTTTTCTCGAAGGAGTTCAGGCTATTTTCAACCACCGATATCTTCATTGTGGATAAAGTTAGTCAATGTATTTATTTAAAACATAAAAGATAAGTAATATTGATATGGCCACTATAAAATGTTATTAGATTAGCTAATTACGTAATACCTTAAGACAGAAGGTCCCTTACTTAGGGACTGAAATAACCGACTTGGTATTACATGGATCTCACTTTTTAACATAAGAACTGCGTTTCGAGACGTCTTGTTTTTACAAGTTATGTCTTTTATGACTTCTTGAAATGCCTGTTTCAATTGTGCTAGATCTAGTCTTATTAAAACGACAAAACATAATTAAAATTTTGAATAATATTGATAATTTCCGTTTTTGACAGCTTCAAAGTATCGATTTTTCTTATAATTTTTGTAGTACGTCTTCTAGTCTAACGATCCAGGTTCCTGCATCAGTTTCAATTACAAAGCGTTTCTTAATCCATACACAAATGTATCGTTACATTTCTGCTTAGAGTTGAGTCATAAAGATCACATATACATTATTTTTTACCTGATAAATGATTTAAATAAGTAGGCTGCCCTTTGTTTTTAAAAATAAAGGTTAAAAGTTTAATCGTTTATACTTTTGTGAAGTGCCATCTAGCAGTTGTTTTACACACTATCATAGTAATGTGTCTCTTTCTAATGAGAAAAATATTCAGGAGGAAGTGTATACTTAATATATAGATGGCGCTTTTAACAATGTTTGATGACTAGAATGAAACAATAATTTACCAAGATAAATAGCCCGGGGTGGTTTCAGAAAGCACGAGTCTGATTAGAAAAATATTCTGGAGGAAGTTAGTACGTAAATTTATAGATTGCGCTTTTAACAATATTTATATTCTGGTTAAGGTTCATACGTAAATTAAAAGATATCGCTTTTACCAATGTTTGTATAACTAGTAAACAATAATAATTTACCTAGATAAATAGGAGTTCTTTTAGAAACTACCATAACAATGTGAGTTATTTTGATAAGAAAAGTATACTGGAGGAAGTTTACAAATTTATAGATGGCGCTTTTAACTAGAAAAAAATGGAATACAAAATTGGTCTAGAACATTCAGGGTGCGACTCTCATCCCTAAGGTCGCAAGTTCGATCTCCGGAAGTCTGTCACTGAAGAAAAACATTGTTGTTTTTGGCTGTTATTATTGGAGATAATTAAAACAAACAGTATCGTAACACACATAAAGACTCTTTCGAATAGGCTGAGCTCTGCAGTAAAGAAAATCCGACAGTTTACTGATAAGGACACGGCTAAAATTGTGTATCATAGCTACTTTCACAGCGTCATGTCGTACGGTATTTTACTGTGGGGTGCTGCTGCAGAGGTTCAATCCATATTTGTGCTGCAGAAGCGGGCTGTTCGGAGTATTTGTTGTTTCCCCAAGGGAGTCGGTACGGTATAAGTTTAAGGAATTAAATATTATGACACTATCTGGTCAATATATTCTTGAAGCCTTGTTGTATGTACAAATAAAAAAAGCGATTTTAAAACAAATGGTGACTTTTACCAGAATAGTACTCCAAACAGAACTAATTTAAGCGTACGACCAACCAGGCTCCAGAAGATAATCCACTCCTTAGGTATGTGGAAATTATATTCGTTTTTACAACAAACTCCCAAATTTTAGAAAAAAAATCGAAATTAGAGTATTATCACTGAATAAATTCAAAACTTTCGTTAAACGTAAATTAATGAATAAAGCTTTTTATAAATTTGACGAATATTTAAATGATCCTATTCCTAAGGATTGATTTGCTCTACTTCAGACAATTTGTATGACTCAAAACTTGGCGATTAAAAAGAGTGGCCGAGAGTTTCTTGCCAGTGAAGAACTGGCAACTTGCTCGCTCTAATCCCTTGATTTGCGAACTGGTAGTAAATGTAAATTTAGAATCAATTTAACATCTTTTCTGTTGACGTTCATAATTAGTGTACTTGTTTGAGTTTGGGTTTGAGTTTGAAATGATAACCAAATGTACGTAAATTAATTCATAATGTTCCCAAGTAGTTCCCTTTATATACCTTACTAATCCATATTGTATTGTATATCTAAGATACCACCTCTTGCATATTAAACGTATTAAAACGTCTCTAGCACGCTATAAAAATAAATGTTGCCAGTTCGGCAATATTTTCCCAAACTAATGGGTTAAAACGTCTGCGCTTAAGCAAATCGTCTCCTAGCAATAATGCTAAACGGTGAACAGTGAAGCGGAACGTTTTAAAAAGGATTTTAATATCGTGGTTTTAAAGAAGAAAAGATATGGGTGCATTTATTTAAATATTTAATTTTGTTAAGCGTATTCGTGGTAAGTTAAATAATAATTGTATATTATATACTAATCTACTAAGCCATTTCTGTATATGTATTTTCATTGGCACGTTGTTGGTCCGCTATGGACTCCTAAACTACTTAACCGATTTCAATCAAATTTGCACACCGTGTCCAGTTTGATCTTACTTTAAAGATAGAATAGCTTTCACATATAGAATTAAATATATATATAATTTTACTATACGTATCTGAACTCCTCTTAAACGGCTGGACCGATTTGAATGCATTTTTTGTATTGGTATAGATTCACAAATCAGCCCGGTAGATGGTGCTGCAGTCGGTACTTTCATACTATGTTGAATATCCTTATCCCTTCAAATATCATGCAGGACAACGTCTGTCGGGTCTTCTAGTTATAATATATAATATGTATGTCGCAGCGAACTAGGTTAATGAGCCGTTCAATTAACAGCTTAGCCTCTTAACTAAACAGCGCCGTTTAACTAGCGGCGACTTCCACCTATGACAAAAGGAAACGAGAAAGACAAATAAAAAGATGGAAAGATGGTATAAGAACAGCAGCTGGCTCTATGTGGCTACGTAAAGCTAGACACCGAGAAGAGTGAAAGCCTTAAGCCGGGTCCAGACGAGTGTAACGTGTAATGTAACACGAATTCTACGTGTGGACGGCACTACGAGCATTACATGTAACGCTCGCGCGGCGCTCGGGGTTGATCCATCGGCTGTCGGTTTTTCGCGCGAACACAAAGACGCTCGCAGTGCTCGTTTGGACGGCGTTCGTGACGGTTGTGTCGTATGTACGTTCATGATGTGGAGTGACGAACAATCGCTTAAACTTATTAGTTTGTATCAAGAAAAACCTGTTACTTGGGATCCAAAAAACCCGCAATACTATAAAAAAAGATTTTAGTTCCACAAGTAAAGAAGATCTTCTTTTATACAAATTAGTTTTCCACCATCGATAAAAATAAAAGCCGCACCAGCTATCACGACATTCCTATTCGGCATGTTCGTAGCAACTTAGTGGAAACAGCTTTTGAAATAATTTCGCGTTGACAATTCGCTTTAAGTTCGTGTGCCGTCCACACTGTTGATGCTAAATTACACGTAATCTTACATTACACGTTACACTCGTCTGGACCCGGCTTTAGAGGAGGCATATATCCAAAGACAATCTGGAAAATAGAAATTAATCGGTAGTTTAAATAAGTTATAAATTTATTAATAGTGTCTATAGTACTTCACTTTTTTATGTTCAAGGAGAAGTATTTTACACATGGATATAATCTGAAATAAAGAAGTTATTTAAATAGAAAGAAAAAAATAATTTATTTATATATATTGTATAACTAAATGAAATTATCATCATAATCAATGCCGTGCTTCTTAGTTACTTTATGCCCATGGATAGTAGCGTGTATCCACGAACTGATATTAACATGGGAGACGAGGCTGACGAAGGTGGCGCCATTATCCATCTGACAGTCCTCGGATCTCCAAGACGATATAATTCCCCATAGGATTCCATTTAAGACCATTGGAGCCCCCGTGTCTCTCTGAAATCAAGTAAAAATACCACTTAGTACTTCAGTCTAAAGAGAATTCATTTGATCTAGTGTGGATTAATACCATCATAACATGACTTATAAAAAAACCGGTTGTCTGTAAAGTTGTTTTACTGTTGAACGTGACAACGTCATAAGAAAATACTGATGGAATAGTTGCATTTTTCAAAAGAAAAATTTTATTTTATTTGTTTGATTGATATTTTGTATGGATATAGAGAAGGAGGTAAATGGAAATGATAATAGAATTGATCAAGTTACATTTATTTGTAAAAAGAAAGAACGGGCCGAACGCGGAGGCCGATTGTGCCTCTTTGTCGCTCGTTTTGCGCTCTCGCTTGCACTTCAAGGCTCAAATGGAACGCCTCAGAGCGAGGTAACGCCGCATGCGTCATGGCTTTTCGTGCGTGCAGCCGGCTCCATCTAATTATAAAACGTTGTCACGTCAAAAACCTCTTATCCTAATTTCAATTTGTATCAAACACGAAATATACACGTTCTATAACTAAGCATTATTGGCTGAATTAATCATGTTATAATACCACAACTGAAAGTTTTTTAGACACTTTGTGCGTTTTCCAATTACAGGACTCGAGCGCATTTTGCGGCATAATGCTCAACGTCGAGTGTTCCAACTACAGCAACGCTTCGCACAATTGAGCACTTTCAAAACGAATGCTCTCGCGAGCTTCTCTCAAACAATACCAACACAGTGACAGAAAATTGACCAGTATTTCTCTTTAAGTTTGCATTTATCGAAATTTTCGTTAGTAAATATTATTTATTGTTGAAAAATTTGTAAGGCTTTCGTTTCATGGTAGATTTTGAAAATAATTAAAGTTATTTCAAACTGCTAAAAAAAAAAATATTAGTATGGATGATAAATAGTTACTTTTTTTATATCCCACATTTAAAATATGAATACAATTTTATTTTAAAATTCGGATCTGTAAATAAATTTATTTTACAGGATTATACTTTAGAAAAAATTGCAATGGTTTTGAAAAGTATATATTTTTTTTAGAAATCATTAAAAAATATTACTTAAAACGTAAATAATGTAAACTTCTTACATGAAACTAAATATTTTACTGTTAATTTAGCTTGTTAAAACCTTATATTCTTCTAAAGGTTATTTGCTATTATTTCAATAAAAAAAATGATAATGAAATAATTTGATGATTAAAATAAGCGTAAAAAGTTTTCAACCAATTATTATTATTTACCACATTATTTATACATTAATGAGGTTGCTAACTCAATTCATAACATTTTTTTTACAACACTGACTTAGCGCACTCTGCTGATGCATTTGAAAACTAATTCACGTTCCAATTAAGCTTCAGAATTATGCGGCATTGTGCGGCACTGAGTCGTAAAATGCTCTGTAATTGGAAAACGCACTTTGAGCCGCACATCACCACTATGTGGAACCAGCTGTCCATTGAAGTGTTTCCAAACCAAGTCTACGTCCGAAGTCTTCAAGAAAAGAGCGTATTAAATCTTAAAACCCTGGCAACGCACTTGTGGATCTGGTAATGTGAGTGGCAATGGGCGGTATCACTTAACATCAGGTGATTATTTACTAATAAAAATACATTACCTGACAAGGATCTCCATGGACCGGTGGGTCCAAACACATTACACCTCCCGTATTATTTATTCCCTGGGCTTCCAGGTGATCACCACAATCCTCTGCATCCAAGGGATGGACGTGTGATATTGTCAGTATACGTCTTTTAAACAACTCTACGGAATCCAGGCTTGTATGATTCTTTGAAACCTAAGGATTAATGAAAATAATACGTTACTAGAGTACAGCATTTAAATCCATTTAATTTCCTATTATGAAAAATAAGTTTCACAAATGTATGTATATGTCATCATTTTGTTTCTTAATAGGCAAGTAGTAGTGATCAACCGCCTGTGCCTGATGATGGTAATGTTTAAGCTCGAGGCAGTCTGGTTTACTTTCAATGTTTGCCTTACTAACGGGTGGTCATTTCATATATGAAGCAAAGTCCATTGCTTATGGTCTAAGATCCCGCTATACAACGACCTTCACCGAGATGCTTATTTAATGAAACTTATTTTATATATAATTTAATATGTCAATAAATATAATCCATATGGATTGCCTAGCAAATTTCAGTCCAGAGTTTAATTAATTAAAAAAAATAAAATTTTTTTAAACATTTCACCGGTATGATTATTAGATAAATTCTATACCAATCGAAAGTATGAAGCCCATAGAATATGCAAACGTTAGGTTGTTTTTAATCAATTAATTATTTATGGGTATATTTTGTATGTGACACTAAAGTATATATACATCTTTAGTATAAAAGAAGGTTATAGTGATACATATATAATACTACCCTGATTAAAAATATTGATTGAAAAAAGTTCAAAAAATTTACTACATGCAAATTATAAAAAAAATTTTATTTTAATATTAATTAAACATACTCTGGACTGAAATTTGCTAGGCAACCCATATGGATTATATTTATTGACATATTAAATTAAATATAAAATAAGTTTCATTAAATAAGCATCTCGGTGAAGGTCGTTGTATAGCGGGATCTTATACTATTGTATGCAAACAGGGATTCACGTGGATAATAAAATACCATACCTGAAGAGGAGCAGGCCAGGCTGTTACAATAAAATGAGTAGCAGTTATTTGTCGTGGTTTCTTTAACAGCTTGATTGGGTTTAAGTTGGGAGTCAGCCGCAGAGGCGAGGCTAGCTTGATTAACGCTATGTCAAACTGCGGCTTTTTGTCATCGAAGAGTGGATGTATATGAATGTATTTCACTGGAGAGATAAACCCTCCTTTCTTATAGTTGATGCTGCCCAAGCGCACGCGGAGAATACGAGAAAGATCTCTGATCCTGAAATATAATCTTCTATACTGAACATAACTTGGTTTTTGCTGTCTTCCAACGATGGCGTTATACCTACAATATACATATAATATGCGGCAAAGAAAAGGCAAACGAGCCTTAATGAAAATGCAGCCGTATATACCAGATATATTGTTCAGTTTTTTAATCTACATAAGTAAGTTTTTACGATATTATCCTGTACCGTACGCACAGCAATCAGAGTGGCGCTACAGGCTGGCTGAGACATGCCGTAAATGTTTGATCTGATGGTTAGCATGCTGGTTTCCTCACGATGTTGTCTTTCATAAAATTTGATGCAAAGCCGTTATTTGAAAGCATAACAACAACAGAATTCAGAGACGCTCGCTCGCAGTAGGCGAACTCTTAAGACAGCACATGCCACAAAGAAAATACCAATGCATAACCGGGGATAAGCACCTGAAAGTTAATATCTAGTTACTTCCTTTATTAGGTTTTAAAACCTGAGAAATATATTGAAATATAAAAGTAATGTAGTATTGAAATGATCTAATAAAAGTAGTTATTGGCGGAATTAATAGTTGACTTATTCCCCGGCGGAAGGCTGTAATAATAGTTCAGATATATTTATGTAACAAGAGGCAATCGGGCATGAGTCTCAGCTGATGTTAATTGATACCATGACACTCACATTCCCAGAAGGCTCACAAGTGCGTTGCCGGTGTTTTTAGAATTGTTAGGCTCTGTTTTAAAGGATCCTAAGTCGAATTGGAATTACTTCAGTGGGTGGCCCGTTCCACATAGTGGTGTCGGCAAAAACTGCCTTAAGAAACGCTCAGTTGTGGAACAACGGACGTCGAGGTGATACGGATGGTATTTATTTTGTATTGACGACCGGTGATGAAACGTGTTAATGTTAATCTATTGATTGCAGAATGTTTTAACAGCTTTGTGTGGTCCATTGTTAAACTTAATCCTTGTATATATTTGGTTATTTGTATTGGAAATTTAAGTACTGGACTGATTTGAGCGCGATCGCCAATGCGAAAACCGCTGTGAGAGTTCGAAGTTACAGAATCGCAAGGCTGTATGAAATATAAATATCCATTGCCTGATAATAATGAAAGGAGATCTTACATATACAATGAATCAGCTCCAGTTATAATCCAACTTTCATGAATCAAAGCACCGGCGCTTATATAGGAGGTCTTCTTCAAAATGGCCGCCATGTATGGAAACAATTCATTACTTGATACTATTGTATGTTCATCTGTTATTATTTTTCCAGCAACATGTTGGATAATCACAGATATAAGTATGTAAAAAATCATTTTGATTACGAAAAGGCTGTAAAATTAAGTGCCGTTTATTCGATATTCGATAACAATTTCTTAAAGTATTAAGAACGCGCATTAGGGCAACTAAATTAATGATAACACACAAGCATGCCTGATACACGTGTGAGATGATACGGACGATACATTGTTTTGCGGAACATAAATGAGATAAACGTCAAATACTTTTTGAAGTTATACTTCTTTAGGCGCGTTATGAAAAATTGATGAGAGTAAAATTTACGATGCGCGCGCACCGGTACAAATTAACAGAATGAAGTTGCCCACGGAATATTCTACGGCATTGGACATAACAAAAACAACATTCGTATAATAATAGAATTTATTTTACACTTAATGTAAGAGAATAATAATAAATATTTATTTATTTAATTTTTCAAATGAAAACTGAACTTTATTGACTATAATGACTCCTTTTCCAGTCTTTGATTATTTAATTGTAATTAATGCATGCAAATAAAAACTATTATTTTTTCAAAAACTATTTTTAATAACGTACTGTAATTACATAAATTTGGGCCCATAATAGTCTCCACGATTGAATAAATTAGAAAAGTTAAAGGTTACTTAGTATTGTTTTGTATCGAGGAATTTATATTGTATTGTGTTTTTAGAGTCAACCATTGAAATTAGAGTGAACGAAATTATATGTATGGAACATATTTATTGTTTTTAATTCAAGCATCTCTACTTAGATAAAATCAAATCTACGATGAGTGATTTTGGTTTGTGCCCGCTCTTAAGAAATTGGCTTAAGGACTAAGGCCCTTTCTCCACTGCTCCGGTCCGGCATCGGATACCGGAATGAGTCATGAGAAAAATATCGGAAGGCTGGATTGCGCTTCTCCACTATATCCGATCCGACAATAATCGATACTTGTATATTTATCATGCATCACTTATATTAACTTAAACCCATTTACTTTATTTTATTAATAAAACGTTCTAAATTCTGAATACTTTATTGCCGTGGCAAGTTTATTGCTTTTTTAAATTGTCTATCTTAAAATATTAAAATCTACTTAATAAATAGTTCACTAATATTATGGTATAAAAATATAAATAAATAGCAACATAATTTGGTTTGGTCCAGGTTATCCAGATTATATAAATAAACCTGTGAATAATAATTTATAACCTCTTGCATACTTGGACCGATAAAACACCGCGTTCCGATCTAGCAAGTTATCGATAAAAACCGGATGCCGGAGTAGTGGAGTAAGTATGTAAGTACTGTTGTGAGTTTCGAAATCGGATCGGTAATTAACGTTTGCCGGACCGGAGCAGTGGAAAAAACGGTCTTAGTCAGGCATATTTTATTGTTGATCCTGTAATTAATAATTTTCTAATCAATTACCCTACAAAATTTTCTAACGTGTTGATTTAAAACAAAACTTAACAAACGCACAATAACCGTACTTACATTCCCAATCAAACATAAAATTCTGAAAACATTCACTAATAGTATGTTACATATCTTATTTACACACGAACTGTATTTATTTGTATATGTCATACACTTATATAACAGTATAACAAAATTAACATCACTTTGCTTAATTAAAAATAACTAAACGGAAAATCAAAATGTACGGAAGTTGTTTAGTAATATTGTTCTCAGATAGTGTAGTGTTTATAAAACAATAGTTATGGCCGTTAGGGTTGTCAAATTCCTAGTTAGTGGTGTATGAATATTGTTTAATTTATTTTTCTTGTATTTGCTAAATGAGCTTAATAAATGATTACGAACCTACGGAAGTCTGAAGTCTTGACATACAAGGTTGTAGGGCTAGGCTTTTTAGTACAAGTCAAAAGTCAAAAATCATTTATTCATGTAGGTAACACAATGTACACTCATGAACGTCAAAAAAGAAATATACATTAAATGCTTCTAATTTAACATTTGCTGCCAGTTCTCAAATCAAGGGCGTAGAACGGAAGAGAAGAACTGGCAGTAAACTCCGCCACTCTTTTTAGTATCTAGTTGAACTACATTTTATTATAGTATTTGTTACCTTTTTCTATTGTACATACATTTTGTATTGCAGCCCTATGCACCAGGAATGTTTAATAATAGTATGGTAGAAAGCAACGAATTTACGTCGGTTTTATTTGCGGTTAAGTAACTTGGTTAGCTTGAAATGTTAACATTTGTTAACCGATTGAATGTGAGCTAGATTTGTTCATGCTTACTGTATACTGTATAGTCAGGCGCAAGTCTTGTTTCGTGGTTATCATAAAATCTATACATACTACAGCCCTGCGATTCTGTAACTCACTTTTCGAACTCGTGAAGCAGTCATTTTATGATTTGGCATTCTGAAAAGGTGAGAGCTTGTAGTTTATTGTTTATCAGAATGCCAAATCATAAAATGACTGATGTGAGAGCGACCGCCAATGCGAAAACCGTTGTGTGAGTTCGAAAAGTGAGTTACAGAATTGCAAGGCTGGAATGTTTTTACAACTTTAAATTTTATCCATTAAGGAAAAGCAATATAATTGGAAGCGTTTGAGATCTCGCCCGTCATTCCACAACTGAACGTTTTTTAAGGCAGATTTTGCCGAGCACCACCACTATGTGGAACCAGCGGCCCACTAAAGTATTTCCGAACCAATTCGACTTAAGGTTCTTCAAGGGCGTACCAATTTTTAAAAGGCCGGCAACGCACTCGCGAGCCCTCTGATATTGAGTGTTATGGGCGGCGGAATCACTTAACATCAGATGAGCCTCCTGCCCGTTTGTCCCCAGTTCTATTAAAAAATCTGGGTTTATTGACGTATGCTTAAAAATATCTTGCACAGACTTTACTTTACATTAACATTTCTATCAGCTTTTTTAAAAAAATGTGTGTATAAAGTATACCTGATTCGAATAAGCGCCAATCCGTCGTACCTTCTAGAGCGCGGGAAAAAAGATGAATACTTGAAACTACAAAATTGACTGGACCTACTGAAAAGAGATGTATAGAACGACAAAAGATGAGATGAGCTGATGAGGTAAAAGAACTAGCGGGGTAAAACTGGATAAATGTTTCTGAAGACAAAGAGAAGTGGAAAAATATAGAGGAGGCCCTTAAAAGGGGCCATACAAATACTAGAACACGAAAAATTAACCTTAATTTTTAAAACTAAACTAACGCAACTAATACTCATAATAAGAAATTAAACTAAACAATTAATAAAGCTTTATAAAAGACGTTGTACCATGCCCCATTTGGCCCCGTTCGGAGCTATGTGTATACGAGTACATGTATATTCTCTCGAAATATATTTGGCTAGTATCGTCCATATCTCATATAAATCTGATTATAGTGATTTATTTTATCCAACGCAGAACATAAATATCAGAATTGGATTATCTGTTACCTTTCTGTAACGTTATACAGGGATTGAATTAACTTGCCTCTGCGGGGACTTTACACATCAACGAAATTTGTGTCTTAATACTTAAATAAAGACGTTCAAATGAAAATTGTTATAAGATAATCTTTACTAATAGATTTATAGTTTAAGAATAAAGTAATAATAAAGGCTGGCAACGCACTCGCGAGCCTGGCATTATGAGTGTCCACGGGCGACGGTATTTATGATCACGTGAGCCCATTTGCCCCCTGTTATATGAATTATGGAGTTGCTTGCCCATTCTTCTCCATATGAAAATACCCTTTGGAATAGGGATGCATCGATACGCTTATTTGCCGATACGATACCGATGCCGATACATTTATAGGAATATCGTCGATACCGATACCGATACCGATACCAACGCTTATTGAATTTAAATTAAATTAAGGTAAAATATATCAAGTTAATTTAAAGTTATTTTTATTAAAAAAATATATATACAAAAAATAGACACAAACTTTGAATAATTTTAAAGGTTTTGTTACTAAAATTAAGAATTAAGAGTAATAAATTAATATAAAATAAATAACTGTAAATAATTAAAATTAACAATGATAACATTGTTGTAATTCTGTATTTTAATTAATTTGGTATCGAAAAAATACTACTCGCGATAGCAGTTAAATTGCCAACTAAATGATCTTCAAATCTACGTTCAATATAGTCTCAATGATCTTCCGCAAGCCATAATATCTAATAACTATGCGCTGGCAAAGATAGTTGACTCGAGTAAATAAATTATCTACTAATCAATCCAACAAGAGTTTTTCGTACTAACTACTAACTGACGTGAGACTGATTGTAAATTATCGTGATTCATGTGCACTTTTTGTTTTTCATGTAGACTTTTTTTAGTTTATATGTAATAATTATGTATTTTTGCCCTCCTTTTGATTTAATTATGTTCAATTTTTATATTGTAATGCAACAAAGTGTTAATAAATAAATAGTGTTTAGCGAAATGTAATACATATAAACATAAATAATAATGCTTTGTCCCCAAGCGAATGATAGACAACAAACTGAATAAAACGTGGGGATTTCTCGGGCAATAGTAGTCCGTGGCTCGTTTGCAACAAACTAGATCATACAAAATGCGCGTTTACATTATTTTTTTAAAGGGTGACATTTGAAAAGTATCGGTGAATCGGCAATGAATATATCGCCGATGCCGATATATCGGCAAACCCAAAGTATCGCCGATATATCGGTATCGGCATCGGTATCGGATGCATCCCTACTTTGGAAGCAACTAGAGTAATTTTTTTTAATATTTTTAACTTGTAATTTTGACTCTCAAAGGTGCCTTTTAAAAGCTACTTTCAAAAGTGCCTTTTAAATAGGCCTAATTGAAATAAATAATTTGACTTTATACAAAAAAAAAACTCAAAAACGTCGTCTGAAAAGAAAAAACACAGTCAGACAAACACAATTTGAAAAGTACAATTCAAACTAGTACAGTGTAGAAAGAATCGGTTGCTAGTAAACGGCGCTGAAAAGAGGCTAGGCTGTTCATTGAACGGCTAATTTATCTAGTTAGCTGCGACATAAATTTTATGTCAGATGTGAGTCGTCCCTAAACTGCACACGGTCTAAGAGTTCGTTAGCGATAACTTACTCAATTTCCGTGTAGCCGTTTTGACGGTTCATTTATAGAATTTAATATCGGCCCTTACTAAAGTGGGCTTTATACCACTCTGTATACCAGATTCATTTACAAAGACTATCGAATAAAAACAATTTCTCAATTCGTACGAGAAAGAAAGCCCGAAAAACAACTGCGCATCTATGTCGACTATACGTATATGCTTTGTTTTTTATTGGTTAAAATATATTATAATTGAGCGTTTCAACGTGCGACTATCATCACTGGGGTAGTAAGTTCGAGCCTCGGCTGTGCACCAATGGACTTTCTATGTGCGCATTTAACAATCGCGGTACGGTGAAAGAAAACATCGTGAGGAAACCGGCCGTCAGAAGGCTCACCTGCTTCTCTATAAAAAACAATTATCAAGAAACAAATATGTGAGTCCCAGACCTAAAAGGTGGAAGCGCCATTGGTATATATATATTAATGTTAATAATAATGACCAACAGCCCAACGTGTCCAAAAACGAAAACGTATAAATCTTTTGTTTTTCTTCAATTTCTGTATCCTTCAATTTACTTTTAGAAGCAAGTAGATTACCCTTTAATGCCTGACAAGGTATCGATTATAGAGTGTGAGATACACCCTTTAAATTCAAGTATTTTGACATATACTCGTACGTTTTCGAGTTAAAGTGCCGTTTTAATTCTTAATCTTACCTTCGACATGGTGGTTTTAGATTTCCCTTGAATTTAACAATCTAAAGAGTAGCTATCAAAAATATAAGTTGTCATAATCAAGTCTCGTTATGTAGTTCTACCGTAAAAAGTGAGATCCATGTAATACCAAGTCGGTCTATTACTTACTTAAGGAACCTTTGTGTTAAGTTATTACGTAATTAGCTAACCTAAGAACATCTCATAGTGGAAATTTCAATATTACAGAGAACAGGAGAACTCGAGAACGGCACGGCCGTGCTGCTCTTTTTCTCGACTTGGCAATCTCAGAGTTGGAAGTGCGCTAGCCACTGGCCTTACTTTGTTCCCGAGTTTTTTCCATAAGGAATATACGTTTGCTTATATTATATCGAAAATTCTTATATCTTAATCTCATCTTACAATAAATTTATTCCTAAACACGTAGATGTATTGGAGTAAATTCATCTCAAATAGCTTATAATACCATTCAATGAATAGTATTATCATAATAATAGCGTAGACGTATTTTATAGAGAATAAGAAAATGATAGTTTATCCACATTTGTATGGTACAGGAGGCGCATAAGAAGGCAGGGCACTTAGTAAGGTGCTAACTGCAGCTATCGCCTTTTGTCTGGTTACTTCTTCTTGCAGCTGGTTTCACAAAGAGGTACACAAATAGTGACTTAAATACGCTTTGATGTATTGCTCACAAAAAAAAGACTTAAAATACGGAAGGACGCATAACTCGGACACGTTTTGCGTCATCATCGATCAACTTGTTGCAGCTAATAATGATGGGAACAATTTTAAACAAGAGATGGAAGAAGAAGTCGTAGTTGCGCAACGTACGGGAGTGGACCGGCATCACATCCACCGAGGATGTTTAACTAGCGTAAGATTCACGGCAATTCAAGTTGCTAACAGCCAACCTTTAACAATAAAGTGGTACCAGAAGAAGAACAGTTGCTATCATACTCGCGGTTAAAAAGTACTTGCTCGGTCACTGGATTTATTCTTATAACTATTTTGCCTTTGCCGTCTTTTACTTTTGGTTACCCACCGAAACATTAAAGGTAGTAAATACAGATTTAGAGGCCTGGAGGCCTTGGGGCATTAAAGTAGTGGAGCCCCAAATTATTTTCCAAATAAAATGAAAAAAAAAAAAACTGTCCAGTTTTTCAATCAGTAATTTATTGTGAAAACAATTAGATTCTTTTAGTATTGAACGAACATTTAAAGATATATCAAAAGAAAAGTTGTTTACTAGCGTTTACTTGTCGTAATTTAAAACATTTCGGAAGTCCGAAGTCTTTTGCGGAGGTAAACGTCCCAACTTACTTATGCCTAGTATGTTGTTACGTTCCCTTTGTCCACAAGAAAACTGCAGTGCCATTACAATGCAATAAAGTGTGCAATTAGCAATTAATCGTGAATAATAGCTGCGGCGTTTATTTAGTTTGGTTTTCAAGAAAATATATAACCTATTTGATACAAAACTATTTAGGATAATGTCAACTATGCGAGGTGCTCATGAGCAAATGGGTGGAAAGAGCAGCGGATTAGTGACAGCAGCAATCTCAAGGGAGTTCCGATTGTTGGAAGGTAGGTAGTTGGGTGGGTAGATACTAGAATAACTAAATTTAGTAATTTTTTTTGGGAAAATGGATACTTTTCTTTGTTAAAAACTCGGGGGCTCTTCTATCTCTGCCTTTTAAGAAATTTAAGAAATGTATTAAACGAAAGCTGTGTAAAAAGGCTTACCATAAAGATAACGATTATCTAGCTAAGCTATACCTGTATCTTATATTCAATAATAAACATATTTTATTATATTTTTAATTCAGGTACGTAGGTAGATAGTTAGGTTGGTAGGTAGGTAGGTAGGTAGGTACGTAGGTAAGTAGTGTAGGTATTCTTAATTTGGAAACATTGAATGAGTCTTACCGTATGCTTTATTATTAAAAATAGCTAAATTATTGACAGTTTTAAACCCTGTTGTTACTAAACAGTTTGTCTCAAATGATTTTTTATTAGATATTATTAATTAAGTACTAAATGGACTAGGCCGGTGGATAATCAAAGCCGGCACTCAGATTGAATGCAGTACATGTTTGTTTAGGGTTGTGCAATGTGCATACAGAAGGATTGGCTTCCCCAACAACAATAAAACTGATGTAGCAGTTGTTTTTCTGTGTTTGAAAATAATTTAAAGTGTTTCTGTTTATTTTTAACAGTATACGTAATCTGTGTTTTTATATTTATTGCCTATGTGTATCCCTGTATTTTTATATATACTTAAGTTCTTTCCTACATAGTAAAGTGTATGTTTGAATCACGGCTGTGAATTTTAATCGGCGCGATGGAATTTTCTTCATAAGTAAATATTTAACACTGGCTCGTACGATTAAGGAAAATATCGTGAGGAAGCCTGATCACCTTCTACAGATAAACAAATTATTTAGAGTAGTTGTTCAGATTAACACCTGCCCTGCGATTCTGTAACTCACTTTTCGAACTCACACAGCGGTTTTCGCATCGGCGGTCGCTCTCAAATCAGTCGTGAAGTAGTCATTTTATGATCTGGCATTCTGATAAACAATAAGCTACAAGCTTGCGAAAACCGCTGTGTGAGTTCGAAAAGTGAGTTACAGAATCGCAGGGCTGCAGCTGAGTTTCATTCATCGGTCGTCAAGGCAGAATACGAAATCCCAACCGTGGCACCTCGACGTCCCTTCCACAACAGAGTGTGTTTAAGCGCACACCACCAATATGTGGAACCACTGAAGTATTTCCGAAGTGATTTCACTCGGGTTCCTTCAAGAAAAGAGCGTACCAATTCTAAAAAGGCCGGCAAGACCGAGTGCCCTCTGGAATTCAGTATCACTTACTCCGCCTCCTGCCCGTTTATTCTAGAAAATCAAGCTCAAACTATTAAAATGTTGTATCTTTAATGTTTTATCATTTTCTGTATCCGACATTAAAGAAAACATCGTTAAATTTTCAACCGAGCGACTTTATAATGACTCCATCACCTTGCGAAGCCAATTTGAATACAATCAGTTCCCATAATTCACTTTAATCTTCGTTAAACCATTTTTCTATTAATGGAATCAATTATTGGATTGCAATTAAGATTTCTATTATTATTTAAATTGAACACGTGTATACATAAGACAACATTTGTTTGGAGGTATATTAAGATATAGCTCCACTGATTAGATTTTAATTATTTTTTAAAGCTTTCTTGTAATAACACACAAATTTTATTAGTAACAGTATTTAGAATATTTTGACCTATATAGAAAGGAACATTTTATCCGGTCACTTGGCATGGTGGTATGTTGGTTCCAACAAAAAAAGGTAGTTTGAGCTATATGTATGCGATAATTGGTTTATATATTGATCTCAATTAGGCTTTTAGTTTTGGGGAAATTTGAGGACCAACCATATACGTACCTAAAAATACTAAAGTCATAAATACTTTTTTGAAGTCAACTAAAAATTAAGTTATTTTTAAAAATGTCAGCGCGTTTGATTGAAAGATTCTATTCTAACAAAAGAACAGTCTTTAAAAATAAATCAAGACATTTTTCTGCGTCCGTATCACAGGTCACGTTCAACGCTTGAACCGAGTGCAAGAGCACATATTTAATACTGGAATAGTTCTAGTTAATCAAAATATTTAAACGCTTCAATATTCTTATATCACTTCAAAGCGAACGCAGATATTATATTAGCGTGCCTCTGTTGAAGTACAAAAATGTGTTAACAATCAGCAAAGAAGCTGGCAATCGCTACTGATAGCGCTGCTTTGTATGCAATTTTGATGTAGTTCGGGGGCGTCCATAAATTACGTGAGTTGTTTAAGGGGGGGAGGGGATCGAGTCAAATCTCATTTAATCTTACGTTGGAGAGACCCCCCCGGTCTCGGCAAATATCACGCAATTTTTTTTCTGATTGAAAAAAAATAGGAAAACGGTTGACCCTAAAGGCCATCTCTGCAACTTCCCGCAACTCTATACCTAAACGCTCAGCAACGCTCAACATTTCACTTATTTTGTTTTAGTCGTAAATAAAAGCACGAAGCAATTTTTTTTTTTCTTTTTACAATAACAATCCAACGCGTTTACGTAAGAAACCCACATGTTGGAAAATCTCACGTGAGATTGGGGGTTGGGGGAGGGGGTTGAATTAAATCTCACGACATCTCACCAGGCCCCCCCTGGTAGGTACAGAAAATTCAAAAACACACCTCTCGTAATTTATGGATGCCCCCTTCTTGTCGGTAGTCGCATTGGGATCGCGACATACAAATACGGAATGACATCGGTGTCGACGTCAGAGAAATATAAGAGTTACTATGTTTGATCAGACACCGCTTAATGAATTCCGAGGACTTCATTAAGTCTGTCTGACTTGTGGTGAGTGGTCGGACTTAAATTCGTGTATGCGGTGATGTTAGTTATTTCGACTTTGTTTGCGTGTTGTTCCCATGCCTCCTGCTGGACAAATTTTGTTTTTAATTTATTTTATTATCATGAATTACTTAAGATGTCATGCGGAACATGGTGTAATAGTTGCAGCTCCTTACAAACATTGAGTAAAACAATAAACTTGGCGATTAAAAAGAGTGGCGGAGAGTTTATTGCCAGTTCATATCGTCCGTTCTACACCCTTGATTTGAGAACTGGTAGTAAATGTAAAATTAGAAGATTTTTTTTATATTTCTTTTTTGACGTTCATAATTGTATACCCTTCCTACCTTTACGGACTCGACTGTCTACCATATGCCGACAGAAAATTATATCCTATATCGATAATGCGTAGAGGCGATGAGAACGTGGAGTAACTGATGGTGGTAACACAAAAGGAAAATCACGTGGCAGTTGACCAACCAAGATAGACGGATCAAATGAAAGACTCATCATCCTCAAAACTGTACACTGTGAGAGAGGCGCTGATCAGAAACTGGTGGAAACAGACCGTCCACTTCAGATGTTTTCCGACTGAAGAGAGAGACCGTTATGTCCGAATAACCACACTATATTAAACTGAAACATGATGTCTCGGGTGGCTTAAATCAGGAAAGGCATAACCAGATATGGCAAAATAGAAGCACCTATACAACATAGTGAAGGGCAAACGGGTTGCAAGCTCACCTGATGTAAAATGGACCATGGACACTACATTGCCAGAAGGCTCGTGCGTTGCCGGTCAGTAAAGTTTCTATGTCTTCTGTATGTACATAGAAAGGTAGCATTTTACCTTGATGGCAGTCATCCACGGTCCATTTCACAAGAGTTCTTCTTTTGCGAACCATAGAATCGACTCCTGGTAGGGGTGTTCCGACATCCAGATGTTTAAAGTAAGAGTATACTCCTCCCTCAAAGGCCGGCAACGCACCCTCTAAAAATGAGTGACTATTTAGTGACGTTAGTGGTGTGGTGTCACGTAGACTCCTTTGCCCCCCTATTCTATTAAAAAAAAAATTTGTAGCTTTACTTCAAACTCATATTATAAGGAAAAAAGATTTGTACTTTTGTAAAATAAATTCTATATAAAAATGAAAATATATCTAAAACTACGTCTTCATTCTTTTACCGTTAAATGATACGTTATCCCTGAGTAACATAGTCTTTATATTCAAAATATTTCCAAAAATAAAGCTGTGTGTAGACCGCTGGTATTACATATCACAAACTTCCCCTAAGCATATTTAAAATTCTCGCTCGGCACGGAACCTTGCCCTAATATCATGAAATAAACATTTTAAGGATCGTAAATTGTCAAAGTCAAAACGAAATGGGAAACGACGGATGTCGAGAGAATTTGCTTATGCGATGGAAACAATTATACTTAAGTATTCGTAGGGAATTATTTGGTGTGTGAAATATATTTAGAGTTTATTTTTTTAAGAGATTTACGTTCATTGTTTTTCACCTTTTTTGGGATTTCAAATTACTGTCTGAATTATTAATCATAAGTTAGACGGTCATCAGCCGTACCTGACAAAATGTTTACTTTTGTATGGGTTTTTGAGGTTCGTGCTAAATCTAGAATAGAACTTCTATAAGGTTTGTTTTATTCTATTCTGAACAACAGTCAGATCAACAGACACTATGCAACACCGAAGTCACCATAATCAAAGCCGATGCAAAGTCTTGGTAGGATCACTCCTTGCTCTCTGGGGAGTGTTTTCTGGCCAAACGAGTGATACTTTAACTACACCCGGTGGCGGAGAGGAACATCAGCAGTTCCTAGCTGGTCACGTCTACGCCGCTCCTCCCAGCAAATCTGCACTCCGTTATCTCATAACTTCTCGCGGTGCAGTAGTTTAAACAACAGGGCAAACTCGAGTTTCTGGCGCTGTAAAACTAGATCGAACTGAGCAGGGACAACACCCAAAGGGAAAGGTACAGGACACGCCCACGGCTATCCTGTCAAGTGTCTAGATTGCGATGGGCTAATCACCTGTCCTGCCAAACGACTATGAAACCTAAAGTATAGAACCGATCTTATCTTGCACGAAATAGATTGCGAAGGCGAAATATACTTGAGGAGGTTAAAGCGGGCCATAGACGGACCGCATGTTGCAGTCAAGACCGACTGCAATTTGCGGTTTGCTCAGGAACTGCTCAGTCCTCGAGCGGTCCGTGTATTGCGAATATGAATTTAGTATGGAAACTGCAGATCGCCGTGCGGCGACCGCATATTGCAGTCAGTCTTCACTGCAACATGCGGTCCGTCTATGGCCCGCTTAAGGCTCACAAGGGGCTGTGTAGCCATTGTTGATGATGATTCTATTCTGAGACCGATTCTTTAGGCCGGCAACGCACTCGTGAGCCCTCTGACATTGAGAGTATCAGCGGTAGGTGAGCCTCCTGCCCGTTTGCCACTTGTTCTATAGAAAAAAGAGGCTTAAGCGTCCAAACGAACAACTTGAGGTTTGAGAATCGCGCAACATTTAATACACTGCAGTATTAAACATAAACTTTTAACATTTTCTAATTGATGAGACGTGAATACAAAAACTTATATTATGTGAAGTTTTATTAACTTCTGTGTTCATCTGAAATTATTAGTTTCTAAAGGTAATTTAAATTAAAGACTAACTTTTATTAGCTTTTGACTTTAAAATCAGTGTTAACTATGAACTATAAACAATAAACTACAAGCTTCCCTCCTTATCAGAATGCCAAATCGTAAAATGACTGATTTGAGTGCGACCGCCGCTGTGAAAACCGCTGTGTGAGTTACAGAATTTAAAATAGACGTGCCCATGTCATAATTTTCATAACGTCATATAATAAGTTAAGTTATTTATAATTGTTGTCAAACTTATGGTCTAAATGCTCCGCCACGCTATAAAGTCACCTCGCTTTAAAAAATTTAATCACCTGCCCCCATTACACGGCAGCGATCTATAAGTTTAAGGAAGGTGATTAAATAGTTTGATAGGCATGGCGTAACAATTTTTTGAATACATTGTACAACATGCAGGCACCCATATACAGACAAGTTTCTTTAAATGTTTTGAACAATTTTTTATGATTTTTTGGTTTTTTGCTATCTATTTCTTTTTGCATTCTATCCCACAGTGCGAGCATTACCCACAAAGTTTTTCAATTACTTGCAGTACTTTAGATGATTCGCCAACTTCACTTAGCTAATTATATCGACACTTTAATAATTTTGTAGCGAGTTAAATTTAACTTTATTCAATGTAAGTTGGAAGATTTTAATTAATTTTATTACTTAGCTACGATATCCGCCATTTTCTTAGATTTCTTGATGATATATTAAAAATTATAATAACCATGTTCTTTCCTAGTTCCACTGTAAGATTAATTTCACTCTAAAGGTTTGTTTGATTGGTCTATTGAAAAGACGCAATTTAAAAAATGCTATTAAAAACATTGCTTGTGACGAAAGCGGCCGGATGGAATGTCTTTGATCCCTTGGAAGATGGGACTAGCTCTGGTATGGAATGCTACTTGTGTGGACACGTTAGCCCCGTCTGACTTCACACGGACCAGCAAAAAAGCTGGCAACCGCAGAGCAGGCGGAAAATGATAAACGGCTCAAATAAGAGTCTTTCATACAGCATTTTGTTCCCCTTTGGAGTAGGGACTCTTGGGCCGTGCGGTTCAAGTGCATAGGCGCTAATTAAAGATTTAAGTTGGCGCCTGGTAGATAGTACCGGTGACCCAAGAGCTGGTGCTTTTCTCGCTCAACGAATAAGTATCGCAATATAGAGAAGAAATGCTCCCAGCGTTAAAGGTTAAATTTTCTATTTATTAATTTTTATTCATCATCATCTGATCATCTGATGTTAAAGGATGGACCCATGGACACTCTCAATGTCAGAAGGCTCGCGAGTGCGTTGCCGGCCCATATAACAATTTGCACGCTCTTTTTTAAAATTCGACTTACCTATGTTTTATTACCCTGGAAACAATAATTCTGGGTTGGTATCTGTTTGCCTTAGAACATCATTAATAAATGAATATGTCCCATGCCCCAAAGTAATGTAGGTTATTAAAGATCTAAGTACATTGTTAAACACAATAGCATCAAGGTGAATCGCTAATAAGACTTGATGAAGACATCCGTTGCACTACTCGCTACCGTACTGTGATGTGGGTGTACATTTTTCAATTTCTTTTATAAATTCAGCTTTCGATATATAAAGAAAAGTCAAGTCAAAATTATTTATTCATATAGGTAACACAATGTACACTTATGAACGTCAAAAAAGAAATATACATAAATGCTTCTAATTTAACATGTACTACCAGTTCTCAAATAAAGGGCGTAGAACAGAAGATAAGAACTGTAATAAGATAAATTAAAAGCTAAAAGATTTGTCCTCTTTCAGCAGGAGGCATGGTGAAATAGGAGCACGTACTTACATTCTCGTGGGTACAATACGCAAATACATAGTTGAAATAACAAACATCACCGTATACACGAATTCAAGTACGACCAGTCACCACAAGTAGCACACGTTCACGAGCATGACGCATGGCCAGCCACTAAGTGGGTGTCCACCCCAAAAACAATATTTTTATTAATTTAATAAAGGAATAATATATTTTAAGAATGTGATATTTTATCACTACAAATAATATAAGAATTCACTTCACCTCACCAATCCTTCAATTAATTGTAATGGGTAAATTTCTGGGTAAGCGGCGTGTTGGTAGAAGGATGAAATCATCTCAACCTTAGGGAGTGGACGTTGCTGCATCTGGCACAGGACAAGACACACTTCAAAAGACTGACGGCTAACCTCCAGTAATGGAGGGGCACTTAAAGAAGAAGAAAAATAATGTATATACTATGTATGCGCTTATAATTCAACAGATTAAGTGAATTGGATAAACAATTAATTTCTTTAGATATATTTTAGTTTTGATCGAAACTTATTTAATATTTGTCGTATTGAAAAATTGAAACCCAACGCTGCGTTGAAATGGGATAGTTCACTGGCTGTACCAGATTTTTAAATTAAAGAAACATGGTTCAATAAGTAGCCATATTCTATTTTTCATGGTGTGAAGATGAATTCATTACTTTTGTTATTGATATTCTATAATTTGATAACATATGTTATGAGATATGTCAAGTACTCATTAAAGCACTTTTATTAATTTTGATCGTATAAAAATATCCGAAGGATTTTTGCAATTTGGCATGTATGTTTGCTTGTATATTACAGACATATAAGAAATACATATCATTTCTTTAAATTATTATTAATAGATAAATTGTTAGAACTATTAAATCATACATTATTATTATAATTTATTCAAATTAGATAACATAGATTTATTTTAGTAAGTACACCTCAGACTAACTTTAGAATCATGTTACATTATATTATTATTGATTTTAGATGCTTCATAAGTCCATATTATATAAAGGCCATGAGATCTTTGTTTCGAAATTCTGAAAAGTAATGCAGCATTTTCCAATTGTTTGTGGCCTTGTAAACAGGGCTAATTTAGAAAGTGATAGAAGGCCCTCATGTCTCGCATATGCATGGTAAGTTGTCGGTCCTGCACGTGTTTAAAATCTTCCCCATAAATAATTGATCTATTGCCTTGCCCTATTTCTCCATTCCCTTCCTGCTAACGCTTCTATATCTTATATCCACCTTTTCTTAGAGCACCCTCTTCTTCTTCCCCTTGGTCCAGTTCTCTCTTGGTCCAATTCCAGTCTCAGTCCGTGACCGCATAACCTTGAATAACATTAGTAATCAACTAACCAAAGCCAGTAGCTAAACGGAGCATAGAGCAAAATCTCCTTTCAGTCAACAAACGCGTACCATCTCACGTATTATTGACTCTACTTGTCGCTTTATTACTCACAATTTATCCATTAAATTTATCTTTTATTACTATAATTTCTTTGTAAACAGCGCGAAACGCTATTGAAGTATCGACTTTGTGTTAACGTGATAGAGTTCATTTTGGATTGTGTGATTTGTGTTCATTTAAATATGATTACTCCTTAGTATTTTCAGTCCGCTTTTCGTGTTGTCTGTGTATAGTTTGAGATATGGTTTTCACAATTACGAAGAGTGAAAATGTGGAAAATAAAGGAAGTACTTGGAAGCAGTACGCCTTATCTGTTATGGGTATGTTTTTTAATAATTTTATTTTGAATAATTTCATTTTCACTAATGTAAGTATATATTTGTTTTATTGCAATTAAATTTAAAAAGTCTTTGTTGAATATTTTTAAGTATTAAAGAAATTACATTTAGTGTAAACAGTTTCTTTTTGTTGTGTATTTTTTTTATTAGTCGACGCTTATTTTTGATATTTATGTATATTTTTGAAACTGAACTATTAAATCAAGTAAATAATAATATTGTCTTTGATCTTTTCATCTGATTGAAAGTGACATCGCCGTCCATAGACAGTCACACTTATAGAAGGCTAGCGAGTGCTTAACAAATTTGTGTATTCTGTTAATTTTTTACGAAAAGTTGTTTTCATAATATCTACAAAAAGTGTATAGTTTGTGTATGATTCTCAAGAAGTAATTTATCAAACTTTGAACAACAAAAATACACTAGATTTTTGATAAGGCAGAAGAGGGTGATATCAAGGACGAAAGGGGGTTGCAAATTTATTTCTATCGTATTTGAAAAGTATACGAAAATTCTTCGTTAACGTATTGTTTTGCCGCATAATATTTTTTTTATCACGCTATGATACAGGTCACTTGAGAATGAAAAAATTATAAATAAAAATGATTGTGTTATTTTTACATTTGTATATTTTAATCATTAATTCAATTAACTGTCGTTAAATTCAAATGTATATCGAACACATTATTTATAACTGTAATACTGAACTTTAAATGAAAAAAGTAGGTCAAATTAATGATTATTCAAGGATGTTTTATTGAATTAATTAATGATAATGTCTTACATTTTCATTCATGATAAATATGTTATTTTAAGTTTTTAGTAGACATAAATATTTATAACGCTAAAGTTTCTTATTCGTAATGAAAAGGTTATTAATAAAATATTAGGGAGAGTAGAAAAAAATAAATATAAACGATAAGTACGACTCATGTATGACAGATCCAGTGCCTTTTTGACATACTGCTGTTATAGAAAGAAGCTATTTAATTGTCCTATTAAAGTTCCTAGTAGACTAATTATTTAGTAAATTAGAAGTAGAATTCTGGAAACGAGTTGAGTATAGTGGCTGATTATGGTATAATTTCAGCAAGTGAAAACCGATTTTAAACTAAATTTCTTAAATATAGTTATAAAGTTATACCAAAATTGCTTTAAAAAAAACAATAATTGCAATAAAAACATGTATAAGAAATTTCTTTATATGATATAAAATAAATATTAATAAATTTAGCCTGTATTCAAGTAATATAATACAGTTTACATTAAGTTTATGTTATTACGTATATATTTAATGAAACATGACCTCCGACAGCGTGAAGGTCTCCTCCAATTTCTTCCATTTGTCTCTCATATTCGCTATTTACAATCGTTCCCCGCTATCTCGTTTATTTCATCTTCCCAGCTTTCTAGTGGGCGTCCTTTTTTTCTTCGCAACAGCTGTACAAACCAATAATAAATAAAACAAATAAATTGTAAATTTACGTATGTCTAATATAGGTTTACCCCTGTCTTAATAGAGATGAATCTCAATAATATCCCTAAAATGGTACTTTGCGTTTGAGATATCGGAGAGATTTAGTCCTTATATAATGTAAAATTAGATATATTGTGTATACGACTCCAATTCCAAAGTTTCTACGTCCGCTTGTTTGTCTATGAAGAAAAATGAAGACACAGACGCAAAAATAACTGCCCAATATCCCATTATGAGATTACATACCACCAATTAACATTAACCAAAGTTATTAAAAATAAATTAAGAAATATGGTCGCGAGTTCATTTCCGTGGCGGTTGTTGGAGGAATGTTCAAATGAAAGACTTTGTTTGAACCTAAGTGTCAGTGTCAACTGTCTTTAATTATTTAAAACATTTTTCAAAAGGACATTTTGAGCTTAAATATCTAGGATAAAATTAGGGGTAGTGGGGTAGCGACGCTGGACTTCAAAAAAACTGTAACATTACGTATGAGTGTTTGTACATTACTAAATACGAAAACTCACTCATAACAAAACTGTTTAACCAAAAACGTTTTACAATTTATTGGCTACAAGCGCTTTTTTTTATTATTTTAATAATTAAAAGCTAATTTATATATTGAAAGACAAAAAGAAAGAAAAAACTTTATTATACACACTAACAGGATATTAAGCTAAAGTGCACTAGACCCCACACTAGGATTTCCTGTGTCAGCCAGTCTCTTCCTTTTAACATGTTAACTGTACTTTATGATTTCTACATAACACAAATTTATAACTAAACTATTTTTGCATAATAAGAATATTTTTTGTATTAGTATTGGGCAGGTTGACAAGATGTTGTTTGAGTGTTTAGTGTATGTATGTAATGTGAGTTGGGAAATATAAGTGGAAATTTTATTTTTAAGAAATTTGTTAAAGATGAAGGGTAAAGCGTTGGGCGATGAAAGTGCGTTTTTTGTTAGCTTATACGTATTTTTGCGTTGTGTATGATGTGGTGTGTTCTATGTTTGTTTCTAAAAAAGTCTGCATATTGCTATTAAGTATAATTGTCTAACAGTTGAAAGATATATAATAGTACTAGCTGTCGAACTTCGTTTCTCCGGCCTAGCCAACCTTTATAGTACATACCAACATGGAACATTTTGCTATGCTACCCCAGAGACTGTCCGGTTTTTCGGAAAGAAAACTTTGTAGGTTTTTCTGTGATTGTTCTCTATATAAGCCTCAGAGTTCAAGTTATAAGTTATTAACTAACAAATAAAAATAGGGGTTGATCGTGGAGGGTAGATAAAATTAAGGGTCGTTACGACGTATTTTTGTATGCTGTATCATAAAAAAACAAAAACAAAAAATGTCCAGTATACTAGCCGATCCTCAGACTTACTAAATATGTATAAAATTTTTCATAAGAATCGGTCGAGCCGTTTCGGAGGAGTATGGGAACGAAGATTGTCACACGAGAATTTTATATATATAGAGATTATATTCATAAATTGTAAGAAACCATAAATAAAGTTAGTTTTTTGTTACTCCACCGTAACTAACCTAACTTTAGGTTACATAACTCGTGTAAAGAGGTTTTTTGTAACTCAGAAATGAAAGTCAAGATAAACATTGCGTATAGATAAGCATTTAATACTGGCATCGCTTGTTTATCTTATTTAGATAAGTATCATCATTTCGGTCCTATGAATTTATCTTCGTTTATCTTTAGCTGCCGGTATTGAGATCAAATGTTTTACGGAATGACTGGCATATAAACACTGAGTTGGAGATGCTCCTGAGACATGTAGTTACACGTTTCACACACTAACTCACATGCACCCACACACGCGTTGTACGCGTCACGTGCTTTGTAAACAGTTTAAAAAAATGTTAGGGAATTTACTATTAAGTTTGTTATGGAAGAGGCAGGGCCGCCCCTGTGTACGAAGTATGTTAGCACATATAGGCGCCAAGACAACAAGGGCGCCGCCACCGAAATAATTTACACAACAACATAATATTCTTTGTAGTGGAATCGATACGTAGGTACAATAGGGACAAATTTAAATAAAAACATATATTTTTCTTATTGTGCACTTCTCTACTTCTACTTCTTCTTTGTGTCCGTCTTTAATATAAGATAGGTTTTACCTATTTACATAAATATAATCTAAGTAGGTATATAAAACTGGAGCACATTTAATTCGATCAAAATTAACAAATAATAAAAAATACGTTGAATCATGAAGATTAGTAATAAAAGTTTCATTGATTCAAATTTTATATATACTAAGGAATCGTTTATAATAAATAAACACATTTTTATTTTTTATTTTATATAGTTGTATCTTTGGTTTTCGAGTATAACACATTTACAAGTAAATGCTTACAGGGTTAGTAATTTAAAAAGATGGTATGTTATTATTAATAATTAAATAGTAATTAATAAACAAAAGTGTTAATGTGTTAAGATGAATAACCCATTAACACTTTCATTGTGTTAGCACAAGTCCTCCCGGCCTGCGGGCTGCGAACTCGCCCATAAATATCAAATATCATGAGGATATTATCTGAGTAGTTGTCGCCCGGGCCCGGCGGGAGACGCCAAGCCAGACCTAGCTTAAATAAATTAAATTCCTTTTTAGGAAAAGTGGATTTGACACTGCTGCCTAGCTTCTCGGACAGAGATCTGAAATCGCGTGCCTGAGGCTGTTACGGGAACTACGTAAAAAAAGCGCCGTGCTTGCTAGTTTGCATTTTTTTGTTGGAAACTTAAAATTACGGATATAAAAGCGACTAAATTACATATTTGCAGTGCTGCATCCCTGAGGTCGTAGGTTTGATCCCCGGCTGTGCACTATTGGACTTTTCTATGTGCGCATTTAACATTCGCTCGAACGGTGAAGGAAAACATCCCGAGGAAACCGGCTTGCCTTAGACCCAAATAGTCGGGGGCGTGCGGCAAGCATAGTAGACTGATCACCTTCTTGCCTATTCTGTAGATTTGAGGGCTAGACCTAAGAGGTGTGGGCCACTGGTGTGTTGCAAAGTTATACTCGCTTTTATTATATGTATTATAATACTGAATATTATTGGCCTTCGTATTCCGAAACTCTGTGATCTTATATATATATTTTCACAGTAGGATATCTCGGATTTCGGTGTGCCTCTTGGCAAAGGCCTCCTCTAACCTTTTCACTGTTCTCTATCCTTTACGACTCTACTCCAATTGTAGCCTGCTGTTAATTTGAGTTCGTCCACCCATTGACGTTGTCGGCCTCATCTTAATTTTCCATCTCTAGATTACCATTCCGTCAATATTTTTCTCCATTTTTCATGCTCCGTCGCATATCACCCATACATCTCCATTCACTTAGTTTTTTTTTTTTTTCTCTGCGTTTATTTGCAATCAGCCCCAAGGCTATGAGCAAATTTTTTCTGTGGTGCTGTCATGTGGAGTGACTTCCCATTGGAAGCATCTACTCATCTTCTGTCTAGAGCTACTGCCGGTCTTCTAGCTCTAGAACATGGTGACGTTTTAGTCGCCTCACATACTGTCTAATGGTGAGTTGGCGAGCAAGTTTATTCGGGTGACAGCTTAACCGCTCTTTGTATTTAGCTGCCAGTCTCCGGATTTCCGCTTTGATTGTTCTCATGTTAAGGTGCTCGTGAACTTCATTGTTTGTAATGTACCAGGGTACTTCTGCAACTGCTCTTAGGATCTTGTTCTGTTGTCGCTGGAGTATGTTTATGTTGGTATCACTTGCGCTGCCCCATAGTTGGAGGCCATATGTCCAAATGGGCTTAAGGATGACTTTATATATAAGAAGTTTGTTATCTAGAGAAAGTCTTGAGTTTCTTCCTAGCATCCAGTAAAGGCTGTTGTACTTTAGCTGTAGCTCCTGCTTTTTACATTTGATGTGGTATTCGCTTAGTTACCTAATATATTAATAAAATTATTAATTATATTAATAAAATTATTAATATATTATAATGTGTCAATTAAGAAAGTAGGAAAAAACATGCTAGAAAAACTTTAATTATGAAGAATTTACAAAAATATAATTTTATAAGTAGGTACCTATTATAACTATAAACCCCAATCACTTAAGCAGTGTCTTGACAGTTTTATTTATGGTACAAGTTACCTTTACTCAATATTTAACAGCCACTTGACCTATGTTTAATAAATGTAATTAATTGACGCATTAATTAGCTAACAATTAGTTCAGAACCCCATAACGTACCTTAAAAACAATATTTGATATTCATTTAATATTAAGTTGTCTCATATTTAGACTTACGTGGTACGAAAACTTAGTATCGAAAATGCATGAACTTGCAGGTTAAATTAATATATGAGGTAACTACAATACCGAAGACGCTGGCGTCTTCGTAAGCCCCTATACCTGGGTATAGGGGCTTACGATACGATACAAAAGATACGGTAAATTACTTTACGACTTGTATGTAGTACTCCATGTAATATAAAGGACGCCGTTGACCCCTTAACATAATAATAAAAACTGATAATACATGCATGATGTAAATGATATTGTCTCAGTTCCCAGTGAAATACATTAGTTAGGTTTTTTTTATTCTTAGTGGCGTTTGTGATCAGGTTAGGTTAGGTTAAAGCCAAAAATGTGTATCTTTCCTTCATTTCACAAATCATGATGTTTTAATTAATTTATATGAGGTTAAAGAGCATGCGCCACCACATTATGGCATGGTACACTTTTGCCGAGGTGGAGCCGTGAGTTAAGTTTAGTGGCGGTTTTTGTATGGATATGTTCAAAACACTTTGTTTGAAGCTAACAATTCAGTTTAATGCTTTAAAATATGAGCTTATAACTAACATAAAATTACGGGTACTGGGATTCCGACGCTAATAAAAACTAACTTGGCTTATCCTAAGGGTTCACAAATCTAAATGATACTTATGTTATTGGACATTATCGGAAACTAGAATGTTAAAATACATTTAAATAAAAAACTTTTTTTTTACCGGATTAAAGTTATGTATTATTATAAATTTACAATTATTTAACATAATTTTAAATTTATCCGACGTTTCGCGTGCTTTACAGCGTGCGTGGTCACGGTGGTAAATTTATAATAATACATAACTTTAATCCGGTAAAAAAAAAGTTTTTTATTTAAATGTGTAAAGGTTATGTCAATCAAAGACAATATTATGTTAAAATACAATTTATGAGTGTGGTAAAAACTAAAGGGCTCATATTGGTTATGTAAGTAGGCGATGATTGATTACATTTTGTTTACGCTTCTAACTATTAACTATAATTTATATGTAACTTAACTAATGTTGCATTACATAACTCGTGATTCGTCAAATTTATTCGATACATTGTTCTGTTTCTTTCGTTTTTTCTAATAATTCTTCTCTTCACTCTGACATCATTGGACATTAGAATTTGACCTAATACAAAATAAAGTATCTAATCCCTTGGCATTGCATAGAGATGTGGGATCTCTCTGCATCTTCTACCGCATTTAGCATGGAGATTGGAGAGTGTTCAGAGGAGTTGTTCGGACTAACCTGCAGCTGAGTTTCATCATCGGAAGTCAAGGCAGAATACAAAATACCATCCGTATCACCTCGACGTCCGTCGTTCCACAACTGAGCGATTATTAAGGCAACTTCTGCCGCGCCCCACCACTATGTGGAACCAGCTTCCCACTGAAGTATTTGCGAACCAATTCGACTTAGGATCCTTCAAGAAAAGAGCGTACCAATTCTTAAAGCTTGCGAGCCTTCTGGCAGTGCGAGTGTCCATGGGCGGCGGTATCACTTAACATCAGGTGAGCCTAATGCCCGTCTGCCACCTGTAACATAAAAAAAATTATTAAAAAGTAAGTAGGTAATTTAAGTTTTTCCATTTTATTCTCTTTCAGTTAGCCTACCACTCATCACACACGGGATTGAAGCAAATAACCTCACTATAACATCACATTCGGGTCACTTCCTGTCGAAATTCAACAATGTCCCGTTGAGCACCACTATGCTGATCCTCAGCGCCGGTATATCAGCGCCGTTACTTAGTTTGATTATAGACCGACTTGGACGAAAGTTTGGAGTGTATTTAATTATTATGTTACAAGGGGTGAGTGCATATCAGTTACAGTTTTACTGTGCAAAGTACCCTGTTATGGAATTCCTTACCTATTGATATCAGACGTGTTCAGTCTTAAATTTTTTTTAAAAATCTTCTTGATAATTTTTGATTGTTTTTCTTCTGCCTCATAATTAGCTACTATGTACTTTAATATATCAACTGTGACTCAATTAACCCTTCGATTATCTTTTACATTTTTGTTTACGATTATATATACATATTATTGTTTAGTTTTTAATTATTTTTGAAGTTATACTGCTTTAGGCGCGTTATGAAAAATTGATGAGAGTGAAATTTTACGATGCGCGCGCACCGTGACACATAATTAACAGAATGAAGTTGCCCACGGAAGATGCTACGGCATTGGACATAATTTAAAAACAACATTCGAATAATAATAGAATTTATGTAACATTTAATGTACGAGAATAATAATAAATATATATTTATTTAATTTTTTAAATGTAAACTGAACTTTATTGACTATAATGACGTCTTTGATTATTTAATTGTAATTAATTATTTGCATGCAATCAAAAACTATTTTTAATAATGCCAAAGAAGTATAACGTCTTACGCGCGTACATACGTAAGTACACGCACCTTTCTTTTTTTTAGATTTTACTTTATTTTAGTTGTAGTTGTTATAATTATGTTACTTAAGAGTTTGAGTTTTTGTTAATGCCTCTGTAGGCATTCCTTTTATTATTGTTCTATATTAGGGTTGCCTGGAATAAATCGCGTGTTAGCGATAAGGCCGTTGCCTAATAACTTATGTAACATGCTTTTTTGTATGTATGTTTTTGTATAGGTATAAATAAATATTTTTTGTGATGAAAAGAATCTAAAACTACTGCATCAATTTAAAACTTTCTTTCACCAGTATAAAGCTCTACTATCGGTGAGTAACATAGATTGAAAACATCACGTTGCAATCAATTGGAGTGGAGTATCAATGAAAAACGTAGCAAAAACGGGGAAAATTATTTTAGAGATGCCCTCAGTTAAGTTACCGCGTAGGACAGCTGATCATTTGATGAATACAAAAGTTACATAGTCCTGTGGTCACCAGAACTTAGAGATCCTGTCACTGAATCACGAAATTGAGGAAACACAAAAGGAGTGGGGGGGTCATCTTTTGTTAATACTGCTCGCCCCTGAACGACGAGGGCCGTTTTAGAAACCATACCTATGGAGGATAATGATAAAATATTCATGTCTTACTTTACCCCATACCCCAGTGGAGTAATACAGGACATCAGGGTATACGCTGTGATGGGGATATAATAATGTTTAGCTAAAGAAATGTAATGGAGAGTACGGGGTCACGAAGACGAGACGAAAGAAAATGTCTAAAATTAATGTATAATTTATCAAAATAGGTACACTAGTTTTTTTTTACTATAATCTAAGGTGGCGAGAAGTTAAATAATAACATTTGGCTCACTATTTTGACTCATTAAACTTTTTTAGCTAAAGTACTCTTTTGTGTATATCCAATTGTTTTTACGCTGCGATATAAATATATAGATGAGTGGTCTAGGAAAAATAGTATTGTTAGATTATTTTTACCAAAAAAATAACAACTTAATTCTTGGAGATTCTAGACCTAAGTACGATACTTTTGATTCAGTCGGTTAAAACAACACACGCTTTATTGAATTGATTGACGAAACACAAACATTGACTGTTCTGTTCAAACACGTTCGTTTGATGCTTTAAGCAAATTTACACCTGCTACTTTCAAATGCATGAGTTTTGCTGAGTAAAACCTTTATAGTTATATCTATAACGTCTCTTAGTTTAAGGGTGACATTTTTTATAAAGAACTCAAAGTCAAAGACTCATCGTCCTCAAAACTGTACACTGTCATAAGAGAGGCGCTGGACCGAAACCGGTGGAAACAGATAATCCGCTCCAGACGCTTTCTTGCAGACCACGACGCTCACACATGAGCTGCCGATTAAAGAGAGAAAAAGAACTCATATTATACTGCCTAAGGAAGGCCTTCCCTCTGGATCTGGATGGACAAGGAGTTCCATTGCTGTTTTTATAAGAAACAACGAACCCACCCAAGCTGGGGATGTCGACAATGAAAGGGTGAAACTCCAGCGTGCTTTTAGATGAGCTTTGTTTGAAAGGCGATGATGGAATCAGATTGTGTGGTTTAATGAGAATTCTTCGGAGTGCAATGTATAGAAGACTGAAAGTCAGGCAACTGAACGGCGAACGGTTGAATTGTCGTCTATAATTCGCTAAGCCCACCTCTTAATAGCATCCAAGGCACCAAGATAACATTTGGCAGCACCGGCCCAGAGATTACTGCAGTACGCACAAACAGGCTTGAGATGAAGAAAAAGAGACTTAGCGCGAACGAAATCATCACTTATACGTATGTTCTGCACTTATATTTGTATTCAGAGACACTCGACTACTTTAGCCCTTGATATGATTTTTAAACTTTTAACTAATAATAATCATCTTCTACTGTATAAAAGGAAAGTTTACCTAATGCGCTTGCGACTCTCATCATTAACACTCGCTCTTGTGGAAGCATCGTGAGAAACCATGCCTTAGACCTTAAAATTACGGTCTGGGTCAGCCACTGAAGGCTTCTCACCTACTTGCCTATAAAGAATGATCGCAACACAGAAAATGAATTCTGACGTCAAGATCTAGAGTTGTACTGTTTTTTTAGTTTCTTTAAAGCATTTCATTGAGTATATATTCTTCCAGATATGTTGCATACCACTCCTCCTACCACCGAACAGAATAGCATACATCATAACCCACTTCCTGGCCGGCGTATCATCAGCTGGACTCTTCACCGTCATCCCAATATACATACGGGAGATCGCACCAGCGTCATCCAGAGCATCGCTTGTATCATTGATAATTATAATGACACCACTAGGATATTTGACAAGGCTGGTGATGGATGATGAGTCAATGATGTATTTAATGGCAGCGATGGTGATGCTGGAGTTTGTAACTGTGTTCTTGATGATCGAATCACCCAGTTATTTGGTGAAAGTCGGGAAATTGGATGTAAGTTGCTGTTCTTATCCGTATTCAAGTTTATTATTAATTGGTGTAGATATATATTTCCTGTGGTGCAAATATATTTGTATATAAGTATCTAGTATGTGAAGATCAACCTTCTGCCAACTCAATCAAATGCCATTTGTCCCTTCAGTCAGAAAACTCACCGATAACCAGATTGAGCATTCTGATATGTGTTTGCGTGTTGTTCCCACGAGAATGTAAGTGCGTGCTCCTATTTCACCATGCCTCCTGCTGATAAATGGCAACGCTTTGTTTTTAATTTATGTTATTATTATTAATTACTTAAGATGTCATGTGGAACATGGTTTAATGGATGCAGCTTCTTACAAACGTTATGTAAAAAAAAAACATGGTGATTAAAAAGAGTGGCGGAGAGTTTATTGCCAGTTCTTCTCTTCCGTTCTACGCCCTTTGAGGAGATTTTAGAACTGGCACTAAATGTAAAATTAGAAGCATTTATATGTATTTCTTTACAGACAAGTCTAAAGTTTACAAAGTGTTACCAATATGGTTAAATGAATTTTGAATTTGATAAACGAACTAGGTCTGGATATCCATAGCTGCCCCTACACTTTGAAATCGATTTTCCTTTAGTTTTCATAATTTAATTTTTTGGTTTAATTTTTGTTTATCTCTTCTAGTTTATTATGTTTGTCTATAAGTACTTGGCTTAAATCTTGTTTTTGATTTTTTTAACCCAGTGCGTTGGCAAAGCGTTGGCAAATTTTATAAAAAACTTAAACAATTATTAATACCTAGAAAGCGGTCCGCTTTACACACACTTCAAATTTATTTCATTAAAATGATATAATGTTCCTATTATGTTGACAGCGTGCGAAGAAAAACATAGCGAAGCTAAAATGCCTGAAGGAAACTGACAATTATGTGATTATGGAACTCAAAAGGTTAAAAGATGAGAGTGATAGAACAAAACCATGGAAATATGTTGATTTGTGTAAGTTTTGACTCTTATAAACCATAACAATTGCACAATGAATTAACAATTGTATTATCTACTGGCACAGACAGCAGTATTGGCCTAGTGGCTTCAGCATGCGACTCCCTGAGGTCTTAGGTTCGATCTCCGACTGTAACTAATGGGCTTTCTTTCTACGTTTTTTCTTCCTAACCTTTATTAAGCCTGGCCCTCAGGTTTCTGTATCTGTTTCATGTTCATTTGTCAATCTAATAGGCAAGTAGGTGGTCGGTTTCCTGTGCCTGACACACGCCGTCGACTTTTTGGGTCTAAGAGATGCCAGTTTCCTCACGATGTTTTCCTTCACCGTTCGAGCGAATGTTAAAGGCGTACATAAACAGAAAGCAAAGCCTTGCACGCATCGCTGTGCACAGCCGTGGATCGAACCTACTACCTCAGACGCGACAGTCGCGCGTTGCTTGGTATATTACGGAAAATTTAAAGTAGGCTTTATATAAGTAAACTCACTGTCATACTCGAAAATCTGTAATAATATGAAAGTCTATTTTTTAATTAATATTTAGATGTATAGATTTTTCTAGAAGATTAAGTATATTTCAAACCGTATATTAATTTAGATTTAACTAGGCATGTTACGTTATTATAGTTGCGACTAAACGGTACATGAACATATTTCCAGTCGAAGAAGAAACTGCTCCAATGCTGAATTAAAATAGAGAGTTTGACTATAGAAATTATTTTGTTCCAGTCAAAAACAAAATCTGGCGTGATGCGTCCAAAATCGGTCTGGTACTTTTCACAATTACAATTTTGAGTGGAAGCAGTATGTTTTTGGACCAGGCGAAGGCACTTGCCCAGCTAAAAACCTCGATAGATCCGGAGCACATGCTAGTTCCCTTGGGATTGCTTGCTGGTGGTGCTACTTCGGTAGTCCTAGTTCGATTCATCGACCGAAAAGTAAGTAAGTATTTTTTTTACATTTTGCATGAAGCATCTTATACAGTTGTCATGTCATGACATGATCATGATTTTGATATACGGGAGTCACACTTATCTGAATAGCCTAAGAGAACTACAGAGAAATGCAAAAATGAAGAAATGCCCACTTTTAATTATTTGTTTATTTTAATAAGGAACTCTAACTAAACATATACAGACAAAGATAACACACGACACACAAAAAACACAATACATGCATCAATGACAAGTGTGCACAACATTTCAAGAAAATTTCAATTATAAAAGAGAAAAGAAATAAAACAAAAACAATGAAAGACAATAAATTCGATTAAGAAATAAAAATATTAATTACGTACCATGCCAATATTATTCGTTACGTTGAAAATTATTAATTTTCAATGCAAATTTCGCCATCTATATTTAGAATTAGCTTGACTTGAATAGATGTGTTTCCCAACGTTTTTTCTTATGCCCCTTAAGTACCATACATAATTTATATTAAAAAATGAATTATTTACTAAGACATTTATATGATAGGTTTTAAGGAGAATTCACTAAGAAATTTTTGACGAAAATTGTTTCGTTAACTAGTATTTATCATTGAAGTAAACTTTGAAAACATAAAGAAAAATTGAAATACAAATTACTAATAATTTTAACAAAGATTTTTCTATATTAATTTAGTGAGATCCTTGCGCTTGATGCTTTCTACACAGAGATTTTATATTAGGTTCCAATTTAGTTAGCTTTAGTTTCAAATATCTACGTTGTGCTATGTCCACTGGAATAGGTTGTGACTTGACACATATAAGCGCCATCTGTTTTCAATTATTGTAAAAACCCAAGATAAATCGAACAAAGTGGACAGATATCACTAGCAGGACAACAGGCACTTTACAGTGACAAGAACCTTAGCAATGAACCACTGAGAAGAGATACCAAGCGGCGTGATATTGAATTGATATTGGCATTTACGTTGATCTAGTTGGAATATCGAGAAAACTAAGCAGAACATTAAGTATCAACTGGCGTACCTCGGTAATTTGTTGTGCTATGACCGCTACCACCTCCTACAGTTAATCATGATGGATAAAACCTCTTAGTCTTAAAAGGCCGGAAACACACTTGCGAGCCTGGCGATGTGAGTCTATGGGGATATCTCTTAACAACGGGTGACCATCCTGCCGTTTGCCCCCTGCTACATAAAAAAAACCCAGGGTGAACGGCGTGCTGGTCGAAGGATAATATAATGTTAGGGAGTGGATGGGAATTTCCACTGCGGAAGGAAGCATCAGGACAACACGCTTTTTCAACTGGCGGACCTCCAGTAATGGAGAGGCATTAAAAGAAGAAGTTCATTATTGAGAGTTTCAGGGTACCGAAAGATGAGTTCTTGTCATAAGTGCTTTGTAACATCAGGTATAGAGTTTTTTTTATTATTTGGACCCAAAATTAGGACAATTACATGATACATACAAACAAATTGAAGCAAATATGAAAAGCGGTCCCGTCCCGACAACAAGCTAAAACAATTAGGTACAAAAACCAATAAAAGCTACAAACTATAAAATGAATTAAACTTACTTAAAAATTACCGCAGTTTTCTAAAGTATAATTGTACCGTACCCCAGAGCTGGTGCTTTCCTCGCTCAACGAATAAGTATCGCAATACAGCGAGGAAATGCTGCCAGCGTTAAAAGTACACTGCCACAGGGATCAAACTTTATAAATTTATTTTAATTTTCTTTTTATTTATTTTTATTATTAAATGTATTTTTGATTGTAATAATAAGTAAACATTTCTACTGTACAATAACATTATATTTTATTGCACTAATAACCTTCAATTGAAGTACAGGAAAATTTGTTATATAAATAAATATCTTCATAAATTATATATTATGTTTCTAGTTCTATATTTTTAAATTCATCTACCTAAAATCAGAACCGAATACGGTCGCATAAATATAACCTATTTCGGAGCGATTGTATACCTGCCTCTTGAGATACGGGAAATAGTAGCGGTGGACCAGTTTCCAATATGCCTGCGAAGTTTGTTGGTAGATAGTTAGACTCAAATGCCCCACGCTGTACGATGTTTATGTGTATGGCGTTTATGTTTTTAATATTATTTGTTCTCATGTAAGTGTCATCTATGTTTTAATGAGAAAAAACTTCTTGAAACTCATTCATAATACAAGCAAAGTACTTAAGTAGAAGACCTCATAGCCTAGCGGTCTTATTAAGTGGCAGCTAGGTGAGGGGTACCGGGTTCGATTCCCGGTTCGACGGCAAGTTTTAATTTAATTTAAAAATTTGTTCTCGGCCTTTGGGAGGGTTGTGCGGTACCGGGCGAGTGCCTAAACCGTACATGGAGGACACGGTCGAATTTCTAAGGCAAAAAACACGAATTATAAAAATCTTATACTTGATGTTGGCCGTGCCAGAGCCATAAAAAAAACAGTACTTAAGTGTTCAAAATAAAAGTGCTATCACAGTCTCGAAGGTGGTGTTAGTATTGACATGCAAACTGCAAGCTTACTCTGTAACTATAACAACAATTCCCACGTTTAGTTTACCACGTTATTTGCGTTACCGGTTTCGTCAGGATAATGTCATTATTATTTGACACTAAACTTTTTTAGTATAGTGATAATTGCAAAGTAGATTTTTTTTTATATTTGTAAATTGCACGTTTGTATTTTTTAAGTTATTTTCTCTTTATCATTGTAATGTTTCCCATTAATTGTTGTGCATACTTGTTATTGATGCACATACATATATCTTGTTTTCTATGTCATGTATTCTCTGTAAGTGTTTGTATGTTTCATTAGTGTGCCTTTAAAAAAAATCTAATTGCAGGTAGTTGAGTCAATGTTTGAAAATCCTACATCAAACAAATAAAATAATTTATTTCTTTCAGTATCTTCTTACACTGTCGTACTCCGTGATAGCATTGTCTATGGGAGTGTTGGCTGTGGACACGCTACCTGATTTAACAGTGAAGACACTAAGATGGCTGCCTGTGGTTTCATTGAGTGTAGTGGTATTCGCATATGGCATGGCGTGGGGATTGCCAACTGTAATTATGGTGGAGATTTTGAATTTAGAGGTACTTTTTTAAGTTCTAGTTCAATGAAACGTTTGCAGAAGTGTTTTCCTTGCTGACTTAAACCCAAATAGAATTATCATTCACGCTATCCAACGCTTTAGCATAATCAACTATAAAGGGGAATAGCTGTTAAAAGGTTCTGAATCCACTAAGTTTCGTTTAAAGTTTTTGATATTCGATCAAGATTTACTTTGGCAAAGTTATTCGTTATAATTTTGCATACTTTGTCTGACAGTGTGAATGTGTTTAATTCTTTGTTTAAAGTTTTCGATATATTTTGACCACAGTTATTGCTATCTTACAATATAATATGTAAAAAAATATATACTAAAGATATAACCAAAGATGTAATACATAATACATACACTGTGTATCAGACACGAAAATTAGATTGGAAAATATCAGTAAAAAATATTAAATGCTGATGTTGCAGGTAATTTGGCGCTATGGATATTATTAATACCACCCCTTTAAGCATATTCCACGATAGCTCAAACAGTTCGAGGCTCAAATCGTGAATTTTTTTGACGTGATAACGTCTTTAAAATCGTTTTAGTCGGGTGACATGTTCAGAAACTTGTGTCACACCAAAACCTCACGAGCGCGATCGCAGGTATAACAAGAGAGAGACGGACCGATCTCCTGTCTCTCTCACTCTAGCGGCATACAAACGAATGGAGATTTGTATGAATGTATGTATGAAGAAAAATGTATATCATGGTCGAATAAGTAAACTTGTCATTTTACACCCGAAATTAATCATCAAAAGTGTGAATAAAACGATAGATGTAATTTAAAATTTGAAAAAATTGTTATCTTCATTAATTCCTTACTTCCCAAAAACTTATATCACCAATAAGACGTTATCACGTAAACATCTCGATCGTAAACCTACTTTACAAACAACCAATATTTGTTTTTTTAAATAGTTTTTGTGAGGAATGTGAAACAAGACACGATTACGAGACTGGTAGGCAGGAACAAAAAGAGCAATTTATCTTGGATCGTTTGTTCTCAGGGTTCTGTGTGTGACACATGCTATTAACTTAGGTCTCTAACACCAGTTTTCTCATGGGATTCACCTTCACCGTATAGGCATGTGCTAATTCCCCACATAGATACAAAAATATATTTGTACATGGACCTGACTCTCACCCCAGTCATTTTGCTCATAAATGGTAATATATATAGCAGTATATATAACTATATACAAATAAAATAGATTAAATTGCATTTGTACTAAACGTGTACAGTTGCTCCAGTAAATTCAATGTGGTAACATTGCGGTCCGACACATTATCTGAGCAGACGATACAATTTGGGTAGAAATAGAATGTGGCTATTTGGGTCATTCTAAATTAAATATTGTATGCAATAAACATAAAAATAATATCTTCTTTTTATTTTAATAAAAATATAAATTTATATTGCGAATTTTACTGCGTCGGCTTTTTTTTGATTTGAGCATTTTTTTCAGATAAGATCAGCTGTACTGGCCTTAGTGTACGCATATTCGCAAATAATTAGAATGGCGCACGTTCACACGCTAAAATACTTCGAGGATCTGATGGGAATAAACACGTTATTTTACGTGTTTGCCGGTGTTAATTTAGTAGGAGCAGTGTACAGCATCATGGCGCTACCACAGATTAAAGATAAAAGTGTCAAACAAATTGAAAAACAATTAAAACGAGTTCCTGTAATAGATAGAATTTGATATTGGTATGAGGTTTTATTTTCACTCCTATTTATTATTATTACGATTGTAATGTCCTGCTTCTTGGAGTGTTTTACGGCTCACCAACACCACAACACTTGTACAAACATTCTACACACAACCGCTCCGTTCGGGTGTCGGTTTACGACTGACAGTCTGACAAGTGACGTAGGCGCATGAGACAACCAAGCAACATTTTATTTAGTCAATACACTACAACGATAATATATATTTAGAGTATTTACAATATTCTTGACCTACATAGTTATAATAATAATTAAAGCAGCAAATCATCAAACAACACTTATTTTGATTTGCTATTTTAAAAGAGTACCGAGAGTTTTTTACGCCGGCTTTTTCTCTCGGCCTACACCCTCTGTCTTCTTTGCCGATGAGTAGGGATGCCTACAGATCCAAATTTAATGACGTGGAATAATTGATGCCTGTATATTATATTCCATAATAAACATATTTTTTATTTTTTATTTTAAAAATTGATAAATATAAAATTAGGTAATAAATGAGATAATATATGAATTTCGAATTTCATATCCACGGCGGGTTTTTTTTCTTTAACAACGTGATATATTTTTGTAATAATAATCAAATAGTGATTAAGAATGACCCGTCTTAGCCACATTCTCTGCAACTGTGGGGCCATTACCCAAGAACGCACCCTGGCTGGTTAGAATAACGTATGTCTTGTGTCTATGGAAAGACAGAAGAAGAACCATCAGTTATAAACGGAACACATTTTCTATTCGTCTTACATTCTTACCCTTGGTTAGTTTTTATGACCACAACGGCAAAAAATATTAGATAACTCGGGTCTACCATAAGATTATTTAGCAAAATTTTTCGTCGATTTAAAGATTTTCTTTAATTTGGCAAAGTGGTTTGTTGTTCTAAATTTAATTAATGTACCTATTCATTATTACCATCATTTAATAGTCCATTTATATAAATTGTTGGAATTGAATAAAATGTTTGTTCAATTCCAACAACTTGACTTATTTATTACTGACTCTTTTCCCCGTAACAACGTTTCCAATTAAAGAAATTTAAAAAAAATCATCAGAAAGAGATCCTACAAAATTGTTCTGACATATTTTTTTGATAAAATCAACAGGAAAAAAGTTGTTAAGATTTTTTTTTTCACTTTTTTACATATAACTTTTCAATTTTGGCTTTATGATAAAAAGTCGATAGTTTAGGAGATATAGCAAAAAACGTTTTTCACCCCTTTTCAAAAGATGGCGGCCCGGGGGCGCCAACCCCACAAACTTGGGTTTAAGCCTGTATTGACCATACATGTTCCATAAATAAAATTGCGTCCTCTAACAAATGTTCAGCTTGGCCCTCAAATTGTATCATTTCAATGGACTATAATTGTATTTTGTATAATTGAAATAGATTTGTCACTTGCCCAAGTAATTCTGCTGACATTTGAATACTTGCAAACCATTTCTACAACCGTTGATCTACGTTTATAAGACATATAGGGGTATGTAATTCTCAAGAGAATACCTCTGAAATAGTTAAAACACAATTAGTTGGGGTATACGCATAACGTAAGCAAATGGTTGACGCTCTTAGCAATATGAGGGGAAATTATAGTGATGTGGTATTGTTTTACTAGCTTATACTACTAAAAGTTTGACTGTTATTGTCCCACCAATATTAGGACCTAAAAATACATAGACAAAAATGGATCACCACATAAAGATAAATTTGAAAACAAAGAGAAGGTTTTTTTAGCAAGAATCAGCGTGTTTTGCCAAAATAATTATTAATTCGCCTGGATTATATATTATGTGATATGTATGATACCACAACCACGTACATATAAACAGTTATATGTATATTAACTTTAATACATTCTTAACATGTAATAACTGGTCCCTATGGCAGAATACTTTTAATCCCGGCAGCATTTATTTGCTAAGCGAGGAGAACACCTGCTCTGGGGTCACCATTGGAGACTGGTAGATCCACCAGGCGTCAACTTAAATATTTAATTAGCGCCTGTGCACTTAAACCCCGCAGCCATAGAGTAGAAATATTCTTATAGTCGAGCCGTTTATAATTAATTTTCCGCCTGCGGCCGTGCCAGTTTTTTTGCTTGTCAGAGGGTGTTAAGGTTAACGTGTTCACGTTAAGTATAATAGTAAAAAATTTGGAAACAAATAAATAGTATATTAATACTAGGCAGATACTATAGGTATACCAGGAAAAGTTTGATACTAGGCAGAATATTTTTATGTAGCGTGCATCACTACCGTCTCTTCACTAATATAATATGTGATGGATCTCAAGATGTATGATAAATTAATTAAAACGAAGAGCCCTGCTGATGAGATTTAGACAAATTGAATCTTTTGATTGGCCTCGCTGGTTTCTGATATTAATTACGTTACTAATAGCTTTACGGTTTTGGGGTTTTGTATTTCCCTAATATTGTTATATCATTGTAACCCAAATATATAACTTCAAATTTATAAAATATTTGAGATTTGGAAGAGAAATAAAGAATAGAAAGAAAAAACTTTATTATTCACATGAGGGCGGATCGTGAATTTGTGGGGATAGCCCAGCTATTTTTTTTAACGTTTTCCAGATAATTCCCCGACTATGTAGTCTTCGGAGGTGTTAAAAAGCTTACATAAATGGTATTAGTAATCCGAATGTTTACTAGGGTGGGTCAAAAAATTTTTTTTTAAGTAATCGATTTCTAATAGCGAAAATATGTTGTAGTTAGGTATTGTTATAAACCCTTTAAAATATTATTTAATTATTTTAAGTGGAACAGCCCGCGCAACGGCCTCGAAGTTTTGAAAAAAATAGCTCAGGTGCCCACTTTTACACCTTAAGTTACACGTTTGACGTTGGGTATAGTTTAATGTTTTAATAAGTATCCATTAAAATACACATTACTTTTCTTATAAAAACTGTGTAATTTATTAAAAGAAGGTTTTTTGAGGTAAGTACATTCAGAGAATTCATGTATCAATGTGGCTAGTTTCTAGTGAAATGTTGCGAAATTGTAAACTATGTATTTTTGCTTAAGAACTTGGAAATCAAATTTTTCTATCATGTCAAATAATAGACAGTTTTACAAGTGAAAGAAGAAAAAAGAAATCGTGTTATCAATATACCAGGATGTCATGAAATGTTACGAGTGGATAGACTACAGAAAATTAAAAATAGCAGTAAATAAGAGCCTGCGTTTTCCGAAATTGCAGAAATTGTAACTCAGAAAATTGAAGGAGAAAAGGCATCAATCCCTGTAGCCTTGCATACAACAGTCATTCAGCTCCTGAAAGCATACAAGGAACTGCAAAGGCCATTGAGGTATCAATAAACGCTTTTCTTTTCGCCAAAAATATAAGTACTGTTGACCTCCTGGCTATTGGATGCGATGGAACAGTAACAAATACAGGTAAATTTAGAAGTGTCATAAGGCTATTTGGAAAAAGACTTCAGAGACCTTTGCAATGGATAATTTGCTTGCTGCATTGAATTGAACTGCCCTTGAGGCATTTGTTTATATGGATGGTAAAACTTCTGGCCCACCTACGTACAATGGTCCTATTGGTATGTTGCTGGATAAGTGTGAAACGCAAGCTGTAGTTGAATTGGAGTCAATACCAGGTCAAAACCTGATGACTAAGCACAAACCAAAAGTATTTGTATGAAATTACCTTAGCAGTAATTACTGGAAGAACTTAGCAAATAAATCACCTGGATAAATATCACATGCTCGTTGGTTGACTAAGGCAAACCGGATCTTGCGGCTTTACATTTCTACACCAACACCATCAAATAATTTTATAATTTTAGCCCAATACATTGTAAAAGTATATGCCCCCGAGTGGTTCCAAATAAAGACACACTCATCATACAAAGACGGATCACGGCACCTCTGGACATTGATTAAATGTTCGCGATTTTTATCAAGTGCATTAAAAGCAGTCCTAGATCCTATTATTCACAGAAACACATATTTGCCCACCCTAAAAATCTACTATTAGCGATGTTAACAGATAAAGAAAAGCATATAAGAGAACTTGCACTCTAGAAGAATTCTAAAAGTAGTTCATCTACAACGGGAAAACTACCACGCACTTTTGAAGTTCCTTAGCTTAATTTTGATGCTAAATGTTACATTGATCGAATAAACTGGCCAGAAACCAACTTTCATCCACCTATTCTAAGAAATCAAACTAATGACGAACTTATTCAGATAATGGAGAAAAAGGTGACGAAAGGATGTTGTTTATTAGGCTACCTTGCCATATACTAGCGGTTAAACCAAGTGTAAAGATAGTGACAGAAGCTGCAATGTCGGCATGTGATGGGAAGTGAAACTCACTTCAAGGAAAGTTATGGCGAAATTCAATAGTAGGCGGGATTTTTCTATAAAAATAAATATTTTTTTGATAACCTTTATGTGTATTTGTTTAAGTGTTTTGTTTTAAACGTGAATAAATATGTCTTTCACTAAATATTTATAATGTTTCAATAGTATTTTAAGTAATTTCTAATAAAGAACTATCGTATTTAGTAATACATGTTTTTCTCAAAAACTAATAACTTTGAAGCTCATGCGCGGGCTGAAGATGTATGTTTTATTATGCGTTTTTTAGCTAAACATACTTTTTATAGTACACTACAACATAATATTACTATTAGAATTTGATACATCAACTTTTATTTTTTTCCTAACTAGAGTGACCCACCCTAATGTTTACTTTCTATTACTATATTACTAATTCTACTACTACCTATTTCTTTTGACAACCCCCTGCATTACTCTCACAGCAAATCCCAAAAAGATGCCCCTCAACCTAATATTGAGCATTATTCCCTTCAAACTCGTCTCCATTACCCTCATACCCATAGCTTGCTCAGTGTTATACTTGTCGTATCCATACATGGGACAGTCGGTCAGAACATGTAATTTTGAACCCTCTGTATGATACAAATATAGTTGTCTAATCGTTAAAAGTTTTTATGACTGGGAACCAAAGCGACATGCCTTCGGCCTGGGGCAGGTACTGAAGGCTGACCATTAAGAAAAGGAAATGGTCACGGCATATATACAGAGATGTGTTTTTCGGGTTCGCTACGGGTTCTACCACAAAAATAATCTTTTATGTGCCTAGTACAAGTAAACTGACTTGGAAGCAATAAATAATTCATATACTTTTTCGTTTAAAGTTTTCATTATTTCAAACCACGATCGGAAATAAAATGCATGCATGTCAATATACCTCTGAGGTGAAATAAAATAGATATTTCATTCACAGGCCGATCGTAAAACGACGATAAAAAGAAATTGAAATCTATTCTCTAGATTCTAGTTTGATTTAGAATGTAGCTATGTTTTTATTACAGATTAAAGTGAAAAAAAAAACAAATGAAAGTAGCTTAAAGAGCACCAGGATTGATTGCTTAACTATTTAGCTTACAAAATGACCTCAAAATATAGATTTTACGAATAAATTAAAGATCTAAGTTGGCGCCTGGTATATTTACCAGGGGTCACCGGTACCAGGAAAAAAATCCATGGTAAATTCGTTAGAACACGCAGAGTGACCCACATCTTTATGCAACGCCAGGGGATCAACCCGCTCGGAAAGGGATTGGTAGTCGACGATTCGAACCGCTCTTCGTTGAATACGGTCTAGTGGAAGGAGCTGGTACTGGTGAGCTTCCGCCCAGAGGTGAGAACAGTCCATATTGGCCCGAATTTGCGCTTTATACAGTTGCAAGCGGTGGCCCGGAGTGAAGTACCGTCTTGCCTTGTAATTGTTATATGTATTACAACTAGCTGACCGGGCAAACGTCGTTTTGCCATGTATATCATTTATAATAAAAAATAGGGGTTGATCGTAGAAGGGTGAAAATTAGGGGTTGTATGTATTTTTTGGCACGGCACGGCATCATATACTCATTCCATAACATATTTATTAAAATTAAATCATCATCAGCTTCTTTATTAGGTTCTATGGACGTCGGTCTCCTCAATTTTCATCCAGTTTGCCCTGCACTGGCCTCTCTGTATCCACTGGGAGCCAACCTCCTTGACGATGTCGACAGTCTACCTAGTCGGTGGGCGGCCGCACCGTCTTTTGTTCTGCCGAGGTCTCCTTTCAAGGAGCCTACGGGTCCATCAGTACGTGTCCATGCGCGCTATACGCCGACAAAATTATATATGAGTTTCTAAACTAGTGAAATACCGAAAATATCGTTGAAAAACTTTAATCTTCACAGTTTTACACAAACCCCTTTGATTTATTTAATTTAACGCCAAAAGTGTTCATTTATCGCCAATACATCGAAAATGAGTTTAAATACCTCCGTAAATGGCCTGAAAATTGGTTTTACGCCGAGATTGAGGCCGTTTTTACACCGAAGTGTAGTAGCAACCTCCTGTAAAAAAGGCTTAAAAATTTTCATACATTAGAACTTCGATGTATATTTAAAGAGGTCGTAATAAACTATTTGACATTTCTAGTGCTCTTTAGTAATTGTTAGCGAAAGCCTTGTCAAGTTGACAGATACTAGAGTCTACCAATCGGAACATGTGACGTCACCCAAAATTAAATGTAAATGAAAAACAGTTTTTGTTAAGCGGTCGTAAAGAGAGGGTAGGGAACAGAAACCAATTTGACTTGGGGTCCTTCAAGACAAGAGCGTACGGGTTCTCAGTAGGCCCGAATCGCACTTGTGAGTCTTCTGACAATTTAAGTGCAGGACGGCAGTAATACTTAACATCAGATGAACCTCCTGCCCATTTGCACCCTTTAATAAAAAAAATACAGAAAACCAAAGATTAAAAAATAAATAACCATAACTAAATTAAAACTTAAACCTCATTAAGAGCTTGATAAACAAAGTTACGGTAAGTTGGCAGACTTGTAAAAAACATCAATATTTAATCGATGTTGGTAATCAAGTTGTAAGAGCGAGATAGCCTATTCACTGGACCATTCAAAGAAGCAGATAAGCGAGCCATAGGTACGTATAGAAGACTTCAGAACACTCATCATAGTACATTTTGTAGATAACGCAAAGAGATTCAATGTCTCTGCGTAGAGAAAAAGAATCAAGCCGATCAGTAATACGTTGGATATTAACAATTCGCCCTTCGCTGAATCAAAAGAAGTTGGTATTTGGGAGCACCAGCCCAGAGATGAGAGCATTATTTCATATGAGGTCGTACTTGAGCCTAAAACTATGTTAAGCATAAGTTAAAATTTCCCCTATCAAACAGTTACTCACCGGTGTAATAAGATTCTAAGGCTGTCTAGTCTCAAAAGGTTCTAATCTGAATAAATTATAGCGATGCTCATCTGTCTTTTTGGCTTCGGCCAAATTCAATTACAAAATTGAATCTCTGAAGAATATCTTTAGTGAAGTATTGTTAAAGACTCGTTGGAAATGATAAGAGACTGATGAAAATTGGCGTTATAAGATTTACGATAACAGGAAAAAGAATGGATTTAGAATATTTTTATGGCGTCCCGTATGCGATTTATTAGTATCTTAGATGTATACTCGTAGATATCTATCTACTTAAAAAATATTTTTTTATAATTTTATATACGTCATACTGTATTTTTAAATACTTATTTAATTAGAACATACTATAAAAACAAGATTTTTCTAGAGAGTAGTTTCTAGAAAATAAGTCATTTATAAGCTGGAAAAAGAAACGTCGCACTACAAGGATCTAAATGCTTTTAACAAAAACATTATGAACAAGAAAAGTTGAACTTTGCTAATGAAAATCTAGCAGGCGTTAATTTCTAAAAAAATAAATCTACGTAGGAAGTCTAGAAAAAGAAATCCCTCAGATTTCTGTATCTGTTTCGTGATTTGTCAATCTCATAGGCAAGAAGGTGATCAGCCTCCTGTGCCTGACAAACACCGTCGTCGTTTTTGGTGTGAGGCAAGCCGGTTTCTTCACGATTTTTTCCTTCACCATTCGAGCGAATGCACATTGCACACATAGACAGAAAGTCCATTGATCAGCCGGTCTCGAACCTACGACCTAAGGAATGAGAGTCGCACTCTGAAAGCTAACACTGCTCTCGTAGGAAGTATCAGTATTAAACAAGCATGATTATTTTCAAAAAGAAAAACTAATAGTTGTGGAAAATTCTAAAACAATTAGCTGTTTCTAATAATATATACTATTTATTTATTTATAATAAATAACGATAGAAGCAAGTATTTCTATACGCTATTCCTCTCTGCACTGTGCCACTCTGTGCCATGTACCTACCACCTGCTGTTTTCTAAATTTGATATATCCCCCTAAGTTGTCTTCCTCTTTTTCGTTTGCTTTATCTCTCCTAAGATATACGATTCACCAATTATTGGTGCTAAGGGTACGCTGATATGCTTGCTCTCTACATATTAATAAATAAATAAATAGTTACAAAAGTCCAACGTCAAAGACAGTCCATAACTTCATAAGTTCTATCCTCAAACTAAGAATATTTGAACTAAACTTGGGCCAAGTATTTTGAGTAGGTCAATAGAACTTTGAAAAGTTCCATATTTAAATTCTTCATAAGGATTATAAGCTCCTACGTAGCTTAAAAGCTCCCTAAATTCAAATTTCCGGTATTTATTTCGCTCTCAGAAAAATATGCATCAGTGATCATATTCTTGCGAAATCTGTACGTAATCTTCAAATTACAAACCGTAAAAATTTACTTGAGTTCGCATGTAAATGAGAAAGGGAACAAATATCATATAAAAATTCTTATACGTACGTAATTATATGAAGCAGTGTTGGTCTAGTGTCTTCCTTGCTTGAATCCCATTGACAAACAAAGGCCTGTAGGTCTAAATCTAGGTTCTGAATCTGAAGGTGATTAATATAAAATATATTTTAAGATGTATAATAGATTTTATTAATAAATAACCTTTCCTTAAACACATATACATAAAATTTAAGTAATTTTGTTTTTAATTTATTTTATTATTTATTACTTAAGATGTCATGTGGAACATGGTGTAATAAATCAAGTATTTTATAAATTTTCTAATGTCGGACATTCTACGTAAATGATAAATAAATTTAATAAATGAATTTAAAAATGTATTAGATATACACTTGTTGTAAAGTAAATCTGTATATCGATTAGATTATGTAGGTATATAAGTGTGTATCTAATAATCTGAAAGGATCTAATAAAAAACTAGGAAAACTAACTAGTAAAATAAAGATTTTATGTTAGCAAAAATATATCTATAGTTTGACTTTAGTAGACTTTTCACTACTACGAGATCGGAATCTACGCGAGTGAAATCGCGGGGCCTTTTGCTAGTATTTAATATTGTTCCTTCATTTGTCAACTATATGTTGTTTTACATAATATATTCAAACTCAACTTATTCTGTTTGATAAATAAATAGAATAATCCGTACATATCGAGAGTTTGATAAATATTTAAGACAATGTTTACTCGAGTTTGCTTTGTTCCGAAATCCTTTTGTCTCGAAATCCGAAGTCATTTTTATTTCAAAGTATTTATAATTCTTAATTCCTACTTGACTTGAGAGTTTTTGGCCCTTAGCACTTCTTTATTCGTTTAATAGCTTCTTAGAAAATGTTAAATATATTTAAGTAATTGAAGAGCTACTAAATGTAAATTTAGACTCTTAAATTTATAAGTGATGTTAATATTTTACTGTAATCTTATATTTAAATGTCATAAATATTTTATTATACATATATTTTTTAATAACATTAAGGCCATGTCATTATGCCTTTTTTTAGTATACGATCTCCGATGTCACAATCATTTTTCAATCCTTCCCCGAGTTATGTTAGCTAACATTATAGACTACGAGCCCATGGAAAAAATTACCTGTGAAATGAACCAAAGTGAATAACGCTTAGAAGGCTGTTACTATATCAGAAAAGAACTCTGAGAACTATGCCGTCATTTCTGAGTGGTACAGGTGAGTACGTTAGTGTATTAATTAAGTTCCATATTATATATATTTTAGTTATTAATTAAAAGCGTAAACAATCATCGTACACCTGAAGCCAATATGAGCCCTTTAGTATTTACCACACTCATAAATTGTAATTTAACATTCTCGTTTCCGATAATGTCCAATAGGCAATAACATAAGTATCACTTAGATTTACGAACTCGTCAATAAGTCAAGTAAGTTTCTGTTAATCCAGCGTCGCAACCCCTTACCCCTAATGTTATCTTCAAACAAAGTGTTTTATTTGAACATATCCGTACAAAGTCTGCCACCAAACTTAATTCCCGCTATCACTTTTCTTCCATTATCCCAGGTTTCTGGTGGGCGTCCTCTCTTTTTGTGCGAAACTATTGCCGCCAACTTGAGTCTAAAGTATTGCCGGTTTCCTGACGGTGGTTTCCTTTGTTTAGTGCACAGCCGGGGATTAAACATACGACCATATGATGACCCCAGGACGAGAGCCACACATTGAAACTACTACGCCAACACTGCTTTAATGAACTATATAAATGTATTATTAAATAATTTATAATAAACTAGCTGGGCTGGCGAACATCGTACCGCCTAACAGTCGATTCTATATTTAATTAAATACTTATTCTGCTATTCGCGACATCGGTCTAGCTAGTAAGATAAAAAAAAGAAAGTTGATAAGACAACAAATACATTATGTCAAAATATAAAAATTTACCTTCCCGGAACCCCTCCACTAACAGTTGAACTTTATGATATGGTATTAAAGTTCAAATTGATTTTTAAGTATTATTACGAATATTTTGTATCGGAATATAGAAAAGTGTTGTTTTTAGACTTTTCACTCATTTTTTTTTAATTTTTTTCCCCGTAAGAACCATCCTCGTACTTCAAGGAATCAAGGACTTCAAGGAGTCCAGGCGTTGTTGAGTTATGAGCTTACCAACACATTTTGCGATTCAATTTTTATATTATATAGTCCCTTTATAGTCCCTTTAACACAGCAAAAGAAGTTATTATAGTTACGTATACGAATACTTGACAAAACGTTCACACAACGCCTTTAGTTTTGTTTTAATTTTCTCCCAATAAACGTGTTGAATTGGGTTGAGTGAAATAGTTCAACCCAGGAGAACTATAATTCTATTTGGTATCGCGTTTGTGCGGTAATTTCGGTGAATTAGCAATCAAGTTAACAATTACAGTATTATCCTGGTCTTATCAAATAAATTGATTTTATTAAATCTAAGTACATATTTAGGTAAGGAGTGGCACGGGTTGATGATAGGGTAGAGAAATAATACTGTTACGAACGAAACTAAAAGTTACCAAAGCATTTTTTTCTCTTATTCTTGAATCTTCAAAATCAATTCTCAATGCGAATACGTGACAGCACGGTGATGTCATCGTTTCCTTTCTCGCAAGGCATTTAAAAACTGTATGATTTGGATAATTTTTGTGAAAGTAAGATAATCTGTAATGTCGATTGAAGTCGATTAAAGTTGGCGCCTGGTAGATAGTACCGGTGACCCCAGAGCTGGTACTTTCCTGGCTCAACGAATATGTATCGCAATACAGCGAGGAAATGCTGCCAGCGTTAAAGGTACACTGCCACAGGGACCAAACGTTTAAAATTTGTTTAAATTTTCTGTTTATCAATTTATTATTATTACAATACAGGTTAAAATAATATTGCAATTACTGTATATTTGTGTGTTGGAAGAAATTTTTTAATAAAAGTTATAATATTGAAGATAACCAAGATATTTGTTTTTTTTATTTTTTACCTGAAGAGAGCGATACACCAAAATTATTTTTATAATGACTTTTAATAGCCTTGAAACAAGAGAAAACAAATAAAAGAATAAACAAACGTAGACATCTGTCTCCTGCACAAATTGGTTCAATAATGTACCTTATTTTCTAGAAAACTAAGTTGTTTTTTTAATATTTCACATTTTAATATATTTCTCCTACACGCAAGGCGGGAAAATTTCTCCTCTTTAGAAAGCTCTATAAATCTCCTAGATCTATGTCTTATCTCCTAAGCCTGCACGATTTATTTCAGACCAAAACTTTCCTACACTTTTATAATGTGCAGCACTTAAATAAATTAGTGCTTTCGTAATTTTCATACAGGTATAATATTTTTTAGAGCAGTTGGTCTAGTGGCTTCAGCGTGCGACTCTCATAGTTGAGGTCGTAGGATCGTTCCCCGGCTGTGGACCAATGGACTTTTTATGTGCGCATTAACATTTGCTCGAACGGTGAAGGAAAACATCGTGACGAAACAGACATCTCTTAGACCCAAAACGTCGGCGGCGTGTGTCAGGCACTGGAGGCTGATCACCTAATTGCCAATTAGCTTGACAATGATCATGAAACAGATTGAGAAATCTGAGGCTCAGTTTTTTTAAATATTATTTTAAAAAACTAAAGAGAAGTGAAATTGTTTGTTTCGGGAATCAAATATGTACGGTTATATCTTATATAATGATAATATAATAGTAAAAATAAACTTTTACTGTTGTATTTTCACGAATTCTTTACATTGAACAGAATTCCGGATATTGGAGACCCTTGTCATATGTCAATACATCCTTTGTCAAAGTGGGGTTGAAATTAATGCCGTGCCTATGTTGAACTTTGTCAAATTCTTACAAAAAAAAACTGCATTAAAAATATGTTAAGTAATTACATGTATGTTGGTGACGAATAAACTGAAAAAGTACTGGACTGAAATCAATTAGTTCACCATTAGAATGCATCATCAATCCCTGAGTTACAAAGCTTTTAATATTATTATGCTAATAATATATACAAAATGTATACAAAATATTATAAATATATTATTTGCATAATATATTTATATTATATACAAAATATTATTTATGGGAAATAATATGCGAAGCCAGTGCAGACTTATATATATATACAAGTTATTCATAAACTCACTTGAGTTAAAGCCTGGCTTGGATCCTTTCGCTAGTTTAAGCTTATTGATAATATTTGACAGGTAAAGTTTTGAGCAGAGAGCTCTGAATCCTCCGAAAGTCAATTGATACAATTATATATAAAACAAAGTCTGATTTGTTCGAACAATATTAATTTTGTATTCATTATGTTACTTTAATTAAATTAATTAAGTTCAGCTAACACGACATTCATTGACTGTTAAGCGGTGCAAAGTTCGCCAGGTCAGCTAGTTTTACAAAAATAATAGTTTGTTCTTAATGATAAATTGCATCACATATTTTTACAAGTAATTATTAGCTAGTTAGCTAGTTACTATTCGTTAGGGCCTGGGACTAGTGCTAGACAGGCTACTTCTAATTAATTTGCGATATTTGTTTTAAAATAAGTGTTGTGTGACACAGTCATTTCGTATGATGATTTGCTATTTTAAAAGAGTACATAGTTTTTTACGCCGGCTTTTTCTTTCGGCCTACACCCTCTGTCTTCTTTGCCGATGAGTAGGGATGTCTACCGATACAAATTTAATGACGTGGAATAAGTGATACCTGTGTCTTATATTCCATAATAAACATATTTTATTTTTGTATTTTTAGTTACTTGAAAAAATAGACGACTCGGGCATCATCGATACAAAAAAAAAAGTTCTAACCGTTCTCGATTCCATATTATGAACACCCAAGACATTTCATTAAAGTCACTCCGGCGCGGCGGCAAGACTAATTACACAATGCACAAAAAGTTCATACATGAAGATCATGTGAGACTTTTTTTTTATATAATAGGCAAACGAGCTTGCGGGACGTCCAAAAAGGGCGGTCATCGCAGCCCATAGACACTCATTTTTAGTGGGTGCGTTGCCGGCCTTTGAGGGAGGAGTATACTCGTTTTTTGAACATTTGGAGGTCGTATCTCTGAGGGAAGACCCCCACCGGGAGTCGATTCCACAGTTCGCTAGGCAGGCCAGAATCAATATTAGTGTAATGAACATCCGACGGAGTAATTTGATAGAACGTACAAAATAATACGCCAAATATCAAACTAATTTTTTGAGAAAAAAGTATCTTTGCTTCAGTCAATTGAAAGCTTAAACAAAAGCCTTTGATATGTAATTTGAAATATCCAATTATCACATTTATCCTATATTTCGGGTAAACGTAACTATTACGGCCTGATGAACTTAAGACTACACACGGTCACGCCATAAGCTGATTATCAACGTCTCAAAGTTGCTAATTGAATTGCCATTGGGACAGGCCCTTTGGCAGCTCTGAAATGATTAATACAGACAAGCGAGCTCCTGAATTTGTCTGTGTAAAAGTACGTTTAAATATTAAGATTAGATAGAAGAAATATCACTAGGTCATTTGTATTTCTGTCTGTAGAGGTCTAGAGTTCGAACCTCATGTTTGGCAAAAGAGGAACAAGACCGTACGAGCCGTAGCTCTAAATTTCACCAACATCATCTTGATGGTTGGGGGTCTTCCACAGTCCGTTTTACAAGGCATTTTCTTTTGCGAACTAGCGAACTGTGGAATCGACTCCAGGTGGGGGTCTTTCCTCAGAGAAACGACCTCCAAATGTTAAAAAATCGACGGTACTCCTCCCTAAAAGGCCGGCAACGCACCCACTAAAAATGGGTGTCTATGGGCTGCGAAGACTGCCCTTTTTGGACGTCCCACAAGCTCGTTTGCCCCCTATTATATAAAGAACTTGTGCTGGAACACCATGTTAGTACTGCGGTATACATCGTTGGACATCTGCCCTGCCAGGATATAATTATGCACGGTCTGCATACTAGGGACAAACGGGCAGGCTGCTCTGATGTTATGTGATACCGCGTGATACTCACATAGCCAGAAGGCCATTTAAGAATATTATGTGGGGACATGCGCCCGCCAAGTCGCGCATAAAAGGGGCACACCCGTACCATCCTATTCTCGAAGCAATTCAGAGAAGAAGAAGCAGAAGAGAGAACATATAATATTTGTGATACTGAAATGGTCACTCTAAGATGTTGTTAGGTTAGCTAATTACGTAATAACCTAAGACAGTAGGTCCCAGCGGGGACTAAATAAACTAACTTGGTATTAAATGGATCTCACAACTCTTTCCAATAGAACTGCGTTGCGAGACTTGGATTCTTCGAAGGACCTTTGGTCCTGTTTGCGACGACTGTGTTTGGCGAATTCACTACAATGAAGAACATTAAAACATAGATGACAACATCGTCCAATTTATAAAGTGCAACTGACTCAAGTAGCTGGGACATTTGCACCGAATGGCGACAGAACCCCAAGGTCCTCATTAAACTCACCACCAGGTAGCAAGAGACCGGTAGACCGAGGTTGCGTTGGTGCGATGGCGAAGAGTACTGGCTCAGGTCCACAAGTATAATCGTTCAAAATTCAAAAATCAAAAATCATTTAATCATATTGGTAACACTTTGTACACTTATGACTTGTCTGTAAATAAATACATATAAATGCTTCTAATTTTACATTTAGTGCCAGTTCTCTAATCAAGGGCGTAGAACGGAAGAGAAGAACTGGCAATAAACACTCCGCCACTCTTTTTAATCGCCATGTCTTTTTTTACACAACGTTTGTAAAGAGCTGCATCCATTGAACCATGTTCCACATGACATCTTAAGTAAGTAATAATAATAACATAAATTAAAAACAAAGAGGTGTCCTCTATCAGCAGGAGGCATGGTGAAATAGGAGCACGCACTTACATTCTCGTGGGAACAACACGCATTGATGATGATAATGTTGATATGTTTTTGATTTCTGACATATAAAGTAAACGTAACGCAATTATAAAATCGCATTGTTTCTAAAATGTTTTAAAATAACAAAAGCTTAATGCCTTTAAGAATAGTTCTAATTGCATGTTTACAAGTAGTAAATACAAACAGAGACTCTTCACAATGTTGAAATAATAACTTACCTTCATAAAGGAAAGCGGAGGATACTTGAGTTCGGATGAGTATGATTTAAATCATTCTTAAGATTATTTCGCAGCAGCAAAAACAGGATTGGCCAAGTAGCTTCATCGTGGTTCGATTCCTGAGGTCGTAGGTAGGACTTTCTATGTGCACACAGAGCTGAGGAACTCTCAAACCTCAGACTCAAAGAGTCGACGGCGTGTCAGATATAGAAGACGGCTTAACTACTTGCCTAGAAAGAACTAATCACGAAACAGAAACAGAAATCTGAGGCCTTTAAAGGTTGCAGCAGTAGGAGAATTATTTAAAGAAATCCGTATCTTAACAGTTGCCTCCCAATAGGTATATGAAAATATTATGTACGTTTATAGGAACATAAATACAACAAACACAGAATAGACTTGCATTTCCAGCTTACAGACTTTATAAAACTGCTCACTCATTTATGGGGAAATGTATACAGATATATAACAAACTTCCAGATCATGTAACCAAACTTCCGCTACATAAATTTAAACTTTATATAAAGGAAACCCTGACAAAAAAAGGATATTACACAGTTCAAGAATACATAGATCAATTTTACCAGATGGAAATGGTGTTCTACTGACAAATTCCGGAAAAAAAAAGTGTGTATTTATTACGTGTTCTGTACATTGTCACTGTGTTATCCCAAAGCTTAAAGAAGACATGGAGATCTTCCGCCGTGTCCTTTTAGAAGTCTTGCTGTGTTATTTTATTTATTCCTACATAATTATGTATTAACAGTGTATGTTTATACTTGTCGGACCCATGCGACTTCTTCAATACAAAGAGTCTCCTTGTTAGTTCTGTGCTGCAATATTGCGGGCTACTCGATTGTGAGGAAGTTGCATGGATCTGGTTAGCACTGTGCCTTCTTTAGTTCTCATGTTACTTTCACATATGTATATCCTTTATATAATTATAACGTATTTGCATAAATATCTGATTGTCCCTATTTCTGATGTTTGAGAGCAAAAATTAATTTAAATTATTCTTGAATATCCTGTGTTGTTTTCGTTTATAATGTAAGCGATTGCGCAACTTATATTTTTCTGAATTTTGACTTGAATTATTATTAATTCACAGTCACCCTATCATTCCTCACTCAATTAGATTTCTCAAAAGGAATCCACGCTCTGCAGATCTCGTATTTGATTCATTATTGGAAAATTACTTAGAAATATATTATTGAGAAAATGCGTTCTATTTCGATATACGAATCCTATAAAGCTATTAATTTATATTTAACTTAGTTCTGCTATATTTAGAAAATTAATACGAATTTAAATCGTTAGTTCCCAGTGTACCTTTAACGCTGGCAGCATTTTCGGCAGTTGAGCGACGAAAGCACCAGCTCTGGGGTCACTGGTACTATCTACCATACGCCAATTTAAATCTTTAATTAGCGCCCGTGCACTTGAACCCTACGGCCCAAGACTCTCTACTTTAAAGGGAACAACATCAATGTTGGGAGCCTTCATTTTATTTAAAGTGCCTGCCGTTGTTTGCTGTCCCATAAAGCAATATTTAATTAATATAACCTTAAGAATTATATACAGGATTTGTGGATAAGCTGTTCGCTGAAGTATATTTAATTGTATATCACGTAACAGATATAAGATTAACAGACGTAATTGGAGTCTAATAACTTCGCTAAGGATCCAATATAAAGGGTCCTTCACTGCCCCCCCCCCCCCTCATACGTATCCCCTTTCATATAAGTAACCTAATCGGTTAATTTTTTTAGCAATAATATCAATTAATAAGCAATTATACTTTATCTGTTCGATTGATAAATCTTAATAGGCACCTGTGTACCTGATACAAGTCGAATGTTAGTTCTACCGGTATTAGAAGCTTGACTCCCATTTGTCAACCATGTATTTTGAGACGAAGCAGTGTTGGCTTAGTGGTGACAGCTGGTGATCCTCATCTCTGAGGTCGTAGGTTTGATCCACGGCCGTGGACTTTGTATGAGCGCTTGCAGTTGTTCGAACGGTGAAAGAAAACATCGTAAGGTATCGCTGAGACTCATAAAGTCAACGGTGTGTGGCAACAAAGACTGGTTCCTACTTCCCTCTTAGAAAACACAAATGATGATAAAACAGATACAGGCATCTGAGGTCCAGACCTAAAATTTATTTGTTATTTGTTAATGTATCATTGAATTATACTTTAAAACTTCATAGAATTTTACTTTTATTATTTTTAGTTCAGTACACTATTGAGAAATTTTATTCGTGCCTATTATTAATTATTTATCTTATTTTATTAAATTACATTTAAATACATTATTTCTATCATGTCATTCATTTCTTGTATGTCTTTTTGGCAAAGGCTTCCACCAAATCCCGCCATTTCTGTCTGCAATTTGCCACTCTCTGCCATGTACCACATGCTGTTTCCTTAATCTGGTCCGTCCTTCTTAATTGTTTTCCTCTTTTGCGTTAATTATACCTTAGGCACCAGTTCCATACTATGTTTAAATGCCCCGCCCATATCAAATTAAGTTTAATTATTTATTGTAACATCTGCTACCTTAATTATGTATTTTTTTATCAATTCTACTCTTTGACTTACCCTTACGCTAGAAGACTACTTCAAATCAATTGACTTAATTTATTTGAATAATTACAAATAAAAAAGGTTGGGTCAAATCAGATAATTGTCTCAAGAGTTTATACTTTTACTTTTTATTTATATTCCGAACTAGACTTCATTTCTTTAGTAACTGCTCAATGCGATTACTTAGGTACTTTGAAAAAGTTTTGGTTGAGGCTGATTAGATACAATTTTAAAAAGGTCTAGAAAAAGTTGCGTTTGTAGATATAGAAAAACTTTTTTTTAAATCTAAGTACTTTTTCTTTGACATATTGCAATGAAACAAAGCAATGCTAGAACCCGCAATGATGGATGTACGTTAAATTATACCGTATTATTATACGTACCTTAAATTGTAGCTTAGTTGAATCGCTGGTACTTTCAACACAGCGGCATCTGTAAGAATTGTGACTATCAAATAACAGACAAATAATTAGCAATAAATTAAAATTGCGACTATAATTTGAGATTTAAACTATCCTATCTCTCAAGTTGGATCGAACTGCACATGGTGTGCAAATTTGATTGATATCGGTTCGGTAGTTTAGGAGTCCATTGAGGACAAACATTGTGACACGAGATTTATATATATTAAGATAACAAACAATTACTCGTACAGTACACATATAGAGCTGGAACACACAATATTTATATACAAAAAGGTTCAAACATTTACAAAAGAAAGTGATGACTAATTTGATCAGGGATGATGAGAGTGGCACGTTGAAGGCACTAGGCCAACACTGCTTTAAATATAAATCTAATATTCATGTTATTTCTTCTAAAAGCTTTCACTGGAAAACAAACCGAGTTTCCAATTTTGTCAAGTCGATGAAAGTGCTAATTAAGTTTTCAACAATAATTTATCGTTCTGACTCTGAGGTTTCATTTGATAAATCTCAAAGAAACAAGATGTACTATTGGTGATCTCAATAATATTGATTTATATTTATCGCAAAACATAACTAAAAGTTAACTAACAGTTACATTGGTAACAGAGGATGAAACAAAATGTATTATTGGCGATCTCAATAATATTGATTTACATATATCGCAAAACATAACTAACAGTTAACTAACAGTTACATTGGTAACAGAGGATTAGGCGTTCTAGACAACTCTAATGAACGGAAGTTTTAAAGTGCAAGAAGTGCGAAGACCATGAAAAAAAAAGGTGTTAACCAAAGAAAAAAAATATTTCCCACACACAAATATACAGTATGTATTTATATTATTCTTGAAATACTAGTAATAATATTAAAAAAAATTATAAATAGCAGTTTAGAAAGTTTGGTCCCTGTGTTAGTGTACCTTTAATGCATTTACATGCTGTATTGCGATACTTATTCGTTATACTAACTTCTAGACGAAATTCAAAATGAGGAAATGCTGCTAGCATTGCAACACTGCCACAGAGACCAAACTTTTTAAATTAGTTTTAATTTTCATTTAACCAAAGTGAATAGTTTACACATTGACATCATTTTTTTTTTTTTTTTTTTTTTTATAGAACGGGGGGCAAACGGGCAGGAGGCTCACCTGATGTTAAGTGATACCGCCGCCCATGGACACTCTCAATGCCAGAGGGCTCGCGAGTGCGTTGCCGGCCTTTTAAGAATTGGTACGCTCTTTATGATATGATAGTAGAGTACAGTCCATTCATGTGTTCTTTTCACCAATTACTAATATATTATATTTGTAAAATCATATATTATGTAATTACATATATTTGTGTAAACTTAATACAAATATTTTTAAACAGACGACAGTTATGAAACAAAAATTCCTGAAAGCCAAGTGACAATTTTTTATGTCTAAATAGACATCAATTATTTGCCAGCTAGGAACAGTTTTTATTGGACAATTCAAGTGCCGTTTTTAGTATTTTTCTTTACCAATTACTTATGTTTCCCACCGCTTAACCTTCCCTGAACAAATATTTCAAGATCATTAGCAAAATCGTTCCAGCCATTTTCGAGTGGTAGCAAGACAAGGGAATTCATAATATACGAGTATATAATATGCATGACGTTTAAAGAACAACCCACATTAAGAAAAACGATAAGTGATGTCACTATGTATTTATTTATTTAGTAAAATGAATAAGAAAATCTTGTCGATTATTAATAATCAGCTACTTTAATTGTATTTATCAAATTATTTATTTTTTGGATTAATTTTTTTTCCATCTCTTCGCGTTTGTTATATGTTTATGAGTACTTGTCACATTATTGTATTTTATTTTTCTTGTACCAATGTATCAGTGTGCTGAGCGTTGGCAAGCTTTTATGAATAAATAAATAAATAAATATTCTAATTTTCCTTTTGAAGACCCAGACATATTTTGGCTAGCGGAGGTAGTGCGCTTTGAATAAAAAAAGCTGTTTTACAAAGTAGTATGTGTTTTAGTGAGTGTTTTAACTCCAGAGTTTATCCGCATCACCTTGTTGGCGAGTGTTGGGAGACGTACACGGTGCACTCCTCTAGGTATTTTCTTTTGCGAACTGTGGAATCGACTCCTGGTGAAAGTCTTCCTTGGGAGATAAAATTGGTTTTAAAATAAGTGTTGCTTGCCATAGTCATTTTGTATGATGGTTTGCTATTTTAAAAGAGTACCGAGAGTTTTTTACGCCGGCTTTTTCTCTCGGCCTACACCCTCTGTCTTCTTTGCCGGTGAGTTGGGATGTCTACCGATTCAAATTTAATGACGTGGAATAAGTGATACCTGTATCTTATATACCACAGTAATCATATTTTATTTTATACGATCTTCAATTGTTTAGAGAGCATACTCCTGCCTCAAAGATCGGCAACGCACCCACTAAAAGAAAGACGAAAACTGCTCTATCTCACCTATCCAATAAAAAAATATAGTACACTTAATACGCTTATACACAACATATTGACGAACTTTTCTATAACATAAACTTACCTTTAAAATTTTGTGGCAACTTTCTTAAAGCAAATTCATATAAGTTAAAAACTTCCACGCGTCTAAACTTAATTATGCCGACGTGAGTATAGATAATAAAAATATTAGTTTTAGAAGAATTTTCCGTTCGTTGACTCGCCGGTGTATTTTATTTCGTTTTAACCTGTAATGAGTGGCGGAGAGTTTATAGCCAGTTCTTCTCTTCCGTTCTACGCCCTTGATTTGAGAACTGGCAGTAAATGTAAAATTAGAAGCATTTAATGTATATTTCTTTTTGACATAAGTGTACATTGTGTTACCTATATGAATAAATGATTTTTGATTGATAAAAAAATCGCTTACAATACGCAAAGGCCCTGAGAACTTGGAGAAACTGATTGTGGTTGGTAACACAGAAGGCACGTGGCCGTTCACCAACCAGATGGACCGATCAAGTGAAAGTCTCATCCTTCTCAAAACTGTACACTGTAAGAGAGGCGCTGGATCAGAAACCGGTGGAAGCATATAGTCCGCTCCAAGACCACGACGCTCAGATATGAGCTGCCAATTTATATTCTCCCATTGTGGTTGTTATATTATTAGTTATAATATCTAGGATTTTTTATATATTTTTAACTGTAGAATTATCTGTGTGTGTATGATTGTGTGGTTCTATCATATTAATAATTTATTTTGCAATCTTAGAGCTACTAGGATAAATTATATATAACAAAAAACAAGTATACTAGATGTGTTGTGTGATGGTGTGAAAGTGAGAGTATGGATGTGGGGTGTGCTCATGATGCTGGTTATTTAGCGCTATAGATATTCTGAATTTTCTTTAAATTTCCTTTTAATTAATATTCCTCGACAACTGAACGTACATAAATAAAATATCTTAAAAATTTACAATTATTCTTATCTTTTGTTAATTTTTATTTTTTACCATTATTATTATTACTTACTTTTTGTTTTTTTTTGCGTCTGAGGCGCAAACTGTTGTGGTCTGTGGCAGAATGACCAGCGCTGTGGAACACGTCTGCTTCACGAAAGGGGAGTGTCAAGTGTATTTGCTTAAACTGGGTCTGGCTTGGTGTGCCCTGGCGATTGCTACTCCGGAAAGGTCTGTCACCTCTTCTGCTATTCATCTTACTGACATTAGAGTATAAAGAGAAATTCTTCTTACCGGTTAAAGCGCGATTTTCAAGTCCCACATGTACCTTGGATGCAGGGCAATGTTAGGGTACTTCTAAGAACAAGGTTCCAAGTTGAGACTTAGCACTAGTATGACTTCTGTATGTTACCAATTTATTTTAAATTCAAATAAGCTTTGTTTTCAAAAAATATAAATGATACAGAAATCAGAGGGCAGTTGTACCACGTTTCATCATTACTGTACCACAAAGAACGGTTCGGTGGCCGTCGATACACAATTCATATTAAAATAATAAGTCCCGAGTACATACCTCGTCAATGTCTCCTCACAGGAAAATAGGCACACAATAATATCAGCCGTAAGGATTTGGATTAGTGTTAGTATGGGCACAAAAAGAGGTTAGACTGTTGATAATTATTGATACCTTGCCTCAATAGTTCTCAAACACGCACTAAACACTCACTATACAATTTTAAATAGTGGACGTGTCTATAATCATCTATATTTAACAAAAGTATATATCCAAATAAAAAATGCTAGACGCACGAGAACACGTAACCCGACAAGCTCAACAACGACTCACTAAAAAATGATGTGTCGATCGGCCGTGTAAAAATATTTGAGATCACCCTCATCAAATTAAATAAAATTATGTATTTCGAACAATTACTTTAGATTTTTATTACCTTATAATTAACTAGCTGTTACCCGCGACTTCGTCTGCGTAGAACTACTACTTCGTGTAAATTTGTTTGGACTGAATAGGCTCTGAAACTATAATGAAACGATTCTAATGAAGCCGGCACATTGAATTATTGAGATTAACATAGGTAGACTTTTCCTGACCCTGATCCCTGACTTAACTTAGTTTAATACGTTTTTGTATACGACATTTTTTGTTTTTCCTTCTTTGGTCAAAACATGTAGGTTTTGTGGACTCGATACTCGTGAGCACGACACATACAGTTGCCCATGGGAGAAACAGTTTTTTTCTAAATGAACACCAGCTACTTTGAGTGTCTGTCCTTGAGCTTTGTTTATCGTCATAGCGAATGCTGCTTTCAGGGGAAATTGTACTCTTTTGAATTGGAATGGCAAATCGGTAGGGATTATTCTAGTTCTTGCAAACTCATCTCTTATGCAAAGTTCAAAAAAAGCTGTAAGGGTGGTTTTTGGTCGAGTAGATAGTCGCTCGTGGAAATTATCTTCTGTAAAATAAACTCGTTCACCGTTCTCTAAGTGTACACTTAGATGTGTAACGGTGGGGTGCCTTTCGTGCAACGGGAACCCTAATAACCGCCACACGGCTTCGTTGCTGCTAACATAACGACCAGATTGATATGTATGTACTTCATTTACGCGATTTGCAAGCTCTGTGCTCCTAAAATTGAAAATAGCTTGGTCACTGCCTTTGTTAATATATTTGCAGATATATTTGATAGCGCGCACTGAACTGCAAGCCTCAACATTTATATGGGCGTTAAATATTTTTAATAGAATAGCGGAATAAGGGACCACCCAACTATTATCAATAGTGACGTAACTCCCATTTCGTAGTTTCACAGATGCCGTTCGACCTCCGTCTGCTGGTGCTCTTCTACGATAGAGTGGGTATCCGTTTTCACTGTGGACAGTGTCTTTGTGTAATTTGCGAGGAAATTTCTTTGTGCATTTTCCATCTTTCATGCAAGGGCACTGAGGATTTTCAGGTCCACATGGACCATGAATCATGTTTTTAACTATAATATCATGAAGTGTCTTGTCAGTGCTTGGATCGGGTATTTCTGCGCTGATAATATTATCAATTTGATCGGGTCTCAACTTGTCTTTTAACCACAATAATATGTGGACATGTGGTAGGCCACGCTTCTGCCACTCTATGGAATACATAAAGCAGATCACTTCTCCAAATATTCTGCCTTTGGAAATAACAGACATAAGTTTTTTAACTTTCAACCTAAAAACTCTTGCGACTACATCATGCCTATCAATCGCGCTTCTTGCCCTTTGCTAAATATTAGCGGATATTGTAACGCATCGTAAAATTTATGTGTATCCGGCACCCTAGTTAGTGTGTTATCACGGGCATGTAAAACTATATCACGGGAAGAAAACTGTTCACCACAAACCATGGCTGCGACTTCATTTATTAAAGGTGCATTATATCGTCTTTCGTGTTCCCCACTTGGTGTACGATCTGGGTGAATCACCAACTTATAATCATCTCCCGGCATTCTTTCTAAGGCTGTTGTGAAAGTGTTTATTAGGCGGTTATGTTCATGCAACATTCTCTGAATCTTTAAGACAATATCCTTTTCTACTAATTGAATGTTTTGACACCTGCGGTCAACCTCGTCGTTTTCATTTCCCATAAAATAAATCTGTAAAAATTTTGGTTGCTCATTATTTGTAGGAAGCAAAGAACCAATCCTATGATAGATTTGACCTTGGATTGTAAAAGTAGATGAAAACCCAGGCATAACCACCTCATTTTCTACACCAAATGACGTCATTTGAAAGCATGAATTATATTTCCTTATTTTGATTAAAAACGCCGCGATTCGTTGTTATCACCTAAAAGTAAAGACTTCAATGATTCCTCTGGTTCTCCAAGTATTGGAATTGAAACCTTGCCACCAGAACAACACATACCCGGAGTTTCTTCTTTCCACTTGAGTGCTTCACAATGTATACATTTTTTATCCATTCCACCTATGAGAAGTAATCGATGGTTATTATACTCAATCGATGGGTCATAATCAAAAGCAGCATTGTGGAATGCTCCCCATGTATACATTGTAAACGCATTTCTCCTTTCTGACTGCCGTTCAGCATTTAACACACGTCGTCTTTGGGATTCTTCTGGCATCTCTGCAGCTATCAATGATGCGTGTCGCTCAGCATCTCAAATCTGCCGGGCCTGAGTCTGTTCATAGGTCTCGGCAGCTCTTTGCGTTGCGTGTCGCTCAGCATCTAAAATCTGCCGGGCCTGAGTCTGTTCATAGGTTTCGGCAGCTCTTTGCGTTGCGTGTCGCTCAGCATCTAAAATCTGCCGGGCCTGAGTCTGTTCATAGGTTTCGGCAGCTCTTTGCGTTGCGTGTCGCTCAGCATCTAAAATCTGCCGGGCCTGAGTCTGTTCATAGGTCTCGGCAGCTCTTTGCGTTGCGTGTCGCTCAGCATCTAAAATCTGCCGGGCCTGAGTCTGTTCATAGGTCTCGGCAGCTCTTTGCGTTGCGTGTCGCTCAGCATCTAAAATCTGCCGGGCCTGAGTCTGTTCATAGGTCTCGGCAGCTCTTTGCGTTGCGTGTCGCTCAGCATCTAAAATCTGCCGGGCCTGAGTCTGTTCATAGGTCTCGGCAGCTCTTTGCGTTGCGTGTCGCTCAGCATCTAAAATCTGCCGGGCCTGAGTCTGTTCATAGGTCTCGGCAGCTCTTTGCGTTGCGTGTCGCTCAGCATCTAAAATCTGCCGGGCCTGAGTCTGTTCATAGGTTTCGGCAGCTCTTTGCGTGCGTGTCGCTCAGCATCTATAATCTGCCGGGCCTGAGTCTGTTCATAGGTTTCGGCAGCTCTTTGCGTTGCGTGTCGCTCAGCATCTAAAATCTGCCGGGCCTGAGTTTGTTCATAGGTCTCGGCAGCTCTTTGCGTTGCGTGTCGCTCAGCATCTAAAATCTGCCGGGCCTGAGTCTGTTCATAGGTCTCGGCAGCTCTTTGCGTTGCGTGTCGCTCAGCATCTAAAATCTGCCGGGCCTGAGTTTGTTCATAGGTCTCGGCAGCTCTTTGCGTTGCGTGTCGCTCAGCATCTAAAATCTGCCGGGCCTGAGTTTGTTCATAGGTCTCGGCAGCTCTTTGCGTTGCGTGTCGCTCAGCATCTAAAATCTGCCGGGCCTGAGTCTGTTCATAGGTCTCGGCAGCTCTTTGCGTTGCGTGTCGCTCAGCATCTAAAATCTGCCGGGCCTGAGTCTGTTCATAGGTTTCGGCAGCTCTTTGCGTTGCGTGTCGCTCAGCATCTAAAATCTGCCGGGCCTGAGTTTGTTCATAGGTCTCGGCAGCTCTTTGCGTTGCGTGTCGCTCAGCATCTAAAATCTGCCGGGCCTGAGTCTGTTCATAGGTCTCGGCAGCTCTTTGCGTTGCGTGTCGCTCAGCATCTAAAATCTGCCGGGCCTGAGTCTGTTCATAGGTTTCGGCAGCTCTTTGCGTTGCGTGTCGCTCAGCATCTAAAATCTGCCGGGCCTGAGTCTGTTCATAGGTTTCGGCAGCTCTTTGCGTTGCGTGTCGCTCAGCATCTATAATCTGCCGGGCCTGAGTCTGTTCATAGGTTTCGGCAGCTCTTTGCGTTGCGTGTCGCTCAGCATCTAAAATCTGCCGGGCCTGAGTCTGTTCATAGGTCTCGGCAGCTCTTTGCGTTGCGTGTCGCTCAGCATCTAAAATCTGCCGGGCCTGAGTTTGTTCATAGGTCTCGGCAGCTCTTTGCGTTGCGTGTCGCTCAGCATCTAAAATCTGCCGGGCCTGAGTTTGTTCATAGGTCTCGGCAGCTCTTTGCGTTGCGTGTCGCTCAGCATCTAAAATCTGCCGGGCCTGAGTCTGCTCCTCAGATTCTTGGGATCTAGCTACTTGCGCAGTTCGAGCTCTTTTAGAGCTACGCGCTAAATTAGATTTACGCTTGCGAGGCATATTACTTAACCAGTTACCTACCTAAAGTAATAAAAACAGGTAAGTACTTATGCAAAAAAAAATTCTTTAGCTGACAAATAATTTAGTTAAAGGTACTGAGTACGAAACTATACTTAAGGTAGGTACTTATACACATGAAATAAAACAAAAACAAAACTAAAACTAAATGTTAAAAAAAATATACTATCTACATGGAATAAAAACAAAATGAATCGATAAAATTATATGCGAAACTACTGGAACTATTTTATTCACAAAACAACATTACTTACCTATTAATACTCAATAAAAACTATGCTGACCTTCTTAGGTACCGTAACTACTTACTAAATGTGAAAAAACTTAAAAAAACCTGCCTACTAATCTACTACAATTTTATACCTATCCTAAAAAATGAATTAAAGTATTTATTTTACCTACTACTAACTTATGCTAAACTAATAATAACAACCAAAACAACTAAGTAAATAACACAAAATGCTTATCCAAGAAACCCTAAACACCAATGAAAACGTAAAGAAAGCGAATACGTTGCAGCTCAAAATTGTAGATATCGCATGCGTCCGCCAACGACGTCTGCCCTCACGTGCCTGCCCGTTCGGGTAAGCATACTTTGTGATCTACACTCCTCCCACCGAGCCATCCGCGTCCCCCGCACGTCTTTGCCGCCGCGCCGCGCAGCGCGCCCGCGCCCGCCAGCCCCGCCACACCACACCATGCATCGTCACACTCACACATTCATAGTGTATAGGCCGATGGGCCTGATGGACATGTCAGGCAGAAAGTATTCTAAAAGCTGGCTAGGAGTATTTGAATTATGCGATACATAACTGCACCCCGCGTTTTCACCCGTATAATTCCGGGATCGGGATCGGGATCGGGATCTGGATAAAAAGTATCCTATGTCCTTTCCCAAGGTTCCATCTATCTCTATACCAAAATTCATCAAAATCGGTTCAGCGGTTTAGGCGTGAAAAGGTAACAGACAGACAGAGTTACTTTCGCATTTATAATATTAGTAGGGATTAGAACTGATTGGTTTGGAGTAGAGACTCTTGGGCCTTGGGTTCAAGTACACAGTCGCTATAAGTTGGTGCCTGGTAGATAGTACCGGTGACCCCAGAGCTGGTGCTTTCCTCGCTTAACGAATAAGTATAGCAATACAGCGAGGAAATGCTGCCAGCGTGAAAGGTACACTGCCACAGCGACCAAACTTTTTAATTTATTTTTGTATGTGTGTATTACAACTGGTTGGATATTAAACATTCAACATAATATTACCTTATTCTTGATAACTCCCTGATTGGTTTAGTAACGAACCTCTTATGCGTGGATATTGTGTACGCAAGAAATTTTGCTATATTTGAGTCAATAAACATAAAACCATAATGAATTTTAAAATTAAACCTTCCTATCCATTACATTACATTATTTACTTTTAAAATACTACGGAAATCAGGACGGAAGTTTTTGAGTTTGTCGTATAAAAAGACAGAAGCGGTGTGGGACTTAATTTTAAATAAATAAAGAATAACACAGTTTTACCAACATCAATAATTTATTTCGCATTTTATTTACATTTAGGCTTAAAATAGACATTAACACTAATCGGAGAGAAAATACTTATAATCTAACTTATTCATAAAAGTACCATAACATAGCTATTAAATGATGGAACTATATATTAATTTGCAAAAAAACGTGCACCTTATGTAACTAATTAAGGCTTATAGTATATTAATAAGAGCAAAAGGAAAATTAAATTTTACAAAAAGATATTTTTAGAAAAATACAACTATTAAAGTAATTTATATTTAAACATCTTAATCTTTATATAGACACAGAAATAATATTTTCAAATAGGACAATACATGACAATTGCAATGTACACATATTTACATATATATGCTATTAGGAAAATGGTAACTACATTAATATTATTTAAATAATTATGTACAAAGGATACAGGATATTAATTTGTCTGAACGCGTGACCTCGAATTATAACTAATTTTGAATATCTACTAACTCTATCTTATATTTTTTAAATAAATACATTGACTTGGTCATCGCATGGAAACAAAAGTCTCTCACAAGTATGTTATATTAAACGAGATAATTAAGTATGACAGATATATCACTCATATCTGTCATACTAAACAACCAAGATACAAGGGTAGCATTCTAACGGTGATTTTTTGCAAATGTGAGATTATAAGTTTATACATTAACATATAATATACAAATCTCTCTTTATAATATAATACAATTTGCATACAAACAGGTTATCGAGAGGTAACACACAGCAAATGATAAACATTAATTTATAACGCTACTGTGAAACATCCAACAGGGATTGCAGACCCGACAATTTTAGTTTAGGTATTGCGTGTTCCGAAGATTATGACAACAGCGCTTCGGATATTCGGAATTGCATACAAAAACCTCAGTATGTCTTAAGTATATTTTGAGTTAAATATATAAAATTCATATCTCTTTAACCTACAAACTCCATGTTACATAAACATGATTTTATTGTTAAATTAATTAAACTTGACGTTTATTTTTCCAAACGTAGCGAAAGAGTTCACGCTGTGGCTACATTCGTTAAAGAATATTTCAATGTGATACTTGGGTTAATCAAAGATAATATTCGATAACTCATATTTTTTAATGCTTTATTGGGTAATCTAGTCTATGGGATTAATAAAAGTATTTTGAAGGATACTAATATGTCATCTCACTACTAAAGAACACACAAGATGGCGTCTTGTAGCTTTTAAGATCGATCTGGTTACCGTCGCGTGCTTTGTATCAGCTGGATCCAGAGAGAAACGAATTAAAGTGTCCTTCAACGAATCGGGACGACACGGAAATTGGCAGACTTTTTTTTTAAAACACCAATTGACCTAGTCCCATGCTAAGCTGGTGAAGCTTGTGTATATTATAAATAGATAAACATATAAATACATATTTAAACACCCAAGACCTAAGCACGACACCAAATGCTTATCACATCGATGTTCGTCTCAGCCGGGGATCGAACCTGGGACCCATGGATTTGCAGTCAGGGGTACTAACCACTAGACCAATGAGTCGTCAACTTAAAAAACGGAAAGTCACATAATATCTCAGATAAGTTTTGCGTCATCATCGTACTTGTTGCTCATAATGATAGGCAAAATTGAAGGCAAGAGACAGGCCGATAGAGGGAAGAAGTTATGGTTGCGAATGGCATCACATCCGCAGAGGAACTGTTGAAGACTAGCGCAAGATACCCGGCAATTCAATTTGTTAACCTGAAGAAGAACATTTCTTAAAATTAAACGCGATTATGAGTGGATGATTATATAAATACCAACGTAAGTAAGTTCCGCGCGGTTCCCGTGTGCTTTTCAAACTGCGTGGTTCCCGCCGTGTCTGAACTAGGCTTAATACGCACACACATTCGATCGTCGGTACCTGGTCACGTCCATCGTTAAATATGTTTGGTCTTGGTTTCGATTTCCGGCAAAACCATCTTATTTAGGACCCAGCCGCATTTCTTGAGTCAAGTAGATGAAGAAATATATTACGGTAGATGTATAGATTTTGTGGTTAATTAATTTTTCTCCAAGAACTAACGCGGAATACAGCAGTGCGTCCATTAACTAATTACACCACGTAAAACAAATGCAAATTTTCTTTCGCTTTGTGAAATTTTACTTTACAGAAAATATACTTAACAGACACCTCGTCTGTAAAGTATATTTTCTGTATCTTAATTTAATTATAAAGCTTTTTTTATTTAATAGGAGGCAAACGGGCAGGTGGCTCACCTGATGTTAAGTGATACCACCTTTTTGCAATTTTTTTAATGGCAACATGACAAAAAGAGGTTTTATAAAGCTTTCCTGGTTCACCCGTTATGGTACTAATAATGCCACACAAAATGAGCATTAATATAGCATAACGATATATGCTGTACCGCGTTACAGGAACTCGCGTTGTAAGAGTATACTCGTTTTTTAACAATTCAAAAACAAGGCACAAGATAAAAATAATTAATTTAACTTAATAAAGGTAGGTACGCAAAACTAATTGTGGACTTGACAAATCATAAATTTCACACTACATAAAAATAACGTGAGAAATCCGCGCATTATATGGGGGTAGGAAATCGCGTTATATGGAAACGCGTTACAGGGGTACCGGGTTATAAGGGTTTACTGTATACAGAAGAATTTTTTTTTGAGACGACTGAATCTTACGGATAAAATTTTGTATTTAAAAATAAACAATTATGTACTAACAGTTCATGAAACAGAGTACGAACGAATACAATAATGAAATTATGTTAGTGATAAATGATCATAAGTGATATATTATGACAAATTAACAGTCAAATCTGTAACAACGATTTCTAATTTTTGGGACTAAGCAGTACGCTTTGAAGAAAAAGCTTTACAAAAAGCATACACTTTAAACATCGCTTTAATCGAAGTCACACAATTATACTCTCATAATGTCCGGCATAAATTGACCTGTCTTGGGCCGTTTATCATTGTGATAAACGATCCATCTCGGAGTTTATTATTGCGGTGCACAGACGAGGGTGGTTAAATGTCAAACAGATCTATGTATAGCCTGTGGAGAATTCTTTTGTAATTAATCTTTGAAAATTTTTGGAGATTTTTTCTTGGAAATAAATTTACGCGGCAAAATATAATATTATTAAATGTTAACTTTTGTTTTGAATACGTGTTAATTGTCTATACGTGTTAATTGTCGTGGTTTGTACCATAGTCTATGGTGTGTTGATAATTTTAGAACTTTGAAGGATTATATACCTCTGTAAAAAACTTCCTGTTTTTAACAGAGGTATATAAGGTTTTGTCACTAGAATGATAGGAACATATATATTAGCTATTTAAGGTTAATAAACTATGGGGATATTAATAATTATTTAAGTCAAGTTAAATACACACGACGTTAAAAATAAACCAATTTAGAAATAACGTCAGCGCATTGAATTAGTTTGTATTACTATTTCCTGTGTTTACTAATAGAGCGACTACAAAACATATACATTTTGATATGTTATTCATGAAGAGTTTTCATATAAAATATATAACTACGGATATTGTATATGTTAGAAAGACTAAGCTCGATTGAAGCTAAGTCCACTCTCAATGCCAGCTGGTTCGTGAATGCGTTTTGTTTTATTTTATATCATTTATCACTGTATACCAACTTTTATTCAAAACATTTAAAGATACTAGCCCGTATCTACTGAAGGATCCAACGTGGCTGTAGGTGCCATCTAGCATTGCACAGTATTAAAAATAGCTACTCAATCAAGCTATTAATCACCTACCCACAGCTTACAGAACACAATATTATGCTTTCAAGGGGAAGGTGATGGGATTGTCAGAGGCACAGGGGCTTTTATGTGAAATGTGTCTTAGTTTATAACTTTTGAGATAGTAAAATAGAATATGTTACGTACATAACATTATCTATTTCGCTCTTACAACATACTAACGTTGATGAAAATATTTTACAACAGTCTGTTAACTTAACGTAACTTTGTTTATCATGCTCTTAATGAGGTTTACGTTTTTGACGTGACAACGTCTTATAATTCGATGGAGCCGGCTGCACGCACGAAAAAACATGACTCATGTCGCGTTACCTCGCTCTGAGGCGTTCCATTTAAGGCTAGAAGTGCAAGCGAGAGCGCCGAGCGACAAAGAGGCACAATCGGCCTCCGCGTTCGGCAGCGTTCGACATCTGTTTTTCTCCCACTTAAGTGAACGATGCGTTTACGTGGAGAGCTGCTATACAAAAATACATTTACATGTTTTTGTCAAATGTCAATAATGAAGTGCAGTGTTTTTTAGTATTTTCTTATGAAGTTGTCACGTTCAACTATCGCCAGTAAACCGAGTTTACAGACAACCGATTTTTATTAAGTTTTGGTTATTATAAATTTTTAGTTATTTTATTTTTATGTTGTGGTTGTTTGTTTAATACTTTCCCTTGATAGACTGCTTATGTTCTAATGTAATTGATGTGTATGTGTGTTAAATTTGTGATGTCATATTTTTCTTGTATTTTTATAGGCATACACATTGTTTCAGAACGTATAAATAAATAAATAATAAATTGTAATTTATGAAACGTGAGATTAGCTTTTAGTTTTTAGTTTATTTTATTATTTTAGATTAAGTTTGGAAACTTTTCTGTGTTACATGATTATTCTTCTTGCACTTTACCCGTAATATTTCCTTTTCTAGTTGTTCCTTATTATTGCCTGAATGAGATAGTTTGTTAACAATGCGGCCGTCCGTTGCATCCCTAATAATTTGTGTTATTTGTTTTTCTTAGTTAAAATAAATAATTTAATTGCTTTTAATTATATGCATGCCAAATTTATATGTTTGTGTGGTTTTTATTTTAATTCATCCATAATATATAATATTCAAGGCAAATAAGTGATTTATTTGTCCTGGTGTATTCCCATTATTTCCGTCCTGATACTTTGTAACTTTCAATACCGACTCTTTCAATATTGACTTGAAGCACGAAATTCCAATTCCGACCTTAAAAAACCGGGATAAATGTTTGTATGGAAGTTTGACATATTCAAAATAAGAAACTACAATACTCAGGACAAAAATAGTTGTCAAAAATAATTTCGTCGACTTTACCTATTTTACATTCTGCTCAACTATTATTTCAAGTTCGTTAAGTATAATATAATTTATATACAGAAAATATATCTTTGATATATCTTTTATCTATTTCTATATTTACATTTACATTTTGATAACCAATTAAAATATGATTATTTGTAATATGAATTAATTAGGAACAAAGTTGTATATAAAATAATCGTAGTATTTTTGTATAGGCCGTCCAAATAAAATTCCAGCGGAAACGAACCAGTATCCGCTAATTACATTGTTACGTAGCTTGTTAATATTTTGTATAACATATTTTTTAATTAATTAAACATATATTATACATATTATAATATAAATTACGCTTATCATTACTATAGCTTTCGCATTTACAAATTGTATTTTCTTTGTTCAAAAATATTTATTTAAAAAAAAAAATTATTTACGGCTCACCTTCCTGTATTCTGTAACTGTCAATTATGGAGTTCAGTTGGGAACTTATTGGTTGACATGTCTTCGGCCAATCTCTGGGTAAAATGAGTTGGCAATTGAAATAAATCAATCCATAAATTGACATTAAGAAAACGTACCTACCTTCTCTGATAATTCAAACTACGATTAAACGTAGACCTCTCCAATTCTGTAACATCAGCACTGTATCTTTCATCATTTCTCTTAAAACAATCGCATTCCCTTCTTTCATTGTAGTTCTGTCATTCTCTGACATCTGTTGTCAATGTAAATCGAGCTGATTCACTGATCGAATCATCACGTACCTTGAGCCGTCTATTTCCATTCATATGCTCGATGAACGACGTGTTTGTGTTTCGCGGATCGCGGTGAATGTTATTCGATGGCGAGAGGTGAGTGAGACGGTAGCTCGCGCAGGAATCGTTCCGTCGTACGACAGTTCGTGTGGTGCCGGCTCTGGAGCTGCCGATGGGAGCGAACGACACGTTCTGCTCTGGTGGTGGAAGGCAGCAGCAGCATTTGAAGTAGGAACGGTGGAACTCGCGTCTGAATTTACCTGGAACAAACGTGGAGTGATGCAATAAGGATGGGTAAGCTGGTTTCTGAATTACACCAAAGATCCTGACGTTTCAAAAGTTCTTATGTACAGTAAATTATTTATTTAAATACTCTTTAAGCCTGCGTTTTCGTTTACAGATCGAACCAATACTTATTATGATAATAGAGCGTCTCGAATGAACTTAATCATTGAAACGAAATATCATTTAAATTAATTATTCAATTACGGTACTAATTAAATATTTAAGTTTATTGTTTTTACATATATTGCTGCTGGGCTCCATGTTTAAAAAGCCAGGTGTTATTGCTACGTTAATCTGCCAAAATCACGATCGTCAAGAGTATATCTATCTATCTATAGACGTCTGAGCACTTGTCACAATGATAACACGACACATACATTGCTTTTCATAAACGTATAAAAACTGATGCAGCTCACAGCATCTCCTTGAATGACACAAGAGTGACAAAGACAAAACATAGAGTTTATGAATAAAGGGTGTAGAGATAAAAAGGACGTGCCAATACATAACGAAAATATTGGGTGCATGCGGTTTCCGAATAACCAAACCAAACCACATACTAACCTGAAAAGCCTGGGAAACCTGCAAGCAAAATATTCTGTCTCGTATATTGGAGAAATCTAGATATATAAGTATTGTCTACAACAAGAGCATCTAGCAAGCTGTACTCTAAAATGCATCTTTGATATAGTTAAAAACATAAGAAGTATTCTATGACTGTATTATTTATTGTCTACAATTATACTTATTTATTGGCTGTATACATTCGTATGGACCCCCGAGAAATAAGAGAGAGAGAAAGAAAGAAAAAACTTTATTATCTATACTAATGTATACTAATATTATAAAGAGGAAAGATTTGTATGTAATTGTTGAAACGAAATGGTTAAATAAGTACTGGACCTATTTTAAAAATTCTTTCACAATTTAAATGCTCAATTATCACTGATTAATAAAGGCTATTTTTATTGAAAGTAAAAAATAAGGATCCCTACTAAAACTAAAAAAATTTTGGTGTAAAAAATGCCTATAAAATTTATTTCATCGCATGCGCTGCGAAAACTATTGATGATAGAAAAAAAAAATGTTCCACAATATTAGCGAACATATCAATATCTACAAAAAATAACACAGAGCAAGCGCCAACTAGCGGCCCAGACTGTTAACCGACAGAAGTCTGAACAGATATTCAGGGTGTCGGTTTTTTGTGACGGTGTGCGTGCACATCGTAAAAATTTACTCTCATCATTTTTCACGAACGCGCCAAAAGAAGTATAACTTCAATAAATGTCCACCCTTTTTTTATTATTGAGGGAAATGCATTTCCGCAAAGAGTGTGGGACTCGCTCTAAAAACCCTATCCACTACACCCCTCTCACCAATCATGTCACTGTTGGGTTATCTTCGGGTCGCGTAAGCATTCTACCAACAGACCCCATAACTGGCTGCTGCAGCAACCATCTTCCCTTACATTGACATCGCTTTACAAGTTTTTACAGTAGGGTTGGAATTACTTGCACCCAAAACGTGTTTTTTTTTTAAAATTGAGACTGATTATAAAGGGTATTTCAACAAGAAGTTTGTTTTTCAATTGTGGCAACACCGAGAACGTGATAGTTTTGACATTTAGTTTTTGGCGGTATTCGTAGCAGGTGCTTTGGCAATTATTACAATGAATTCAATTTCGCTCGAAAATCGCATTAAAATAATTCAAATCCACTATAAAAATGGTGGTTCTGTTAAAGTTACATTTCGTAAAATTCGTGATATTTTCGGCCAGCATAATCGTCCTTCTGAGACCGCTGTTAAGAATTTGGTCGCGAAATTTGAGTCGACAGGCTCGGTACAAAATGTGCCAACACCAACACGTGTTCGACCGGGTCGTTCAACAGAAAACATCGCCGCCGTGAGCCACAGTGTTGAAGAAGATCAAAATTTGTCAATTTCACGACGTTCTCAACAATTGGGGTTATCCAAAAGCACAACATGGCGAATTTTGCGAAAGGATTTGGCTTTGAAGCCTTACAAGATTCAACTGGTGCAGGAATTAAAGCTGATCGACCATTCAAATCGCCGCAGATTCGCTCAGTTCATTCAGGAACAACCTGCTGGTTTTTCTGAAAAAATCATTTTTTCAGACGAAGCCCATTTTCATTTGTCAGGGTACGTCAACAAGCAAAATTGTCGCATTTGGGCTTCTGAAAATCCTAAAGCAATTATTGAGAAGGCTTTGCATACTCAACGTGTTACTGTGTGGTGCACTATGTGGTCTGGAGGCGTGATTGGGCCGTTTTTTTTCGAAGATGAGGCTGGAAATGCGGTAACAGTCAATGGATCACGGTATCGCGAGATGTTAACCACTAAATTTTGGCCTATTATTGATGACATGGATATCACTGAAATGTGGTTTCAACAGGACGGTGCCACATGTCACACAGCCAATGAAACGATCAATTTATTGCAAACCAAATTTCCCGAGCGCATAATTTCGCGAAATTCAGCTGTTAAGTGGCCAGCCAGATCGTGTGATTTAACACCACTGGATTATTTTTTGTGGGGCTATGTTAAAGACAGAGTCTATACGGAGCCAATCGAATCGATTGCAGCCTTAAAACTCAAAATCCGTGATGTCATTAACGAAATAGACCCTCCATTTTGCCAAAAAGTGATTAAAAATTTTGATGAAACAATCAACATCTGTCAGGGTGGTCGTGGTGGACATTTGCCAGATATCATTTTTCATTCATAATTGCCAAACTTTTCTCTTTGTAATACAATAAAAATTTTATTCATTTTCCTCTAAATTCTTTGTTTTATTTTGTTTTAGAAAACAAAGTTCTTGTTGAAAAACCCTTTATTATCATTAATTAATAAGAAAAAACACTATAAAAGTTACCAATTTTTAAAAATTTCTACCTAAGTACAGAAGACTTTTAATTTTTGTTAAGGGTTTATAAATACCTACAACTTTTCATATTTTGAATAAAAATTTATGATAATACTTATGTATTTCATTTACTTATTAATAATTCAACAATTTACAGTAGTGAATGAAATAAAAATAATTGACATTCATAAAAAAATCTGCTATTAAAATAGTGCAAAAAAATAACGTTATCTTTCTAGGGTTAAAAAAAGAAAGTGCACTAGCCCCCACACTAGGATTGACTGTATCGTGGGCTACTCTTCCGTTTGACTTATTATTTATTTTAGGTACTTGACATAATATTCTACATAACACTTAAATTTTATAATTAAACTATTGTTGCAAAATATAATACTTCACTTTCAGCATAGGACAGGTTGAGATTGTTAGTGAATGTATAAAGTTTTTGTATTCAAGAAGGTGGTTTAAGGCCTCTGAATGAGAAAAAGCGTTGGGCGAAGTAGTGCGTAAAGCAAGAGAAAACGAAAAGAAATACATGTATTAATTATTGTACAAATAATCCTGCGTCGGTAAACAGAAACCGCCAATAGTGTTTGCAAAAATATTAAAACGGATGTTGAGGAATGTATATTATACATATGATTTCGAGTTATTAATAATTACTTTAGTATTAAATTCAAGAACTACTTTGAGGGATTTATTAATATGTTAAATTCGAAATAATTTTTTAAAGTTATTAATAAACATAGCAGCCATATTTTTGCGTCTGCTTTTTAATAAATGTCTAAGCGAAAGCTCCAACCACGATTAAAATAAAAAGGTTCTTATTACTACTTATAATAAAAATGAAGCAGGGCCGTTTTAATAAATTTTAAATTATAAGACCCGTTTTAATGGTAAAATGAAAACAAAGTGAATAGGAACACTGGTGCAACGTAGGCGGACTTAAATAGAAACCTTCAAGAATTCCTTAAGAACTATTTTAATATTAACTATATCGTTGCTTAGCATAATTTACGACTTTATTATGTTGTATCCTTAGAACACGGACAGCCAATTCCAAGAGTAGCAGAAGTCAAAGAGTCAAATACCTAGGGGTTCATTAAACGTAGAACTGAATTACATTTTCGGGATAACATAAAAAGAATATGTAAAAAAGCTTAAAGGAAAAAAGTGTTTATTTTGCGTATGGCCAAATTTTTGAAATTCAAAATGATTTATTTATTTAGGTAACACGATGTACACTTTTGAACGTCAATAGAGAAATATAATATATTAAATGCTTATAGTTTTACATTTATATTTAATGTCTACATTACATTTTCGCATTATACATTCTACCTCTAAGAACCTTAAAAAAATATAATGTGATAGTAAGGTCTTTGCTTACCTCTAAGTTGTATCCTATACCCAAGACAAGCATAGTTGGATACAAAACAGGGTAAAATGGGTACACTCCATATAACCTCATGTAAATGTATCTCATAAATTTATTTTGAATACGCTCCTCCATTAAAGAGATTTGTTTTCTTGTGGGGCCCCAATCATAGATACATTCCAAATGGCTCCTAACAAGTGCTTTATACAATGCCAATATCGCTTTTATATTTGAAAATCAGAAAGTTCTACTCGTCCGTTCTACGCCCTTGATTTGAGAAGTGGCAGTAAATGTAAAATTAGAAGCATTTAATAAGTATTTCTTTATTGGCATTCATAAGTGTACATTGTGTTACCTAAATTAATAAATGATTTTGATTTTGAATAAATAAAAATATACTCTAATTGGTACAGCCGTCTTCGAGTTTTGAGCTTAGCAACATACTTAGCAATTTATTTTTATTAACAAAGATGGAGATATCTGACTTAAAATTGGATACACAACTAAAAAAAACTAATCCACTGAAAGTGTCACGAGCTAAAAATCGCAGTTTTGATTCCGGGTTTCATAATTTCAGTACTAATAACGAAACATACTCAAAAATGTGTCTGCCTAATGAAACATTAATCATAATATTTCCATTGTGTTACAAAAAGTCGAGGGTAAATAACCATAAAAGAAAACCAGTAATTAGCAATTCTTTGTTTCTTTGTGTTGAGATTCCTTTTGTAACTTCTAAGATAATGGAGATTAGTGATTAGATAGTATTTGACGATAAATAAAATTTTATTGAGTATTGGCCATAAAAAACCAGTGGCGCTACAACTTGTTTAGGTCTGGGCCTCAGATTTCTGTATCTGTTCCATGATAAAGTAGGTAAGCAGCCTCCTGATAGACGCCGTCGACTTTTTGGTCTAAAGCAAGCCGGTTTCCTCGCGATGTTTTCCTTCACCGTTTGAAGGAATGTTAAATGTGCACATAGAAAGTCCATTGGTGCACAGTTGGGGATCGAACCTCGTGGATGTAAGTTGCACGCCAAAGCCACTACGCCAACGCTGCTATATATATAATAAAAACAACGAGTATCGGTTCTATATAATAAAAATACCTAACATGTAACACAGTATTTAATAAAGTATTTTAAATATTTATTTATTTTATTGATTAAAACTTTTTCCTATAGAAATATAATACAATTGACAAAATTAAATAAAAACTAGGAAGGAGGAATAAAAATTAGAAACTTTAATACAAGTAGATATTATAAAGGATTTCATCAAGATGAGCTCTTGAAAATCAAATGAATCATGCACATTCAGTTCGTGTAATTTTTAATGTATTAATTTAATCACGATACAATTTTCATATTCATGCTGAAAATTCTGTATCGTTATGCAAATTTTATTGGATTGAAATCCTTTCAAATATGTAATATATGATTTTTTTACTTATATTGACAGTAGCTTTGCCCTAGTGGCTTCAGCGTGCGTTCATCCCTGAGTTCGTAGCTTCTATCCCCGGCTTGGACTTTCTTTCTATGTGCGCATTTTACAATCGCTCGAACGATGAAGGAAAACATAGTGAGGAAATCGGCTTGCCTTAGACCCAAAAGTTGACGGCATGTGTCAGGCACAGGAGGCTGTTCACCTACTTGCATATTAGTCAAATGATCATGAGATACAGAATCTGAAGGCTAGACCTAAAAAGGTTGTAGCGCCACTGATTTATTTATATTACAATAAATACAGTTTTATTAGCGAAGTTCAGAATTAAATAAATTATTTAGTAACAAAGAATCATTTAAATTAGTTTAAGAACAAATTGATGTTTTAAAAGTGAAATAAAATTTTAGTGCATTTATTTTACATTTTATTACAGTTCGGTAAGTTTCGACTCCAAATCTTATCGTAAAAAAAATCTATCAGGAAGATAGCATATGCCATAATCTTCCTTTTTCTTTAAATCGTGATGTTTTTACTTACCACTCATAAAGTTGTAGATCAGCGGGTTGACTGCCGAGTTAGCGTAGCACATCACATGCGAGATGAGAGCTATACAGGTCATGATGTCACTCTGCCTGACGTCGTATGCTACCCTGTGGAGATATTGAATATTATAGGATATTATACTATACTAACAGACCCGGCAAACTTTGTTTTGCCGTGTATATATTTTCTAGGAAACATTTTTTTAGTTCAAATAGAAATAGGCGTTGATCGTAGAGGGGTAATTAAGGAGGGAGGGAAAATTAAGGGCTGTATGTATTTTTGTATGTTTTACAATAAACTACAAGCTCCCTCCTATCTTAAGAATGAGAAATCGTAAAATGACTGCTTCACGACTGATTTGAGCGCGTCCGCCACTGCGAAAACCGCTGTGAGAGTTCGAAAAGTGAGTTACAGAATTGCTAGGCATTTCCTAATCTAAAGTCGTATAGTATAGTCCTATAGTAGAGGCCCTAAAATCCTCGCATTTGATTAAGTAGAGTTTTAAAATAAAGCAATGAAGCAGCTCATCAAGTCCTAAAAGTGATAATCATTGTTTGCCTTAAAAATCTTAACTCATAGACATAATGTTGCTCCGTGACCAATAGTGACAATTGCAAAGTAGAAATACATTTTTTTTAATTGCACATTTGTATATTTTAATACAGTTTGTCTTTTACTTTTATTGTATAATTTATTTTCTCTTTTATCATTGTAATGTTTTAAATGTTGTGCACACTTGTCAATGATGCATGTATCTTTTTTTTGTATGTCATGTGTTCCCTGATAGTGATAAAAATAACATTTATTACTAACAAATCACACACACAGAAACACACAAAATAACGACACTACCGACATCTTTATATGTTATGTTCAGACTGAGTTCACAGTAGCGATATTATATCTTATATTTTTTTATTATTATCTTATTGGCTTACTATAAAGATAGTGTATTATTTTAGTGAATAAACAGTCGTTGATTTTTGGGTTCGACGGCCGGTTATCTTACTTTTTTTTGTTCATAACTTTAAAGGCAAAATTCTCACTGTATACACCACGCTCGCTACTAAGCCACAATCAATAATTTATCATCTGGAATGAACAAGGTTTTCTAAAACACATTTAATCTAACTAGATATTTCATTATCTGAAAATGACGCCTAATTTAACCCTATCCATTTTAACATGATCAAAGATAAAAACGGATGTCGGAGAATGACAGCTGCGTAATAACCGGATATTGTTTCTTTTCTTATCTATTGGTCAGAATATTGTAATTAGCTCTGTATTAAAAAATTGTTTGATTCTGTTTATTTGTTTGACATACCATAAGAGGAGCAGATAAATGGAGCAAAATTGTAACACTATGGCAACCAAGAGTCCATAAATTCATGGGCCAATGAAATCATGGAAATGGCTGGAAAGACCTGGACGAGATTGGTATTCAATAAGAAAAAATGGAGGACAATGTGGAAGGAAATCAATAGTTATAATGTATATATTTTTATTCCTGATATAAGGCTATAAATAAAAAAAACGGGTGCGTGTACTTATGTACGCGCGTAAGAAATTATACTTCTTTGGCACTATTAAAAATAGTTTTTGATTGCATGCAAATAATTAATTACAATTAAATAATCAAAGACTGGAAAAGGAGTCATAGTCAACAAAGTTCAGTTTACATTTGAAAAATTAAATAAATAAACTTTTATTATTATTCTCTTACATTAAGTGTAACATGTTGTTTTTAAATTATGTCCAATGCCGTAGCATCTTCCGTATGCAACTTCATTCTGTTAATTTTGTGTCACGGTGCGCGCGCATCGTAAAATTTCACTCTCATCAATTTTTCATAACGCGCCTAAAGAAGTATAACTTCAAAAACGTACAAAAGAAAATTTAGAAATACATCAACAGTGACTTCATCTTAAATAATTTAAAAAAACGTACAAAAATACTCGATATTATACAAAGGAAAATTTAGAACCTAGTTTTAACAGTTTCAACACGTGACCTCAACAATTACATTTGCACAACACAGGTTTAATGAGCGCTGTTCTGTGCAGTCTGTTTTTGCATTACAAACACCGCTAAATCCATTAAAAACGTTGCATCCTCGGCACGTGAGAAGCAATTTATGGCGGGATTTTATAAGAATTTAATACGAATTAGTTTATTTTATATTTTATACAAGCTTAGGATCTAAACCCTGAATATATGCGTATTTAGAGACGAAATACTGTTTTAGTTAAAAGTGCAATTACACGATAAACGGCTCAAATATAAAAGTATTTCCTCCAACTTTGATTTTGTTCTCTTTGGAGTAGACCTTAGTGCACAGGCGCTAATTAAAGATTTAAGTTGGCGTCTGGTAGATAGTACCGGTGACCCAAGAGCTGATGCTTTTCTCACTCAACGAATAAGTATCGCAATACAGCGAGGAAATGCTGCCAGCGTTAAAGGTACACTGCCACAGGGATCAAACTTTTTAAATTTGTTTTAATTTTCTATTTATCCATTTTTATTATTATTATGATTTAGGGTAATATAGTTATACAGTCACAAGACATATTTCCTAATCTTTAAACGGAAACACCCACGCGTGTTCTCATGAAATATGCTGACGGACTGTCTAGCTCCCAGTCTCGATTATTAGATATTAAGTTAGTCTTAAGCTAATCACCAATGTAACCGGTTGATTAAATATTAATTAAAAATAAAATTTTATTCTTTTTAAAAACGCTCCAGCGCGACCTCGCGTTTTGACTGGCGCAGCCGGTAGGATTTTCACATCCCGCGAGTATATAACTAAATTGAAAATACTCAAATCGATTTTCATAGTTCTTGAAATACCGTGGACTGTCTAATAGCAGAGTGAAAATCCGCGAATCAAATAAATAAGTCAAATAGAAGAGCATTAAAATAATATCCGGTGCAGTGTGTGATTAGTGGCTCAGGAAGAATGGAATTGGGCTGGCGGTGAGTAAACCTTTTCACTTCCCGCTAAAAATTTCATTTTATTCCACATATTATATATTATTACATTATCTGATTTTGTTTCGTACCAAATCTACGAATAAAATTGTACTCAGAGTGTAATTAGATTAGGAACTGTAGTTTTAAAATTATATTGCACAAGAATAGGCAATATAACATAGATTAAATATATAGATAGATAAAAAAAAAATAATAATAATAATTATATTGCACAAGAATAGGCAATATAATATAGGTTAAATATAGAGATAGATAAAAAATTATATTATTAATTAGTACGGATTTATTGCAAATTCAAAATTATATAAGTAATTTAAAGAAGTGTAAGTGATTTTATTGTATTCTTATACAGTAGAACCTCGATAACGTAAACCTCGGTAACATAAAAACCTCAGTTACTTCAAAAAATACTATGTTCCCTTCCCATCAGAGCCCAAAACCTCTATAACTTAAAATACACAACCTCTATAACGTAAATAAATAATCCCTGTATAGGCCCTCAGTAACTAAAAGAAATGTTTCCACAACCTCTATAACATAAAATTGTTTGTGAATGAGTCATTTTATAAGAGTGTCAAAACAAATGGTTTCGGTATTTATTGCTTGCACGTGTTTACTAATGTATTGTTAACGTAAACAATACAATATTACCTATTGTTTGCTTTATCTAAATTCTTCAAAGCTTTGCGGCGGTTAGCTTTGTGACAACGACTTACTTGCATCATAAGTTAATGTGTTAATGTATTCTCCTCTCTATTTGTCATTGAAAATCAAATCGATTTAGAAACAGTGAATTTTTTAAAACAAAAGAAAATCACCGATTTTTTTAAGTAGACCTAACCTTTAGTTGTTGTTTTATTTTTATGTAATGTAAGTAATGTGAATAAATATGATTACATATTTAATTTTCCATCCTTCTGATGCATTCAAGTAAAAATGGGAGGAAGGGTACATAGAAACATGTACATACCTCTATATTAACCTTTACCTGACATATAACCTTGATAACTTAAAACCTCTATAACATAAAATATTTTGTGCTTCCCTTGGACTTTATCTTATCGAGGTTCTACTGTATATAAAAATTAAAGACTAAAAATGTCAATGGAAACATTTAAATTTGTACCAAGGGAGGTTTTGTCCTTGATTCCCAAATATGATGGGACAGAAAACTTACTAAATTTATTTATTGCAAAGAGTGAATATGTGATAAAAGAATTTAGAGTCGAAGGTAATACAGCCCAAAATTTATACTTATTCCATGCAATAACTAGTCGCTTAGTGGGTAAAGCGGCAACGCTATTAAGTGAAAATCAAAATATTACATCATGGGATCATTTTAAAGATATATTGACTCAACATTTCGGCGACCCGCGTTCAGAAGAATGTATAGCAATAGAATTAGAATCATTAAAAATTAAATCTGGAGAATCATATATAGAGTTCTGTCAAAGAATACAAAGTGTTAAAAGTTCCCTAACCTCAAAGGTTAATAGGTTAACCGATGAGAGTATTAAAGCAGCCAAATTAATCATTTATAATAATACGGCTCTAAATGTATTCCTTTATAATTTATCTGAAGACCTTTTACGTATCGTTCGCCTAAAGGGCTGTACTAATTTAGAGAATGCATTAAGTGTTGTTACTGAAGAGGTTAATTTTCATTATCAATATTCTATTAAAAATAAATTGTGGAAGAATAGTGCATCCTCTCAACAAAATAATTTTAAACCTGGAATTCCTTCTCAAAATAATTTTAAACCTTTCATTTCTCCTCAAAATAATTTAGCATCAAATGTGCCTCCACAGAATAACTTTAAATACGGAATTCCCCCACAGAATAACTTTAAATACGGAATTCCCTTACAGAATAATTTAAAATACGGAATTCCCCCACAAAATCACGTTAAGTTTGGAATGCCCACACAAAATAACTTTAAATTCGGGATACCACCACAGAACAACTTTAAATTCGGGATACCACCACAGAATAACTTTAAATTTGGAATGCCCCCGCAAAATAATTATCGATTCGGAATTTCGCCTCAAAATAATAGTCGATTCGGTATACCTCAACAAAACTATAAATTTGGTTACCAGCCACAGCAGGGTCCTAGATTCGGTATACCACACCAAAAACAGAATCCACAACCAGGTAACACAGACGTTTCTATGCGAACCGCGCCGATAAGACAAAATATGATTAATGACTCTGAATATTATTACGAACCATACTATTACAACGACTATTGCGATTACGATAACTATGAATCAAGCGAAACAGCCATGTGTGAAAATTTTAATTTGTTAGAAAATCAAGAAAATTCTAAAGACAACGAGGAAATAGAATCACAGGAAGTAAATTTTCAGGAAGAAGCCTCGAATCATATTCCGAAATAATAAATCTTAACTATTGTGATAGCATTTTAAAGTTACCACACGTATTAATTCCGGAACTAAACTCAAAATTTCTTATAGACACCGGTAGTAGTCGTTCGTTTATCAGTCCTTCTAAAGTAAATGAATTTTTTAATGAATATAAAAGCTATGAACCATTTACAGTCGTTAGCACTCATGCTCAAAGTACACATAACGAAGTAGTATACATCCCTTTGCCGTATATTTTTAATAGTCCTTTAATGCATAAATTTTACGTATATGATGTAGATGCTAGATATCATGGTTTAATTGGCTCAGATTTATTAAAGGAATTAGAAGCTAGCATTGATATGAAAAATCAAATACTGTATACAACTGGTTCTGCCATACCTATATTGTATAGTCCTCCATACGAAGTTATAATTGAACCCAGAACAGAATCAAAAATTAAAATCCCTACTAACCTACAAAATGGAGACGCCATAGTAGAACAGGTATATTTCAGTAATGGCGTTCGTATGCCAAATGCTATCGTTACATGTGAAAACTTCTTTGCAACCACCGTAATACAAAATGTATCCGAGAAACCATTTAAAATAACTTTTAAGGAACCCATTAAAGTCTCAGTTTTTAAAATAAGTGAAATTTGTAAAAGTAATTTTATAAATGAAACTTTAACAATTGATAATATTTTAAAAGAAAATTTGTCCAAGCTTCGTTTAGATCATATGAATAGTGAGGAACGTGACGCAATCTCTAAACTATGTTACGAGTTTCGTGATATATTTTATTCTGATAAAATTCCTTTATCATTCACAAATCAGGTTAAACACAAAATTAGGACAGTTAACGAAGACCCCATTTATATTAGACCTTATAGACATCCTGCTTCTCAAAATCAAGAGATAGAAAAACAGGTGAATAAACTCTTAGAAGATAACGTCATACAAAATTCATTTTCCCCTTATAGTGCACCAGTTCATTTGGTACCGAAAAAGCTAGATGCGTCCGGCGAACCAAAATATAGAATGGTTATCGACTATAGACGTTTGAACGAAATCACAATAGATGACAAGTATCCTTTGCCTAACATATCGGAACTTTTTGATAAATTAGGTAAATCACAGTACTTTACCACAATTGATTTAGCAAGTGGATACCATCAAATTGAAGTCCAAAAGGAAGATCAGCACAAAACAGCGTTTACTACACAATCAGGTCACTATGAATTCAAAAGAATGCCGTTTGGCTTAAAAACAGCACCGGCAACGTTCCAAAGAGCAATGGATAACGTTTTACGCGGCCTACAAGGATTACACTGCATGGTATACTTAGATGACATAATTGTATACTCGGCTAGTTTACAAGAACATATAGAAAAACTTAAGAAAATTTTTGAACGTTTACGTGAGACTAATTTAAAGGTTACACTAGACAAAAGCGAATTTCTCCGAAAAGAGGTTCTATACCTAGGACACACCATATCTAAAGAAGGCCTTATGCCAAACAATGATAAAATTAAAGCAGTTTTAGAATTCCCGATCCCACGTACATCAACTGAAATAAAGAGTTTCTTAGGCCTCATTGGTTACTATAGAAAGTTCATTAGAGATTTCTCTAAAATAACACAGCCATTGACATCTTGTTTAAAAAAAAGAATAGAATTGACATCACCAAGCCCGAATACATAGAAGCCTTTGAAAAGTGCAAGGAACTTTTAGTTAACGCGCCTATATTACAATTTCCGGATTTCAGTAAACCATTTGTCCTTACAACAGACGCATCCAATGTCGCATTAGGTGCAGTACTTTCCCAAGGTCAAATTGGTAGCGACAAACCCATCGCTTTCGCAAGTCGTACGCTGAACGAAGCAGAGACACGCTACAGCACAATAGAAAGAGAGTTATTGGCTATCGTCTGGGCGACAAAATATTTCCGGCCTTATTTATATGGACATAAATTCACGATATACACCGATCACAGGCCGTTAACCTGGCTTAACTCAATAAAGGAACCGAATACCAAATTAACACGTTGGAAATTACGTTTAGCCGAATTCGACTATGATATTGTATTTAAAAATGGGAAGCAAAATTCAAACGCAGACGCATTATCCAGAATTAGAATCAACGCTTTGGGCAATGATGATATCTCGCTAAAGGTAAACGTGGACATAAATGAACGAAATCTTCAAGGTCACATTGACAATCTAACAGAAGAGATAACCCGCTTAGCTAGAAACCAACATCAAGAAAACCCTCCAACACCTATGGAAGTTTCTCCAGCTTCGGAACGAACACTCAGTGTGGAATCATTAGGGTCTAGCACCATTACCGCATCTGAAATAATGAGCACAATCCATTCCGCAGAGGATATAGATACAGACGGTATATGTATTCTGCAAGAAGCTATAGACACAAAGCCAAATCAAGTACTTGTATTCCCCTGGAATAGGAAAGAAATATTAGTTAAAAATTTATCTAGGCCGAAACAAAAAATATTAGAGGTACACTTACCTGTGAATAATATAGACTTAATTAAAAACTTTTTAAAAGAATACACAAAACCTAATATAAAATATTTCTTTTACTTTGAAGATGAACAACACCGTAAGGAATTTGCGGCGGTTACAATATCACTTTTTAAAAAAGGCACTGTTAAATTTTATGAATGCACAAAACGAGTCATTTACGTAGCTAATGAAGAGGAACAGCGAGATATAATTCTCAAATATCATGATGGGAAAAATAGTCACCGTGGTATTAAAGAGACTTTAATTCATTTAAAAAGAACCTATTTCTGGAACAACATGGAACAAACTGTTGCGAGTGTAGTTAACGCTTGTGAAACTTGTAAAAAGATGAAGTACGATAGGAGACCTCTTAAACCTGAATTGCAATTGACACAAACACAAGATAGACCGTTTCAAGAGTTATTCATCGATACATTTTCAATAGAAGGACAATATTACCTCACTATAGTAGATGGTTTTAGTAAATTAGGACAGGCATTTTTAATAAGTTCACGCTCAACTCCCGAAGTAGTTAGGGCTTTAATAAAATATTTTTCTTTATACGGCGTACCTGGACGAATTAGTGCGGATCCCGGAGCCGAGTTTAATAATGCATTATTAAAAGATCTTCTATCATTTTACAAAATAAATCTTCACATTAGTACTCCACATAACCCCAACTCAATGGGGATAGTCGAAAGATTTCATTCCACTATTATCGAAATATATAGAATAGCTAAATACGAACGGAAGATAACTGATGCGGCGGATGTAATGACTTATGCGATTATGTCTTATAACCATTCAATCCATTCTACTACAGGCTTAACACCCTTTGAAGTCGTATTTGGGCATACCGAGTCTAATCATATATTTTCTGTAGATTTTAATAAAATGTATACACAACAATTAGTTAAGGAACATGCTCGTAAAACTAAATTTTTATATCAATATTTAACCGATAAAATCATACATCAAAAACAGCATTTAATTGAGAAACATGGCGGTGAAAAAGAGTTAGAAATAGACATAGGCGATACCGTGTTTATAAAGGGAGTTAATACGCGACGTAGTAAGGATAAGGCTCGTTATCAAAAAGCCCGAGTATTGGGTCCGATTCATAGAAACGTTGTTCCAGTGATAACTCAGAAACGAAAAACTAAGGTACATACTAAAGATTTAAAACGCCCTTCACAGGTTGTTACTCCTGCTGGTACATCTGACCCCAAGCCAGGCCCTTCAACTGCAAAAGATTAATCGAAACCCAGGCCTCCTACCCATTAAAGAAGGTCAAGCAGTAGTAGCTTACGACAGATGGACCGTGATAAAGATTTTAGATTTTAAAGCTATCAACGACGAACTAGAGATAAATAAAAATAACTTCTTAACACTTAAAACCGAAGTCCAAAATTGTTTCGACACTAGCCTATTCAATTTGCACTTCCAAGAAGTACAGTTACAAATTAGTTTCATAATGAATATAACAGTGGAAAAATATAAACAACTAGTTCCGACTTCAAAATCTAAACGTGGTTTATTGAATCCTATTGGAACATTCATTAAAGCAATAACTGGCAATCTTGATAATGAAGATGCTATCAGATATGAAGATTTAATTAATAAATTAAAAACTAGACAGGACGCTATTACTAATAAAATAACCATAGTTTCCGAAATGATGAGTACTGTAACAAAAATTATTAATGTAACACGGAATAATTTCATTCAAATTAATGAACGTTTTGAGGACATAGATCTCAGGTTAAACAATTCTAAAATGTTACAAATGAGCAATGAAATTATTCATTTTTATAATATTTTTACCCACAACTTTCAAACTATTTACTCAAGACTAAATGAAATTGAAACAGCTCTCGCTTTTGCTAGGATTAAAATATTACATCAATCTATTATTGATACTAAGGAATTACTGTCAATTTTAAAAGAAATAGAATCTATGTATAATTTAGTATTTCCAGTGAATATTGAAAATATTGTAAAAATTGAACTGAATATTGAGATGGAAGCATATATCAAACAAAATCAGATAAAGTTTATTATGCACATACCCTTAATTAAAAATGAACTTTATAATTATTATAAATTAATACCTTTACCAGTGCATAGTAATAGTAATAATATATCTAACATTATCCTTCCTAAGTATCCCTATGTCCTAGTGAAAGGGTTGAAAGTCGAGCCGCTCTCACAACCATGCCAAGAAATAGATGAAAACCGATTTTTATGTCCTGAATTTGAAACTGCACCGATATTGAAGGACGAATGTATTACTACACTAATGAATTTTTCCCCCAACACATCTTCATGTCGTCCTGTGCCCGTTCTAATCGAAGATGTCAAGATTTATTTAGTACAACAAAATCATTGGATAATATTTTCTAGAATAGAAACCATTATATCTAAAATGTGTGACAACGACGTTTCACATGAGCCATTAATGGGCACTTACCTGTTAACCCTAGATGATGATTGTTGGATAAGAATCAAGGATTTCAACTTGAAAAGACACGAACACCAGGGAAACGATATCGCGTTTACCCGATTCCCAATTGTAAACCTACCGTTAATCTCCAGCGAAATTAAGTCACAGAACAAGCATCTGAATTTAGATGGAATTGACCTTGCAGACGTTCAACTCTTAAACCTTTTGGTGAAAAATAGTGTTCCTACAAGTGTTAGTGAAAGTGAATTAAATCAATGGTTCTTTGGTATAATTAATATAGTAATAAGTTTTTTACTCATGACATGTGTCATTTTAATAGCATTTAAAAATAGAATTAAGAAAATTATGTTTCAACCTAAACAGAATATTCGAGATCATCCAAACCCTGAGGATAATCTCGATTCTAAGGAGAGAGGAGTTATACAGTCACAAGACATATTTCCTAATCTTTAAACGGAAACACCCACGCGTGTTCTCATGAAATATGCTGACGGACTGTCTAGCTCCCAGTCTCGATTATTAGATATTAAGTTAGTCTTAAGCTAATCACCAATGTAACCGGTTGATTAAATATTAATTAAAAATAAAATTTTATTCTTTTTAAAAACGCTCCAGCGCGACCTCGCGTTTTGACTATATAGTAAACACTGTATATTTGTGTATTGAAAATAATAAAAAATGTTAAAAGGCCGGCAACACACTCACGAGCCTGGCATTGAGAGTGTCCATGGGCGGCGGTATCACTTAACATCACATGAGCCTTCTGTCCGTTTGCCCCCTGTTCTATAAAAGAAAATATAATAACGATAATGAATACGCTGAAAAGAATTCAAAATAGATAATTGTAAAGTTATTATAATTAAATTTGTAATCATAAATTAATATTATACCGTATCATAATAATTTCATTAAACCAACGCGATTAAGTTAATTAAACTTTGAATTTATAAATTTTAATACTAGTAACCCATTCGCGTAGAAACGTTAGTATTTGTTACTAGCTGTTCGTTGTGGCACATTGTGATTGAATGGTTGAGAAAAAAAAAACAAAGAAAACATTTCATACAAGTTTAATTTTGCAATACTTGTGGAAAAAAAAATTGATAAAACTATCCTTGATGCGAATTATATATCATGCTAAAATTTCAGCTCGATTAGTGGAGACCTTTTGAGTTTTAGAAGCGTACACAAACCAACATAACATTTTTATATACACTATGTTTATTTAGGAATAATGTGGCTGGCATCATAGTCAAGGAGATACTTCCTACAAACAAGCGAAGAAACTAACTTTACCTTTACCCTTATTGTGATTAGAAAACTAACCAATATTTAAGCTTTGACTTGATTAAGCTATCGCGGAATATGGTTAAAAGGAGTATTAAGAATATCTTAATTCTAAATCACCTGCATCATGAGCATAACCCACATACACACCCTCACGTACTTACCCTCACTATCTTACAACACAGCCAAATTAGGTATCACTTACTTAAATGTATTTTATTGTTTTATTCCCTTTTGTAAATATTTGAAGCTTTTTTATGTAAATATTATGTATTCCATCTCTGGCTATATTTTAAGTGTAATCGTTTGTTATTATATATAACTTTTTTAGCTGCAGGATTTACGAAATAAATAAAAAAGCTAGCATGATAATTAAAAGAAAGCTTTTCGATACTTGTACTAACATATGGATCAAACTTGAAGCGTAGCAAAAACTATAGTTAAAGATCGATTGAACGATGTATGATAGGGAAGAGAAGAATAGATCAAATAAAGAATAAATAGGGTAGCAGATGTCACAATGAAAATAAATAAGTGGAAATGGAGGGGCACATGGCAAAAGGAACAGAAAAGTGGAAGAAGAAAGTATTAAACTGGTGCCAAAGCTACAACAAACGCAAAAGAGGAAGACAATGAAGAAGGAAGGAAGAAGCAGGTGGTCATGGCAAAGAGTGGCACAATGCCGACAGAAATGGCGGGATTTGGAGGCCTTTGCCAAGAAAGGGCACATGGATATCTAGAAAGAACGAGATGCTAGAAACATAAATGTATTTAAATGTGAAGTATCGGACATAAAAGTTTTTTTTTGAAGATATACTTCTTTTGGCGCGTTAGATAAAAATGATGAAAGTAAATTTTTACGATTCGCGCGCACACCGTCACAAAAAACCGACACACTGAAGTTAGCTATAGTCAACATTTTAGTTTTTTCTAGTGTGCTTTACACACTGACTGAACCAATAACTCCTGACCTAAAACTTGTAATGTGTTTAAGTCTTACCTCAGAACAGATACGAGATGAACAGGGAAGTAGCAGACGGCAAACATAATGACAACAGCTACCAGCATCTTGGCAGCTTTGCGTCGAGAACGAAGTTGACCTTCTGTTGAAGCATTTGTGTGAATCGATGGCGTAGTGCGTCTGTTTGCTGCTAACCCTGTAAAAATATCTAATTTTGAATACCTCAGCTACTTAACTAATTTAATGTTTATCAAGCCAACCCTTGTCTTCAATAGTATTTAACGAAATTCCTTTTTGCACATTTTTGAAGTGAAACTTCTTTAGTCGCATGAGGGTAAAATTTTTACGGAGCGTCACTAAGATGTGCAGCGTTTTTGTCAAAGAAAAGGGAGGGAGCGATTGAGACCGATTAAAAGAGAGTGAGCAGGGTGAATTACCTTATAGAAATTCTACTTTTAAAATTAAAATTTCGTAAAGAGAATTTATGAAATGAAAAAGAGATAGAAAGTAGTTTGCCAAAGAAGTTTCACTTCTGACATGTGTACTTTGCACATACACACTTTTTTTTCAAAATACTATATCTCACAAATAGTACGACACTTGTCAAATTTATACACGTGCCTTTTGAAGGTTACAGCTAACTAGGAAAAATCAAATAATTTAATACTAGTAGCGCCATCTATGTGTCAGCCTACGAACTTTACAGCCCACCTATTACACAATGAAGTATCTTCTATCTTTATACATATAATTCTACTGTACGTGTGTATGTCACTGAACTTCTTTTAAACGACTGGACCGAATTGAATGATTTTTTTTGTATGCGTTTAGCGCCCTGGATGGTTAAGATTTACAAAACAGCCCGGCAGGTGGCGCTGCTGTCGGTACTTTCATACTTTGTTTAATAATCGCTTGAAGTATCATGCAGGACAACATCTGTCGGGTCCGCTAATTACTTATAACTTAATTAAGTACTACTGACTTCTAATTAAGTTTGAAGAAGTTTTACTTTAATGTACGATTTATATTTATTTATTGACAACACTTGTATCTCAAATCTGTAGCCTGACAGTAGTCTAAAATTATTTCTAATATATAAAATTCTCGTGTCACAGTTTTCGTTGCCATACTCCTGCGAAACGGCTTGACCGATTTTGATGAAATTTTTTGTGCTTATCCGGTATCTATGAGAATCAGTCAACATCTATTTTTCATCACCCTAAATGTTAGGGGTAGTCCACCCCTAAAATTTTTTTAAAAATTTTAAAAATTTTTAGATATTTTTTTTGTTTTTATTTTTTTATGATTTAGATGATTTAAACAATACATACACCCCTCTACGATCAACCCCTATTTTTTACTATAAATAATACATGGCAAAACGACGTTTGCCGGATCAGCTAGTAGTTTTATATTTGGTAGATTTAGCAAGCAAAATCAAAAAGTTTAAGACTTAATATATGTATTTCATAAGGCAATACCAAACCCTTTAGATCCTTTCATCTCCGAGATATTCCTACGGGAATTCGGGAATATTGGGTAATGTAATTTAAGTACATTAAGCTGGTGTTAAATGTATTAAATATGCCTCAGTACTTTTATATTGAATTCATATTTATAATAAAAAGGTTAATTCTTATACGTTTATCTTTTTAGTTAAATTTTACCAAGTTTTTTTTACAGATCGAAATAGAAGACTGAATTTTTTTTTATAGAACAGGGGCAAATGGGAAGACGACCTGACGTTAAGTGATACCGCCGCCCATAGACATGCTCTATTCCAGTGGGGTCGCGAGTGTGTTGCCGGCTTTTTAAGAATGGGTATTCTCGTTTCTTGAAGGACCCTAAGTCAAATTTGTTTGGAAATACTTCAGTGGGCAGCTGGTTCCACTTAGTGGCGGCAAAATCTGCTTTAAAAAGCTCAGTTGTGGAACGGCGGTCGTCGAGATGATACGGTTCGTGTTCTGCCTCGACGTTCGATGATAAAATCATTTTGAAAGAAACAAAAACGCTCAAAGAGCTGTGTAGTGTGGACTCTTAGTTTCATTACTAACGGCCACTGTTAAGCGTTTTTCGGGACTACATAGATCTACGACCTATCCGCAAATTAACTTACGAAAACAGAACCAAAGTAATTCACATTTACGAGGTTACCTTTGTATACATTTACATAGTACCTACTGATACTGTAAATATTAACTTAAAAAGCCTCGGGTTGAAAAACCTTTTCAATTTTCCTAAGGCTGTATTTGAAAAAGGTAATGTTAGGATTTTGTTATTTGTATTGCTTTCCAATCTACGGTAGCGATATTCAGAAAATGTAATCAAGAAATACTGGAAAAGTATTTCTCTCAAAACATTAGACCGTTGTTTATATATTTTTATAGTGCAGTTAAGTTAACGGTTACTGGTATTAAGTGGTACTTGATACAGACACGCACATGCATTATATTAGTAAATATTCTTAAAATTTGGAAATTTGGAAATTGTTCTATTGCTCTTGGAAGCGCGACCATTATGTGGAGCCGGCTGCCCACTGAAGTATTTCCGAACCAATTCGACTTAGGGTCCTTCAAGAAAAGAGAGTACCAATTTTTAAAAGGCCGGGAATGCACTTGCGATCCTTCTCGCAATGTGAGAGTTCATGGGCGGCAGTATCACTTAACATCAGGTGAGCCTGCCCTTTTGCCTCCTGTTTTGTAAAAAAAATATTACCCGGAGTGCTAAAATTTGGTTTATAAAACGATATTTCAAATTCCAAAAATTTATCTAAATTTCCCAAAATATATCTAGACACTAATACACCAGTCATTATAGACATTCGAAATCGAAAATTTGATAATAATTCCAAAAGTTTTCAAACTTCGGTCAAGTGAATGGTACATTGGGACGACAATAAATCTCATTTTGCAACCTTGTCCGCAGTCCGGAACATTGTTAAAATTGCAATTAAATTAATTTTATGTCTGTATGGTCGTGAAAAAAATTCCAAAAGTTCTGCAAACTTGGGGAAGTTTTCGATATAATATTTCATATCACGTATAAAATTTGCAACTAACCTAAGTGTACGGAACATTTTTTGTTATTTATTTTATTTTCGATATATCTGTCAAATTTGCGAACTTTTGGAACGTTTTCCTTCAGTTTAATAAAGAACAACATTAATTAAATAATGTTCCGTACACTTAAATTGGTTGCAAATTTGACACGTGATGTAAAATAATATATTTAACACCACTCCAACTTTGCAGAACTTTTGGAATTTTGGTCTCAAGAACTAAGCAAATTATCATTTATTGCATTTTTAACAATGTTCCGGACCGCAGATCAGGTTGCAAAATTTTATAGTTTGTTTTAATACCACTCCCGACCTTACTTCAAAATTTGAAAACTTTTGGAATTATTATGAATTAATTGTCTATAATGACTGGCCTATAAACTAAACAGATTGCAGGAATTAGAAGTTCTGTAACATTTAACATGTATTTATAGTCCGTTTATATTTTAAGAACTAAAACGAATTAAATCGCTCTCGTAATATGATAACAAAAGTACTTTACTTTCGTCCCTTTCCGACAAATTACTTCTACATTATGATAATAAGAGACGGATGAGTACTACTTAAGTGCAATTAGAACGATTTCGATATAACAGATGTAAAAAAGTTTGGTCCCTGTGGCAGTGTACCTTTAACGCTAGCAGCATTTCCTCGTATTGCGATACTTATGCGTAGAGCGAGGAAAGCACCAGCTCTGGGGTCACCGGTACAATCTACCATAGGTAAAATATGTTGTAATCTAAATGTTTCTTTTCCGATATCTGATTTCTCTCAAAGGTTACTCTATTGTGTCAGATTGAGGTCTATTATTAGAAACTTATTGAGTTACGACCTGTTTCTTTATTAACTTTTTCATCGTTCTTTGCTGTCAATAGATTTCAGGTAAGTATATTAATATTCGAAAGACTAGAAATCTACTATATAAAAATAAGTCGGGTTTTCCTTCCTGACGCTATAACTCCAGAACGCACGAACCGATTTCCTCGGTTTAGCATTCGTTGGAAAGGTCTCGAGCTCCGTGAGCAAAGAAAATTCAGGAAAAATTTCAACAGAAAAGCGGGATCACCAAACGAAATGTTACATAAGACGAAGTCATCTGGTGGCGAAACGGAGTTCGCCGAGTTTGCTAGTTTGATATAAATTTACTTACAATTATTCTGTCCAGGACAAAGCTTATGTGACTCTGTATGCCCAGGAATGTTATCTGACCTCCAGAGGACTCTCACAATCTGGCAATAAGCTATCATCATCAGCAGGAGAGGGAATCTAGAAACAAGTTTAAAAATGTACTTAGATATGAATATTCACGGATAAGTCTGATTAAAATGTTTGTCTTATTTGTCTTTTTTTGTTTTCATGTGCATATTATATCTATATAAATAAAAATGAATCGCAAAATATGTTGCTAAGCGCAAAATCCCAAGCTGGACCTCTGAGGAAGGTTTTTATGGTGAGGAAATGTGGAAAATATTAAAAAAAAAAAATAGTTTTATTTAGTACTTAGTTTTTATTCCGGAAAAGCGAACAGTCTCAATGGGGTAGCATAATGCTCCAAATGCTGGTATGTAGAGACTAAAAAGGTAGGCTAAGTCAAAATTCATTTTTCAACTTGGATTGACGAATTAAATAATAATATCCGATATAATTTATATATAAACATATCTTTATCTGCAGTAAACGACGCTTTGACAAGTGAAGCATTCCATTGTAGGACAGTCTCCATGTCTTCAGGCGTAAGTTGTTGACACTGTTGAGCCATCAACAATAACAACAATAAAATTTTAAATTGTATATGTAGGATTTGGGTAGGACATTTTAATAAATTAAATGCCACTTAATTTTCAAATAATAATTCTATTTTAATCACTCCTAATTTACACAGAGTAATTAGAGTAATATGAGTCAGGGATAAGCTCGCAAGATACAACTAGTGCACCGAGCCACGCCAGATCCGAGACTGCCTGCGTAAGGCCCGCTCCGCCATTTATAACGACAGACTCAGTAGTGGGGAGAGTGGGGATACTTGAAAAACCGGCTGTGACGTGCTCGATGCAGGTGTTGTTTGCTATAGGCGCGTACGGCGGTACAGGCGCCGACATATATTTCTATTTTTTTCTCTAGTTTATTGTCTTCTATTTTTATTGTACAATTTCTTTTCTCTTTTATCATTGTAATATTTTTAATTGTTGTACACACTTGTCAATGATGCACATGTATTATTGTATGTCGTGTGTGTTCTGTAAATGTTTGTTAGTGTGCCTTTTAAAAATAAATAAATAATTTCTAAGACGGAAAAACAGAAGACGTACCTATGATAAAATTATCGTTATAATAGTAATCTATACCCAAGACCGATAAATTTATGTATGTATGATGTATGACAAAAAGTAATAAAAAAGATTTAGAACTCTACTTAGTGCTAGGACAAAAGTCTGAGATTAGATTGCTGCAATCCAGAACATAAAGTTTTACAGTTTCGCGATAAAACTAATTACGACACAATTAGTTCGAAAGTTCTCTGTTCCAATGTAACATAATATATTTTAAATAGATGCATATTTGTCTATGAATATAAAAATAGTTTTGTATTGAACAAATAATTGTGTTTGTAGCCCGTTAATCTAACATAGCGACACCTAGGCTTAATATGAATATTACCAATGGCGCTACAAACTTTTAGGTCTGGGCCTCAGATTTATGTATCTGTTCTGCAAGTAGTTAATCAGCCTCCCTGACACACGCCGTCGACTTTTAGGGTGAGAAAAGCCAGTTTCCTCTTTACCGTTAGAGCGAGTTTTTAATGTGCACATAGAAAGAAAGACCATTGGTGCACAGCCGGGGATCGGACCTACTACCTCAGGGATGACAGTCGCACACTGAAGCTATAAGGGCTACACTGCTCTTCTTGTTAAAGATATGGTCGTTTAAAAATAGTGGCAAAGATTTTCTTGACTTGAGAATTGACAGTAAATTTTGTGGCATATCATAGTTTAAGTGTACAAAATAATAAATAATACTCACGTGTAAAGAAATAGCGCTTTAATGATATGCCAGGTAAGATCACTTTCGTCTGACCAAGTCGGCGAGCACTGCATAAAAAACTGCGCGTCGAAGCGCAGTTGCATTCGGCGTTCCACTTGTAGAACCACAAACTCTGGTACATCTAAAAACATATATAATTAGGCAAGGGCAGACCCAGCCATGGCTCATGAGCCCATTCTGGGGCCTGGAAGACGTGAATCATGGACTTTGTGGCTACATGGACGCTAGATCCGCTCTTGTCTTCCGGACTCGGGCATCATCCATTTTGCCCAACCCCAAGGGCCCATCTTAAGAGCGTGTGGAGGGCTGAAACGTTTTTAGTGGGTGGGGTCTCGCTAGCCGTCTAATATTAATAGCAGAGGGCTTTGAGTGTAGACCCACCCCCACAGTCCCCGCGCGAAGTTCAACATCCATGGCGTGGGACTGCGTAAGCGCATTTATACCTCATAAAAAAAGAGTTCCAATCTTCTGAACTCTTATTTTTAAGTATTGAACTACGATGTAAAGGGTATTTCAACAAGAAGTTTGTTTTTCAATTGTGGCAACACCGAGAACGTGATAGTTTTGACATTTAGTTTTTGGCGGTATTCGTAGCAGGTGCTTTGGCAATTATTACAATGAATTCAATTTCGCTCGAAAATCGCATTAAAATAATTCAAATCCACTATAAAAATGGTGGTTCTGTTAAAGTTACATTTCGTAAAATTCGTGATATTTTCGGCCAGCATAATCGTCCTTCTGAGACCGCTGTTAAGAATTTGGTCGCGAAATTTGAGTCGACAGGCTCGGTACAAAATGTGCCAACACCAACACGTGTTCGACCGGGTCGTTCAACAGAAAACATCGCCGCCGTGAGCCACAGTGTTGAAGAAGATCAAAATTTGTCAATTTCACGACGTTCTCAACAATTGGGGTTATCCAAAAGCACAACATGGCGAATTTTGCGAAAGGATTTGGCTTTGAAGCCTTACAAAATTCAACTGGTGCAAGAATTAAAGCTGATCGACCATTCAAATCGCCGCAGATTCGCTCAGTTCATTCAGGAACAACCTGCTGGTTTTTCTGAAAAAATCATTTTTTCAGACGAAGCCCATTTTCATTTGTCAGGGTACGTCAACAAGCAAAATTGTCGCATTTGGGCTTCTGAAAATCCTAAAGCAATTATTGAGAAGGCCTTGCATACTCAACGTGTTACTGTGTGGTGCACTATGTGGTCTGGAGGCGTGATTGGGCCGTTTTTTTTCGAAGATGAGGCTGGAAATGCGGTAACAGTCAATGGATCACGGTATCGCGAGATGTTAACCACTAAATTTTGGCCTATTATTGATGACATGGATATCACTGAAATGTGGTTTCAACAGGACGGTGCCACATGTCACACAGCCAATGAAACGATCAATTTATTGCAAACCAAATTTCCCGAGCGCATAATTTCGCGAAATTCAGCTGTTAAGTGGCCAGCCAGATCGTGTGATTTAACACCACTGGATTATTTTTTGTGGGGCTATGTTAAAGACAGAGTCTATACGGAGCCAATCGAATCGATTGCAGCCTTAAAACTCAAAATCCGTGATGTCATTAACGAAATAGACCCTCCATTTTGCCAAAAAGTGATTAAAAATTTTGATGAAAGAATCAACATCTGTCAGCGTGGTCGTGGTGGACATTTGCCAGATATCAGTTTTCATTCATAATTGCCAAACTTTTCTCTTTGTAATACAATAAAAATTTTATTCATTTTCCTCTAAATTCTTTGTTTTATTTTGTTTTAGAAAACAAAGTTCTTGTTGAAAAACCCTTTACTATCACTTTATATGACGTTCGTTATATAGGATAGAGGAGGAAACTATTTAAGAGACGATCACTTGGTTGTCAAAACATGTCAGTGTTGAAATTTGCCAAATATCCGTATCAGTATCCCTATTGAAACAAGATCACCCTTGCGATTCTGTAACTCACTTTTCGAACTCTCACAGTGGTTTTCGCGGTCGCGCTCAAATCAGTCGTGAAGCAGTCATTTTACGATTTGACATTCTGATAAACAATAAACTACAAGCTCCCTCCTTATATACAGAATCGCAAGGCAGGTAAGAATTCTTGTCCAAGTATCTGAAGGTTTTCCTTTTTAAATAACGCGTAAAATACTCACTGAATGATAAAGACAGCACCCATATAATCAATATGGCGGTCTTCGCTCGGCTTGTGGTGGACTTGAATTTGAGCGGGAAGCAAATAGCGTACCAGCGGTCAACCGAGATGAATGTCAATGTCAAAACTGACACTGTCACCGATACTGACTGGAAAGAAAAAAAAAATATTAGTCATTTATATTTCTGACATGGTACCACTAAAATACATAATTGAACATACATTAAGAAATAAATTATAATACACTGTTATATTGGACAGAATTTGATTTTGTTTATTTAGTGCAAGAATTTTGAGGTAAAATTACAATAAATTTGCCAGTTATATAGCAATATTTTTATGGTAGTATGTGCCTATAATCAAAGACATTTGCTAAGCGGCCGTACTGGGGATACTCTTTACACTGGCCGGGCAGGTATTCTCTCCTATGTGGAGTCTCGGACTGGGGTAGACTAAATCTAGTCCAATTTATCCCCAAGAAGACACAAGTTGGCGCTAAAAAACACCCTTTGTCACTACTCCTCTCTTCAAAGACACTCTACTTAAAGCCTCAGCTAGCATCAGAATACTTGGTGTAGACATTTTGAATAACGTTCGGTTACGCGGTTAATTGGAAGGAACGGCTAAGATAGCCTCTTGCTATGAAGCCAAGCTTGGTGTACTCAGGAAGGCGAGACGATACTGCACTCCGGGCCTTTGCTTGCAACTCTATCAATGCTGGTGGTAACTTTCGACATAGTTAAAGCCTTCGATCGGGTGTGGCACAAGACACTTGTCTCGAAGCTATGAGCTCAGCGAAAAATTATGCAACTATCCTGAATACAAGATGCCATCCGTATCACCTCTACGTCCATCGTTCCACAACTGAGCGTTTCTTAAGGCGTATTTTGCAACACAAGAGCCTTCTCGCTATGTTAGTGTCCATGGAATACGGTATCATTGACCATGAGGTGAGCCTCTTGCCCGTTTGCCTCCTGTTACATGAAAATTATACATCCATTTAGCAAAGTGTTCGGTATTTAAGACAATAAAAAGCCAAGGTTTATAATGCCAGAAAATGTTATGTCTAGAGTTTATAGTGTAATTATAATTAATTGTCTAATTAAACGACGAATTCGACTAAATGACCTTAAGATTTTACACCATCTAAATATATAATAATAATACATAATAGCGACTAGAATAGCCTTAACGACACAACTTTAACATGACAATGTGGCTTTATTGACGACATTTATCACTTTGCGAATTTAAATAGAGGTGGCACAAATGGCGTAATGAGGCAGCTGAAAAAGATAAAAGAGATGAGGTAAGATTATTACGTGCGTGAGCATCATTGCCCAAGTGGCTTAAGCGTGCGACTCTTATCGCTGAGCTCCTAAGTTCCATACCCGGCTGTGCACCAATGAACTTCCTTTCTATCTGCGCATTTAACATTCGCTCGAACGGTGAAGGAAAACATAGTGAGGAAACCGACATGTCTTAGACCCAAAAAGTCGACGGCGTGTGTAAGGGACTGGAGGCTGATCACCTAATTACCTATTAGATTGAAAAATGATCATGACGTTCAGAAATCTGAGGCCCAGACCTAAATTTTTATTTTTGAAGTTAATTGCGTTGTAAAAGGAGTGTTGGTTAGCTTCAGCGTGCGACACTGAGGGTCTTAATTAATAAGTTTAATCCCCGGCTGTGTTCTACAGTTTTAGCGACACAAACAAACAGCAATTCATTTGTATAAACAATATATAGATGACACATACAAAACTGAACTGATGCGTCAAACTTTTACATTTTTTTTTAATTGTGATAAACTTGTTTTATTAAAATACATATTTAATAGTCCGGTCAAATTAGGTTAAAAAACAAGAGCAAAGCTACCAGAATTATCATCAAGCTGAAACTGAGTAAACTTGTTCAAAACACAATTAAAAACAAGTTTCCAAAATTCCCCATCTTTACGACCCATGGGAAAAATTTACGCAAGGTAAAAAAATGGGTTTTTCCCGATTTTCTTTAAAACGGCAAGTTTTATCGTAAAATTACTTCAGACAAAAATTGTAGATTATAAAATTATCTATGAAAAAGGTTTCTAATTTTTCTTGCTAAAAGCTACCGCTTCTGAGATAAAACGATTCAAAAAGCTATCCATTTTTCGAGTCAATTTTCCATATGTCCTAACGATGGGGAATTTTGTAAAGTTGTTTACTCAGTTTGATGGTAATTCTGGTAGCTTGCAAAGTATAGATTGACCGGACTATAAGATTTGTAAGCTATTCGTTTGGAATTAAAGTAAAAACGAAAAGCCTAATTGAACAAATTCAAGTTAATATTTCACGAAAAAGTAATTTTCAAATCATCCAACACGTGTTAAGCTTACAAAGCTAATATTGAAAAACTTTCTGCATTATCATTCTTATCGCGTGTCTGTGAAAACATTTTCCTTCATTTTCCTCTGCTCAATCTGTCTAATACAAATGTGTTAATTTTGTAAAATACTATTACAACTTTGTACGGCTGGTATTATTTTAATATTAACATACTGACGAGGAAAATAATAAAACCTTTTTAGGTATGTCTTAATAAACATATCTTTGTCCTAGGCGCGGCAGACAATTCCTTGTACTGATGCAGGGCCAACCCGAAAACTTCGCGCACAGGCGCCAAGACAGTAAGGGCGCCGCTACCCAAATAATTTTTGTTACACTTACAAATCAATATATTCTTTGTTGAGGAGTATCGATAAATATACAGGTAAGCGCAAATTTAAATAACTCTAACTCTCCCAAGATAATATTTACGTTTATGGTTTAAATTTAATTGGGAAACATGCTGGTCCTGCTCCATAGGACAATCATAGAGCCTGGACAAAATCAAATTGGTTGCTGTTTTTTTGCTGTAACATATTTTTGTTATTATTATTATTATTATTATTTTTAATTTATAATGCTACAAATGTAATTATTATTATTAATTTTTTTTTTGTATCTCACACACTGTTTTGTTGTGTTTTTTTAATATTTTTATTACTCTTTTATGTTAATATTCTACGGTTTCGATATTTGTAAATATGTGAGGAACATGTATACTAACTTTTTTAGTATAGTAGTTTATTCTAAGAGTACATTGTCTTCACATATAATTATTTAACAAATGTAACAAAATATTGTAAACCTATTTTAAAAGAGTAAGTGTGGAGTTTCTTGCCCATTCTTCTCCACACGAAACTACCTTTTGGAAGGGGCAACTAGAATCTTCTTTATATTTTTTGTTTTTGACGTTCAAAAGTGCCATTTTAGATGGTCTAATTGAAATAAATGATTTGACTTTGACTTTGGTTTGTCCGTCTTTAATTTAAGATGATGCCACCAAAGCTACGTCCGTTCCTCTCCCTGAATTAGAGGAAGCGAACTGATATAAGTATATAAAACTGAAGAACAATTCATTCATATTCGTACGTGGCATAAGCTGGTGGTGGTGCGTGAACGAGGCACTCGGGGTATATAGCCTCGACGTCAGACAATGAAACTCAGCTGCAGGTATTAAGCCGAACTGAACACTCTCCATGGTAAATGCGGTAGAAGATGCAAATATCCCACATCTCTACGCACCGCCATGGAATTCAGCCGCTGGCAAAAGGATTGGTCGTCGACAATTCGAACCGCTCTTTCTGTCACTTGTTTTCTCAATACTGCCACACACCCCGTCAATTATATATTATCCTATATTATATAGATCAAGCTACTATTTTTGGAGTCAGTTAACATATATTTTCGGATCAGCCTGTGAAATATTTCTATAATTGGCTAAGCGTATCCGGAAAAACTTTTAAGTGGCTGTTTAGGAGAAATTACAATAAATTAGGTCAAAGAAATTCCCAAAGTAGTTTTAACAGGTGCAAATAGATGATAAAAGTTTCGAATTTATTACAAAGTATATTATAAGTTGCGAGTTACTTTAATTTATGGCTTCATAATTCGAGAAATTTTTAAAAATACAATAAATAAATCAGTGGCGCTACAACCTTTTTCGGTCTGGGCCTTGGATTTCTGTACCTAATCTTAAAATTTCTGTAATTAGTTATGCAATTTTTGCTCCCTTAGTCTATCTTTTTCCTTAATAATAATAAATTGTTTATCGTTTACTAAACTTGCCTAGAAGAGATCCCTTGTTAGCGATAAGGCCGAGAGTTGCCTACTTTATCTATGTTTTCTGAGAGTATGTCCCAATAAGTAATGAAACAAAGTGTTAATAAATAAAATAATATTTTTTATAATAATTACCTGAGGATCTGGTTTGAATCAAAAAGTTAATTCTGTATTGGGTAGTAAATATTTATTGACAAAGGCACACACGTGCGGCCAAATTTTATTAAATTAATTATTATATTTTCAAATATTATTAAAATTATTACTGTCAGCCTTGTGTGACACACGCCATATTTTTAATACTTTCCAATTTCCTCACTATGTTCTTCTCAGTTCTTCCTCTTAGCAAGTTTTTACTCATAGAGAAAAAATCTCATTGAGGCACAGCGATAATTCGTATGTTATGTCAGATAAAACCCAATTCCATGACCCGTCTTGGGCCCAGATTTCTGTATGTTTCATGATTTTTTAAAGGCAAGAAGATGATCAGCGTTCTGTACACAGCGTTCTGTGTCTGTCTGGTCTTGCACAATGTTCTCCTTCACCGTACGAATGAGTGTTAAATTTTCATTAAAAAAAATTGTTGTTTTAATAAAGTGTATTTATCAATTTAATTTCATTTAATTGATCTATTGCAAAGGTTATTTTATAAGTGCATTGTTTATCACATTTATATTTATAAATATGTATGTTAATATATAATTAACATAAAACCATGCTGGCAAAACAAATATACTTGTAGTAATGAGCTTTGATCCAATTTATTTCACCTGCCACCGCAATAATGTTTTATATTGGTCAACAAATGTGATAAATTGGATAAAATATTAATCTGGAAAAGTGATTACTAGATTGCAGATTTTCCGTTACAGATGAGTCTTCTAATTAAAAACAACTTCGGAGGGAAGTATTTCAGGTCACTTTTAACTATCGAAAACAGCTAGGTGAGGGGTACCGGGTTCGATTCCCGGTTCGAGGGCAAGTTTTAATTTAATTTAAATTTGTTCTCGGCCTTTGGGAGGGTTGTGCGGTACCGGGCGAGTGCCTAAAACACCGTACATTGAGCATATGATCGAATTTCTAAGGCAAAAAGCACGAATGATAAAAAAAGCTCATACTTGACGCTGGCTAATGCACAAACCGTGCCAGAGCCATTAAAAAAAAAAAAAAAAAATCTATCGAAAAAAAAATCGACTCCGAATAATCACTCGATTCTGTTGCTATGGAAGGACTGGTTATCATCAGGAATTGAACCTTAAGCAGACTAGCTTACAGGCTGCATGTGTTGATAACTAATAGCAACTACAGTACTCCAGCGTCGCAATGTATTGAGGTAATGTCTTGCCCATACGTGTAGGTACCACAGGCGAAGACACAATTTACAATAGCGGATCGTACCTTCTACCATAGACAAAACTTCATACAAATATAAGTTAAGCACTAGAACACTACTAGCAATGTATCATTCACTCCAAATGCTATCCTGCTGTAACACATAATAGTAACCATCCTTTTAGTTAAAAAGATGCATATTAAGTAATAAAAAAAACAGTGACACTACAGCCTATTTAGGTCTTGGCCTCAGATTTTAATATCAGTTTCAAGATCATGTGTCTCATAGGTAGATGTAGGCCTCCTGTGCCTTGCAGTGGTATCCTTCTGTGAGCATGTTATGGTACAGAAGGAGACAGCAGAACGAGAGAGGGAGCGCTTTAGGATGAATGCTAGGGGTAGAAGACGGTGTATACTGCACTGGAGGTTTTTGCGTGCAACATGCCGTTAAGGTCCCGGTAGAATGCGACAGCGACCCCGGAGCCTCTGTAACGCGGCTTTGTCGGAACTACACAGGTGGTGTTAGTGGGTATTGCTCACCCAGTCTCTGAATAGCAGAGATTTTGGCGTGGGTCGAGTCCCACATACCCCTGCAACTTTTGAAGGATGCGCTTATGCATTGCCACCTCGGATATTAAAAAACGCCTCCTGTGCCTGACACACGCAGTCGACTATTTGGGTTTATGGCAAGCTGGTTTTCCTCACGATGTTTTCCTTCACTGTTCGAGCGAATGTTAATTGCGCACATAGAAAGTCCATTGGTGCACAGCCGGGATCGAACCTACGGCCTCAGGGATGAAAATTGCAAAGTTAGTAGGCCAACACTGCTCAATTCTATTAAGTACATACGAGTACGAATTTAATTTCAATTGAAATTACTCCTACACTTCTTTTTGATGAAAATAATCAAAAGTGCGATTCGATTATTGGGCCCAGGTTGGAAAAATATATTTACGTCAATGCCATAAAATATAATAATCTTTAATAACATTTTCTTCGGAGACATATTGGATTGGACGACGTATATGTGAAATGGCGTGTGAATTATCAACGTATTTCTCATGTTTTTTCCAATATCTTCATTGTAATATGTATACCAAGATGTGAGGAAATATTTTAAGGAAAGACTTTGACTTAATTAAGCAGTAGTAACAATTTAGTTTTTATTAATACTAATTTGTCGTAAGATTAGGAAAACGAATGAAAGACAATGGAGAAATTCGTTGTTTGTCTTCGATATTGGTTAAAAAGCTTACAGTCTATTTGTAACGAGAATTACGAGTCTAAATGACACAGATGCAAATAATTTATGCAATTACTGTAATTATCGGCTCACACACTTTAATATCAGAGTGCCTCGGCTATGCCCGAGATATAATCATCACTAAATTTGTCGTTTGTTTAATATTTAATTTTCTATTTTTATCTATTAATGTACTTATGTTTTCTATTTGTATTTTGTTTATTTATGTAACCTGTTTTGGCTTTGTATATTGTCAAATTACTTTTAAATAAATAAATCAATTCTTTGTTCATTATTTAGAACTTAGTAAATTTTCTTAGAATTTCCCTGTTTTTATGAATACAAACTTAAACTAAATCAGACTTTTTAAAGTGGTAGGATATGTTTTCCTAAAATTAATGTTATACTAATAGTAATAAATTTTTTTTTATCACGTATGCAATACCGGCGTAACCAGGAATCCCCCTAAGCGTAATACGTACAGCGTATTCGCATTTCTCCACGTTCATCTACAGATAACCATGAGTCTTCACGACCACTGATTAGCACAGCGAACATCATACCTACATCGGGTCGTTCGCCCTTGTTTGTTGCACCTGGGACGTTTGTGATTAATACCTCAGAATCCCTTTGTAACATACTTTTAACAATTCCTTTCTTTTTGTTTATTAAGTCTATCATGTATTTGAGAGTTGATTGCGGGCACGTGGAAAAATTATTAAGCTTTTTTACAAATATGTTTCCAAAAAAAAAATCTGTGGCGCTACAACCTCTTTAGGTCTGGGCCTCAGATGTCTGAATCTATTTTACGATCATTTTTAAATCTAAAAGGCATGTAGGTGCCTCCAATGCCGTCGACATTTTGGATCTAAGACATGTCGGTTTCCTCACGATGTTTTCCTTCACCGTTCGAGCGAATGTTAAATGGGCTCATAGAAAGAAAGTCCAATGGTGCACAGCCGGGGATCAAACCTACGACCTCAGGTATGAGAGTCGCACGCTGAAGCCACTAGGCCAACACTGGTCTATATATATCTCATCACCTATTAGAAAAAAATAAAGACGTACGAATATGTTCGTATATGTATGTAATTAAACAGTTAAAATCGCATGTATGTAGTCGGAAATCTCGGACACTCGGTTACGACTTGTTGCAGGTTATAATCATGGGCCAAATTCAAGGCAAGAGACGGTATGCTTGGAGGAAGAAGTCGTGGTTGCGGAACGTACGGAAGTCGACCAGAAACACATCTGCCGAGGAACTTAGACTAGCGGAAGATACCCGGCAATTCAAATTGTTAACAGCCAAAAAAGTGGCACCAGAAGAAGTAGAAATAAACGATGAAGGCATTCTATAACGATATTGTGTTTAATATATTTCTTCTTAACATTTACACACAATTACCATGCGACGCAGCTATGCAATAATAAAGCACGTAGCGGGATCACGTAGCTACATACTACGCCGTAGCTGCTACGCATAAAACTTTCCGTTTTATTACAAATTATGATAAAAGCTTTAACCCAGTTTAAATTAATCTAAAGTCCTCAATGAGTAATAAAACGCCAGCCTTATCATAATAACGCTCAGTTTGAAAACATTTTAAGCATACGAAAAGACGATGTTTGGTTTTAATTATTGTTAAACGAACGAGATTTAATATTTGATGACTGTATTTAAATTAATGTCAGGCGAGTTGTAGATCGCAATCTTGTGTGTTCAAATTTAACTGTGAATATTATACATTAGATTTAATACTCTAACTAATTAAATGGAATCGGCAGCGGAGGCAATCGATTCTCGATCTTAATATACACCTTTTTAATTTTTCAGTATAATAAAAAAAATATCAGTGGCGTTACAACCACTTTTAGGGCTTGGCTACAGATTTCTGAATCTGTTTCATGATCATTAAAAAACACTTTTTGAACGGATTTGAAAAAGATTTTCTAATACTGAATTAAAAATTCAATTGTCATGAAATAATATACGATTTTAGAGCGTTGGAATTAAAATTGTATTACGATGTATTAAATGCTGATTGTTAGTCTCACTAAAACTCGAGATTTGGATGGATTGGCTATAGTTATAATCTTGATATGTCTGTGGACGTTCTGGGACGGTTTATCGGAGGAAAACATAAATAATAGGTAAAGAAAAATACTAAAAACGATTAATCTTCCAATAAAAACAGTCCCTATGGGAAATATTTGACGTGTTCTGTTTGGAAATGAAAAACTTCAAGTCACTTGGTTGTCATAGTATACATACAAACAAATAGGTCTACCTCGATAGAAATTCTAATTATTATAGCGCGAGAGTGGCGCTTTGTGCGTGTGAGTTTGTGTTTTATAGCTGTAGTATGAGCTCCGATCTCCTAGGTATGTTTTAAAAACTTTACGTTAAGTTTTGACACAAATATATGTAGGTGATACGACGTTCACCTGATCATTTAGTTTTTTATTTTTATAATTTAATTGATTGGCAACAAATGTATAATAAAAAAACCCTTTCTAGCAAAAGGGGAGAATAGAGACTTTTCTGCAGGTTGGCTTCTAAGCCATAGATGTTTCTCGCGTGAATGGTATATCTTATCAATAAAAAAAACTAACATGTTCCTAAATAATATATTATTTTTAAATACGAAATTTTTGTGCGGCAAAACCAGTGGCGATATAACCCTTTATGTCTGGGCCTCACATTTCTGTATCTGTATCATGAGCATTTGTTTTTTCTAACAGGCAAGTAGGTGATCAGCCTTCTATACCTGAGATTTTGGATTACTCACGATGTTTTCATTCATTAAACGAGTTTGTTATGGTACGAGTGAGAGCGCACATGAAGAGATAGTCCTTTGGTTCAGTCGGGGTTTGAGGCTATGACCTCAGGGATGAGAGTCGCTCGCTTAAGCCACTAGGCCAACACTGCTCTGTCTGCTTTATTCGATAAAGTTTTATCATAAACGTCGTCATAAGCGCAATGTTATTATCATAGATAAGTTTCTAGTAGGCATATTTATTTGTTCTTGAAAAGAAAATTTAATGTTTAAATACAGTTTTGCTAAGGCCGCAAGCACAGCAGGAGGAAAAACTTTTAAGAGCTTAGTTCTCAAGTGTCGAATTCAGGAAAATGTCTAAGAATACCGTGATTTAAAAAATTCTTATTTTTTAAAATGAAATGTTTTTTTTAGATTTTTTGTCAGCTTTAGTAAAGCTGTGTTTTTTAATTATTTCAAGTATTCGCTTTAAAATTCAAATTTATAATATTTAGAAATAAAGAAATCATTTTAATTTTTTAACGTTTAGAAGAAATTAAATGATTGTATTTTTGACTGAATACACTATATTGAAAAAAGTTGTTCAATTAAAAGTGATAATGATGTTACAATTATTATCGAATAATATATTTTAGTTATTATATGTTAAGGTTAGTTATTTATTTATTAATAAGAACCCTCCAATTAAATTAATTCAGTTTGTTAGCATATATTATCTAATATGAAATGTTATTTTATTTATCAACGTAGTCACTACCGCTTACACTTTATAAATCTTTTTTGTAAAGCTGAATATTCCAGCATATGAAAATCCTACATACCCGTCACTATAAATCTCATAAATTCAGACGAATTAAAATTGTGATTCATATGTTCGTAATAAGATTTTGCTTAAACAGAATATTTTTACCTAAATAAAATCACATATATTTAAATAAAATAGGTAAAAAAGACAGTAAACGAAATAATGACCAAAATATAAAAATAAACATGTTTTAAAGGAAGGAAAGTTAGTTAGTTAAATAATAATAATTAGATTCATAAAAAAGGCGCTATTAAACTCGTACGAGTATCACCTAAGTTACAAAATCGCCATTCACGAGTTTTTAATCTAAACAAAAAATCACTCACCTGAAAGTACAGAACAATTCTGCACATAGCAGTCCCAAAGAACCACGTCTCCGTCACATCCCACAACACCGTTGGAGGCAGACAAATCAAAATCACCATAAAATCAGCCACAGCTAGATTCACTATGAAATAGTTCGTCACAGTCCTCATTGAATGATTCCTGTACACCGCGATACAAACTAACGCGTTCCCTATTAAACCAATCACAAAGACTATTGCATTTGTCGCTATCAACACCCATTCATATGTTTGAGGGTATATATAATCGTAAATCATTCGAAAATATGCCTCTCTTGTCATATTGCAGTAATCTGGTTCACCAACGCATACCTCTGAGCTATTGTATTCATAGTAAATGGTCGTATCTTCTATTTCATCTTCAGTACTTTCTATATTTGATTCCTCTGTTGTATTAACATCTCTCTTCCTTATATCATTGATAGCCTCTAATTTTCTTATTTTAAAACTATCCGATATCACCGTGTCTATGATTTTTTCACTTATCAAACTGTCTAAGTCTTTGATCGAAGTTTCGTTTAGATGAATGTCTGATGATGTAAAATTAATTAGGGCGAGTAATATTCCGAGGGATATTCTTGTCAGCGCCATCTTGGTCACATTTTTTGTAGTAAAGTTTTGGATCGTTTTAAACAAATTCCGTTTTGCGAGACACGGAGATCGCCATCTGCGGAAAGAAGAATTAAGTTTAGAAAAATTCCACAAGTTACAGTTTTGAATGGATAAAACTTCGGTAATGAATGCTTTCAGAATCTGCTACATTTGTCAGCAATTTGCTTTGAGTTCAAACACAGTAAAGTCTAGCGAAGTGGGAAGTAAATCACCTTGTTTACTTTCAGAGAACACACGTGCTCAAAGTATTGCGTGTCTTTTATTTATTTACAGCTTATGTGTGGCCAAATTTTAACTATAAATATTATAAAACTATTATACAATTAAATTATTTTTTTATAAAATTACCAGAATACCTTTTGCTAACCATTAACCTTTTCTAAGTATATTTTTAAATCATAGTGTATAAATTAATAATTTTTAAATCACAATAAAATTCACAAATATTTCGCAATCTGGTGAAGAGTCGAGAAAACTATTAACCTGTAAGAATAAGCGGTAAATGCTTGTTGACGCTGGATTGTGCAAGTCAAATACACAGCAAAATGGACACATAATATTGTTTCATTATCTAATCTAATATATAAAATTCCTGTGTCACAATGTTCGTTCCCATACTCCTCCGAAACGGCATGACCGATTCTTATGAAATTTTTTATGCATACTCAGTAAGTCTGAGAATTGGTTAGTATCTATCTTTCAAAAGATTATAGACAATTTATCGTATATATTTCTACATTAAAAATTTGAAGTTTTCCAACAATTTCCTCTACTATGATTGAATTTTCACGGCTCGTTGCGTAGGAATCATTTTCGTAAATTAATGTTAGGCGTTCATCAAGTCTCAACTCGGAATAAATTACGACAAAGCCATCGTAATAGTCAAATTGTTCACATAGTTCTTCGCTCAATCAAAATCTTATCTACTTGACTGACAATTGAACTTGAATAGCATTAATAATAAATAATATTATGTTTCCGATTATGGACAAATAATTAAACGCATCCTCGCACATATTATAGAAAAAATCAAGTAGAGTTACACATATGTAATGTATAATGGAAATGTTTATCTTAAATAGTCCTACAAAAAGTCCGCCATAGTTATATCTACGAGTATCACTTATGTGTAAGCCATAACAGCTAAAATAGTGAACGATAACTACATTTCAAATGCACATTTGGTTGTTATAAATTAATTCCTAAGGGAAAATATATTTATCGCTTCTGGTATTTAAAGATGATAAAATATGTCTTTCACGCTACATCATTTGGACAAATATTATTTTTAATCCTGCGCAGACGAAGTCGGGGGACCAGCTAGTCTACAATAAATTAAATAGGCTGCTGTATAACTACCCACACTGTAAATAACTGTTAAGGTGCTGGCTTCTGACACCTTACGCAGAGTCGGAGATGCTACTGAGATCTAAGAGCGCGGCCACACGATGCGGTAACGGTGCGGTGCGGCGTCGGAGCGGTGCCGCAACGTCATCCTACATACAAATTACTATACCATGTGACATGCGCGCGGCGTCGCACCGCAAGCGCGCCGGAGTTGTGACCTGCGAGAAGAGGCGGGGAGGGGTAAAATATATTGCCACACCGCAACGCCCGTGTGGCACCCTATATCTTGAAGTAATTGCGGTGCGGCATCATGTGGCTGCGCTCTAACATGTAGCTACACAATACACTCACTCATTAACTCACACTCACTCGCAAAGTCACGCGTCGCATCATGCTGGTTGTTCAAACAATGTATTATGGAATAATTAAGTTTGTTATGGAAGAGCTGGGAACCTGACACAGATTTTTCACTTAAAAGGTTACCCAAATCTTACACATTTTAATGCATATTATAAATTAATCAGAGGTAGCTGGTTTTACTACATTAATATTTATTAGATGTGGTGTAACCGTCGCATGTTTAGCATCTGCTGGATCCAGAGAGTGACGATGAAAAAGTCCTTCAGCGAATAGGAACGACACGAAACGTTATGCAGACTGTTAAAATCTCTGCCACGTTTTGCGTCATCATCGATACGACTTGTTACAGTTTATAATGATGGGCAAAAATTCAAGACAAGAGACGGGCTAGTAAAGAAGAAATCGTGGTTAGGTACAGGTGGCCGATCACCTACTTGTCTATTAGATTAACAAATGATCTTGAAACAGATACAGAAATCTGAGACCCAGACCTAAAAAGATCGAAATTAAACTACTGCACACGTTTATGTTTATTGTAGTACTTTATCATGAACATATCCTGTCACGGTTTTATAACGATGGAATTATTCATACAAATCTCACGAAGCTCAATCAATGGCCTTGAGGCCATAATTAACCATCGGTATCTAAAGTCACGCAAATTGGGGCTCTTGGCGTAAATTAATTACAACCTCTAAAAGTGGACACAGTTTTATTTTCTTTTCATCACCAATTATAAGTTGAAAAGTAATATTTTATCAGATACGACATCAGCGCCTATTATTGATAGAGTTGTTCCAGTTCTCACAACAATTTAGTAAATATAGTCGGGACCGGGACGGGGTCTCAGACCAGGGCGAGTTTTTGATAGTTACCACATAAATATAGGTGTATTTTTTTTTTTTAAAGGAAAAGAAACCAGTGGCGCTAAAGCCCTCAGATTTCTATATCTGTTACGTGATCATTTGTTTTTTTCTAATAGGTGATGCGATATATCTATATTGTGTTGACAAGTGGATTCAGGTCGTAGGTTCGATACCCAGCTGTGCACCAATGGATGTTTCTATATGCGTATTTAACATTCGCTCGAACGGTGAAGGAAAACATCGTAAGGCAACCGGCTTGCATTAGTACCAAAAAGTCGACGGCGTGCGTCAGGCACAGAAGGCTGATCACCTACTTGCCTATTAAATTGACAAATGATCATGAAACAGATACAAACACAGGCTGCAATTTCCCCATACTATACTATCTAAAGTTAGTAATTATTTTTTGGGAAAAAGTATACTCTTGTTTTATAAAATCCCACAGCCTCTTTTATCTCTGCCTTTTAATAAATCTAAGAATGCATTAAAGAAAAGCTGTGTAAAAAGGCTTTCTATAAAGTTAACGATTATCTAGTTGATAAAAGGGTCTGGGACTAGTGCTAGACAGGCTACTTCTAATTAATTGCGATATTTGTTTTAAAACTGATCAAGTTTATTATGTCTACCCACATTTTTGTTGCTGTTTTGTTTTGTTATTTTATATATGTACCTACATCTGCGCGCTCTAATTTCTAATCTTAGTTTTAAATATTGTTTCTCAGTAAGTGAATTATGTATGCAACTCTTATGAGAAATAAAGTTATTTTTAAACCTAAATAAGTGTTGTTTTGATGATTTGCGATTTTAAAAGAGTAAAACCGGCATGTCTTAGATACAAAAAAAATGTTAACTGTGTTGGTTAGGTACAGGAGGCTGATCAACTACTTGCCTATTAGATTGACAAATTATTATTACAGACGACAGACTCAGAAATTTGAGCCCCAGACCTTTAAGGGCTGTAGCGACACTTATTTATTAATTTTTTTACAAGTCTTTTGTCCTTGACACACGCGTTCGACTTTTGCGTCTAAGGCATGCAGGTTTCTTCACAATATTTTCGTTCACCGTTGGAGCAAGTGTTAAAGAACACGTAGACAGTTCATTGGGCCTCGAACCTACGTCCTTAAGGAAACGAGTCGAACGCTGAACGTTCCTAGGCTATCACTTTTATAAAGAAATAAATCAGTATAATTATTTATCAATCTAATTAGCTACTGACAATATTGTACTGCGTGCGACTATCCTAAAAATTATTATTACAAACTTTTTAAGAGTCATTTATATGGGCCATTGTAAAATTTCGCGTTAAATTTAGTTTAAGGAATTCAATATTATGACACTATATCACTATATCTGGTCAATAAATTCTTTGTTGTATGTACAAAAAAATATAAACGATTTTAAAACAAATTGTGACTTCCACCAGTATAATACTCGAAACAGAACTAATTTGAGTGTACGACCAACCAGGCTCCAGAAACCACTCCTTATATGAAAATTGTATTCGTTTTTACAACTAACTCCCTAGCGATATTAGAGAATTATCACTAAATAAATTCAAAGCCCTCGTTAAACGTAAATTAATCAACGAATCTTTTTATAAATCTGACGGATATTGAAATGATCTTAATCCTTGGGATTGATTTATCCAGTTCAAACAATTTTTGTGACTCAAAACTTAGCGATTAAAAATATTGGCGGCAAGTTTCTTACCAGCGATCTGGTGGTATTTACTTATATTTAATGTATTTACATGTATAATTTATTTAATGTAAATTTACAGTTAATTTAAATTATTTTATTACGTTCGTAAGTGTACTTGTTTACTTAAATGAATAAAGTTATTTTGAGTTTGAGTTCTATATATAACTAATTAAACACTTCCGCATTGAAAATTTCACGTTAATTACATTTTGATTGGATCATTATTGACTGAAACGCTTCATTTGATTTAAAAATAAATCGAAGGTTTTATATTACAAGCAATTAATGATCCGCAACCAATGATTCAGACGACTCATTGGTCTAGTGGTGAGACGAACATCGATGTGATGAGCATTTGGTGTTGTGCTTAGGTCTTGGGTGTTTAAATATGTATTTATATGTCTATCTATCTATAATATGTATGTATATCCGTTGCCTAGTACCCATAACACAAGCTTCAGCAGCTTAGCATGGGACTAGGTCAATTGGTGTGAATTGTAAAAAAAAAAAAATTAAAGTAGGATCATTTATAATTTAAACATTTTGTCATCATCATCCTAAGTTAAAATCATTGTTTTCAAGTTTTCTTTGATTTAATTTTGTAATAGAAGGCAAACGGGTAGGAGGCTCACCTGATGTTAAGTGATACCGCCGCCCATGGACACTCTCAATTCCAGAGGGCTAGCGAGTGCGTTGCCGGCCTTTTTTATCTGTACGCTCTTCTCTTGAAGGACCCTTAGTCGAATTGGTGCGGAAATAATTCAGTGGGCAGCTGGCTCCACATAGTGGTGGGGCGCGGCAATAACTGTCTTAAGAAACGCTTAGTTGCTGAATGACGGACGTCGAGTGGATACGGATGATCTTTTTGGTAATGTATTAAAGCTGATAGATAGAAGAATATGTTTATAAATATAATATAAAACTATACAAGTGCGAGTCTGTTCGTAAAATTATGACGTCAATTTGTTCTCAACGAATTTTCAGCGATGTGAAAAATTGAATTTTAAGTATTGCGTGTTCCCACAAGAATGTAAGTGCGTGCTTGAAGAGGACAAATCTTATTATTTTTTAATAGTATAGTTAATTATTTAAAGATGTAATGGTTGGAACTCCTTACAAACATTTTGTAAAACAAAAAACTTTATTAAGAACTGGCAGTAAATGTAAAATTAGAAGCATTGAGCATTTAATGTGTATTTTTTTGACGTTCATTGTGTTACCTAAATTACTAAATGATTTTGAATTTGATAAATTCTGTGAGGTACAACAAACTGTGGCGGTTCTTTCAATGCGTCTGAAAACTAAAGCTGTGTATTGGAATTTCGTAAAAATAATCAATGAATGAATCATTTTAACTATAGGTATGTTCCAGTCAATTATTTTCAAACACCATTTAAATTCTATTTAAAAACCATTCCATTAACCTAAGCTGTATATGATAATAATTCGTATAAATCAAAATTAATAAAAAATGCTGTTAAGACGGCTGGACTAATTCGAGTATTTTTGTACTTTTATTACTTATTCCTTGAACTTAGAAAGGTTTTATGGAGAGAAAATTTGGAAAAATAAAAAAAATCGTTTCTTTAGCACTTAAAATTTTATTCCGAAAAAAGAGTGACAGTATCTATGGGGTAGCTACTAAGTTCAACAGGCAACTATGTAGGAAAATTAATTTTAAAGTTTTTGTTTCCTGTGGCAGTGTACTTTCAATACTGGCAGCAATTTCTCGCGGTATTACGATACTTAATTGTTGCGCGATGAAAGCACCAGCTCTGAGGTCACCGGTACACTCTACAAAGAGTCAATTTGATCTTTAATTAGCGCCTCAGCACTTGAATCTCATCTCAAGCGCCTCCAAAGGGAACAAAATCAAGTCAAACGTAGGTTTTGTTGATTTTTAAGAGCATTATCTATGGGTATAGTAATAATAATATAAGCCTTTAATTACACATACTTTTACACTCAAACACGTTTATATTTCTATCTCATTCTTTTTAGGAATGTGTTTGCCCTTTTTGCCCAAATCCCGCTATTCCTGTCTGCACTGTGCCACTCTCTACCACGTGATGTATCCTTAATTTGGTATATCCACCTTCTAAGTTGTCTTCCTCTTTTTCTTTATTGTACCTTGGGCCACCAGTTTAGTACGTTTTAGCTCCACTTTTCGGTTTCTCTTGCCATGAGCCCCGCTTTTTCCACTTAAATTTATTTTTATTGTAACATCTGCTGCCTTAGTTGTTCATCTTAATGATGTATTCTGTATTTTATATATTCTGTATCATAATATATCGTTCCATCGATGTAAAACAAACCTGTAGCTTTGTATGCTACGCTTTAGTGTGCGCCATCTTTGAGAACATGAGTAATAATACTAATTTGAGTCGATTGATTATAAAATCTATCCATAAAAATATTTTAACTTGACAAGAAACATCTTTATCTACAACGATTGAAACGTAAACAATTATTTTGGCAATAGGCCGAAAACAAAAATTCCTTTGTTTTGTAATTGAGAAGTGAGGAAAATGCTTTTAGCTAAATAAACATCCTGTGTTTTCATGAGATCACATTTTTTCATCTCAATCATATTTTCTTAGAATTCTTGTCACCGGAAGCAGATGTTTTGAAATTACAAGAAGCAGAGTAAAGATAGTTTCAGCGTTTTTTCTTCTTGTTATAGTGTCATCTCCTTTCGAAGGTTGGCAATCATGGCTATCTTAATTTTGGGTACCGTGTTTGGTGCTTTGACTAGCAGATCTTTTCCACTTTGCCTTGAGTTAAACGAGCTCTTGGTGTTACGTTAGACGAGTCCGAATGTGTATACTAATTAATATTAGTATACACATTATTATCACAGTATATTCAAATATAATATTCCTTTATATTTGAATATACTGATCAACTTTTTTTTATTTTTTTATTATGGCTCTGGCACGGTTTGTGCAGTAGCCAGCTATTAATTCAAGTATAAGATTTTTATAATTCGTGCTTTTTGTCTTAGAAATTCGACCACGTCCTCCATGTACGGTTTAGGCACTCGCCCGGTACCGCACAACCCTGCCAAAGGCCGAGAACAAATTTAAATTAAATTAAAACTTGCCCACGAACCGGGAATCGAACCCGGTACCCCTCACCTAGCTGCGATCATCAACTTAATAAATAAACTATACGTGAAATGCATCCATTTTGTTGGCGGATATTACAAATTCAAAATTAGAATAGAACACAGACTATAAACGATGACAGATTAAAAAATTTAACAAACTTAGAATCACCATTGAGACTGGCAAACATAGTAATTTATTCTTTAATATTTAACTGTATGTTTAGTAGACTTTTAAAGACAATTTTTATAATTAGGATGCCTATGACATTCTAAAAGATTTAATAGATTTATTAATGACGGAATAAAGCATTGGCCTTATATAAAATACTTTTTATGGAATCATGTTCTCAAACTTAGCGCCTACAGGTGTATCAAATATCGATGGAACGATCTATGATAGACAAGAAAAGAATATATAAAATATAGAATATATAATTAATATGAACTAAGGTAGCAAGGTACAAAGAAATAAATAAACTAAAGTGGAAATGGGTGGGGCACATGGCAAGAGGTACAGAAAAATGGAGCACGAAAGTACTCATGATTTAATTACGTAAAAACTGTATTTTCCAATTATTTATGTTCTGTATTTCTTCCTTATTGTGATTTCTTATCTACTTTAATTTCGGGTCTTTTATTCCCTCACGTCCGAGGCCGGTGGGTCTTAATTTATTGCTAAGGTTACTTAGTGTCACCAAATAATGTTAGGTGTTTCGTGTCCAGTGAAAAAATATAACAAAATGTACGGCACAGTGTAAGAAATGTCAAAGTCAAAATCATTTATTCATTTAGGTAACACAATGTACACTTATAAACGTCAGTAAAGAAACACAAATTAAATCCTATTCTTCTAATTTTACATTTACTGCCAGTTCTCAAATCAAGGGCGTAGAACAGACGAGAAGTTGCAATAAACTCTCCGCCCCTCTTTTTAATCGCCAAGTTTTTTGTTTTACAACGTTTGTAAGGATCTGCAACCATTACACCAGGTTCCACATGATATCTTAAGTAATAAATAATTTTTTTTTTTTTTTTAAAGACAATTCACACCAATTGACCTAGTCCCATGCTAAGCTGGTGAAGCTTGTGTTATGGGTACTAGGCAACGGATATACATACATATTATAGATAGACATATAAATATATATTTAAACACCCAAGACCTAAGCACAACACCAAATGCTCATCACATCGATGTTCGTCTCAGCCGGGGATCGAACCCGGGACCCATGGATTCGTAGTCAGGGGTACTAACCACTAGACCAATCAGTATAATAATAACATAATTTAAAAACAAATTTGTCCTCTAACAGCAGGCATGTAGAATACATTCTCGTAAAAGCAACACGCAAATACATAATCGAAATAACTAACATCATACACGAATTCAAGTTCGTCCATTCACCACAAGTAGCACCCGTTCACGTGTATGACGCATGGCCAAAATGTCTTTAATGACGCGTCACTAACCTTTGATTTTCTTTTGTTGATTGAAGAACCTTTTTACTCTGAAAAAAGAACTCATCTGTCTCTTTTATTTATTTACAAGGTCTAAAACAACGTGTATGCATAAAATTATACAAGAAAATATGACATCACAAATTTTACTATCAGAACATAAGCAACCTAGCAAGGGGGAATTAAAAAAGTGTGTGTGTGTCAGCTACGACGCACGATTGGAGTTTACTCCTTACGAACGATAAAATGGCGATAATGGTATGTGGCTGTCGACCATATTTTCATACTAAAGGTGGTAAGAATATATGTTTTTATAATATAAATGTTTGTAGTAGTAATAAACGTAGGTCTACATCATCTATGCCCAAATAGGATTTTCGTTCTGGGACCAAAGTTACCTTTGTAGTAAGAGAAGAATAAGAATGAACAATCTTTTTAGTTTTAATTTCACTGACCATTACTATTGACAAAACTCTATGGCACGCTAGACAATCTACTTTTATTTTTTACACCTGTCAACACTGACAATGTTGTAACGTGGCTGTCAAAACGTGAATTCAAAATAGAAAAGTCTGTGTAATGTATTCCATCTTATTCTTATACACGTTCAATCCTACAGATGTTATGTTTGTTATGTTTGTCTCTTTCTACATAACGCCTCAACTTTTCGTGTTACACTTGATTTTACTCCTCATAAAATTTCCGTACCGGGCCTTATAACTCAAATCGTTTCTTAAGGAGTAAACTCCAATAAACTCAAAAAAAAAAGTTAGATTAACAAATGATCATGCAACAGATACAGAAATCTGAGGCCCAGACCTAAAAGGGTTGTAGCGCCACTTATTTTTATTTAAAACTAAAAAAATAACGTAACATTTTGACAGACAGAGACAAAAGAGCACTAGTTAACGAACAATTATAGAGATTTAGTGTTTAATACGTGTCATTATATACATTTTCTGTATTAAAAATACATAATACCGTACAATCCTTTTCTCGAAGCAGTTCAGGCCATTTTCGAAGCCCCTGTAACTTCGTTGTGGATAAAATTAGAATATTAGTTTCAGTAATGAACCAGCCGTTGTAATAAACACGATGAATTTCAAAATTTCAATTTAAACGGTTCTAATTGAAACATAAACGATTTTTGATATTGATGTGGTGACCGTTAATGTAAAATTAGAAGCATTTCATATATATATCTTAATATATATAAATTACGTGTCACGTTGTTTGTCCGCTATGGACTTCTTAACTACCGAACCGATATCAATCAAATTTGCACACCGTGTGTATTTTGATCCAACATAAAAGATAGGATAGCTTACATCTCAATTTATACCCGCAATATTATTTTATTGCAAAATATTTGTTTATTATTTGATAGTCACAATTCTAACAGATGGCGCTGTGTTGAAAGTACCAACATTTCACATAAGCTACAATTTAATGGCATTACCACCAAAAAAGCATGGTGGTCCCCATGACTGGTGTTCTCCTACCGTTTCCCTTGAATAGTTTGATACTATGTAATATAACAAAAACCTTAGCCACAGCAACGCTTGGCCGGTCTGCTAGTATATATATATATTGACGTCCATAAGGGTACATTGTGTTACCTATGACTTTGCTAGGTTAGCTAACTACGTAATAACTTGAGACAGAAGGACCCTTAAGCAGGGACTGAATACATTGACCGACTTGGTATTACATGGATCTCACAACTTCCTACGGTAGAACGGAGTTGCGAGACTTGGTTATTCTACATGATATGTTTGTGAGGGCATTATACATTTACAAATACACTTAATATGTCAGGGAATGCTAGGATTATAAGGAAATGTTATAGTCGAATCATTTGACCGTTGATTTTTGTTGTTGCCTTGTATGTACAAAAAATATAAACGATTTTAAAACAAATGGTGACTTTCACCAGTATAATACGCGAAATAGAACTAATTTGAGTGTACGACCAACCAGGCTCCAAAAGATAAACCACTCCTTCTATAGAAATTGTATTCGTTTTTACAACGAACTCCCAAGCGAAATTAGAGAATTATCACGAAATAAATTTAAAGCTCTCGTTAAACGTAAATTAATTTTTAAAACTTATTTTAAATTTGATAAATATTTAAATGGTCCTAATCCTTGGGATTGATTTGATCCAGTTCAAACAATTTGTATGACTCGAAAACTTATCAATCAAAAAGAGTGGCGGAAAGTTTGTTGCCAGTTCTCCTAGCCCGATCTACGCCCTTGAATTGCAAACTCGTAGTAAAAGTAAATTTACAAATAATTTAACTTCTTTTTTGACGTTTATAAGTGTACTTGTTTACCTATATGAATAAAGATATTTTGAGTTTGAGTTTAGTATTGAGATCTCTTCTATTGCTTTTAAAGAATCATATTTGATTTGATTTGTTTTTATTTAATAATTGTTTCATAGTTTGGAATCATTGCTTAACGAATAATAGTACGAATATTGTTACGACCAATCAGAGCAGAGCAAATGCTCAGGAAAGCCAAAAACTCGCAGAAAAACCTAAAATGTTTTAATTCCTGAAAACTGAACAGTAGCATAGCAAAATGTTACAGGTATGTACTAAAAAGGTAGGCTCAGTAAAATCACATTAAGGAGAAACGAAGTTCGCGGGGGCAGCTAGTTTTATATACCTATTAGATTATTTTATTCAAAACCATTTCAGAATTGCCATCGTATCTTAAAATCTGGATCATCAATACGTATAAATTGTTTCGTATATTCCCGTTTCGGGCATTAAATTTTATCGTGCTGAATTGAGTTCGTCTTATTCTTTATTGGTTAAATAAAATTTATGTACATTGTAGCTTGAGTTTGTATCGTTACTATCACGTAACGAAAACGTTTGGACGTTTGAAATGTATGGGAGGTTAAAGGTACCATTTTAAAGCGAGATATCTAAAACAAACAGCAGTGTAGGCCTAGTGGCATCAGCGAGCGACTCTCAGCCTTGAGATCGTAGGTTCGATCCCCGGCTGTGCACCAATGGACTTTCTGTCTATGTGCGCATTTAACATTAGCTCAAACAATAATGGAAAATGTTGTGAGGAAACCGGCTTGCCTTAGACCCAAAAAGTCGACTTGAATCAGGCACAGGATGCTGATCACCTACTTGCCTTTAAAATTGGCAAATTAACATGAAACAGGTACAGAAACCTGAGGCTTTGGTTGTAGCGCCACTGGTTTATTTTTATATATTCCTTTATCGCGTTCGTATCTATCCCTACTATCCCTTAATGTACCCAACATTATTACTCTTGGGGATTGTGGGGTACAATAAATTAGAAACAAAGCGGGACTTACAGTTGGCCTAGTATATACTTAAAGGAGGGTGAGCAAGCAAAGTGTTCTCCAAGAACTCGATTTCTTTGTGAGGATATGTGCGACGGCAAAGATTGTTTGCGATAAGGTACAGAACCAGTTTGTTGCACAGGTCCCCGTTATCAAAGTCGTTGCGCCTACTGAATGCTGTTTCTTGACACTATCGACATCTTTATATGTTCAGATTGAGTTCAGAGTAGCGATATTGTGTATCTTATATTTTTTTGACATTATCGTATTGGTTTAGTGCATACATAGGTATGCATACATAAATTTAATATCTGTATCGATTTGAAAAATTCTTAGAATTTAATTCTTCCATTCTCTTTACTTAATTGCTTCATTCGCAAATCCAACATTAGTTTTTATCATACTTCAATCTATAAATATTGCCCTTAACGAGTATACTTAATGCCTGATACGCGATATCGATTCGATTTAACCCGTACTAAGTGTTCTTTCGGGGCTTTTTAAATCGTCAAGATTTTTAGAAGCTATTTATTCTGCGACTTAGTCTCGCCTTATCTGATTGAATTATGTATTAGATTCACTAAAGCAAAATGTTTAAATAACAACTAGACTGAGTACTTATGAAACGTACCTGCGAGTGGTATTAATTGAGTATTATTACTGTTAAATGCGTCGTTTATGTAATATTTAATTTTTTACATTTTTAATATTATTATATTTACAGCTACTCATCAACTAAACAATATCCAAAAAAATTACATTATACACAAAAGCCAAAAACGGAATACACATTCAAACATAAACGGATGTAGATTTTTTGGATTTTTTATAAGAATTAGTAAAAAAAGTAAAAAAAAAACAAATAAAAACGCAAAATAAATGATAACTCTGCAGGGGTTGAGCTAAGAGACCTCCCGTTGAACAATTTTTTGCAGCTGATGACCTCATCTATCCCCTATTTGCGTTAGATCTACGACTATTTGACCACCCTGTATATCTAATATAAAGGAAGAATAACAAAGCTATTAATAATAAAAGATAACAGAGTGTTTTATATGATATTTTTTTTAAATATTTAGTTACATTAAATATATCTGAAGGTATGCGATACATGACTGAGTTACGTAAATGGTATTAGACCGAGGAATTTGAAATTGTTGGGTTTGCGACAATAAATTAGGGCCGTCAATTTAACCGTTGCAAATAGCGTGTAAAAACATTATGTCGTATTCTAAATTCCAGGGATTCAATACCAAAGTACTTGAAGGAATCTATATAGCTTTTTTATTTTTGAATGTTCTTTATTGCTTCAATGTATTTCTTGTAGATTGAGGACCAAACAGTGCTTTCTTATTCTAGTGTGCTCCTAACGATGAGTCACTTAGATTTAAGAACCCATAAACCCACTACCCCTAATTTAATGTTACTTTAAAACATGAGTTTATAACTCATGTTTTAAACGATTAAAGCCAGTTGACAGCTTCAAACAAAGAGTTTCATTTATTTATTTAATTATAAGTAATCTTTCAGCTAACATACATATTATAAAACAAAACACTTAAACAATACAGAAAACAAAAACAGATTACATAGATAAACAATATATACGAAACAGAAAACAAGTAAGTACATTAATAGACAAAAATATGTTTTAAAAAAACTGAAATTTAACATTCAACACTTAATATTTCAATTTCGATTAAACAAAATCAAAGTCTTCCCGCCTCTTCAAATACACACTCTCACATCTTCTTTGGTGAGATGAAAAATATAATTCATAATTATTGGTGTTATAGTTAGATAAAACCAGACAATTTTTTTTAACATCCCTCCAACAACCGCCGCCGAACTTAACTCCATCGAAATTAATTAACAAATTAATAATGTTGGTCATGGATAAAAGGCACTTCTGAAATTCACAAGCATTCACGATCCTATTCATGCAGCACAAAGCCTTTGGTTGGAGCTTACCTAGTTAGTTTATGTATAATAGCGGCCTATGTGTCTAAACTAGAATAAAGTTTTATTCATGAATGTTGAAGTACTCTACCAAAGTGGGCAGACATATGTAAAAATAAAAATCAGTGGCGCTACAACCTTTTTAGGTCTGGGCCTCAGATTTCAATGGGCAAGTAGGTGATCAGCCTCTAGTGCCTGACACACGCCGTTGACTTTTTGGGTCTAAGACATGTCGGTTTCCTCACGATGTTTTCCTTCACCGTTCGAGCAAATGTTAAATGCGCATATAGAAAGTCCATTGCTGCACAGCCGGGTATCAAACCTACGACCTCAGGGATGAGAATCGCACGCTGAAGGCAAAAAGCCAATACTGTTCTTGCAGATATGTATGTATCGGTTCATTTATCGACAGATGCAGAAATATCTTACGCAGTTCTTCTACCTTAAAAAGTTGTGAGACCAATCTGTGTCTAGTACATGTACCGGTCGGTCAATTTATTCAGCCCCTACGGACCTTCTGTCTTTAGTTATTACGTAATTAGCTAACCGAAGAACATCTGATTTTGTTTTTAAGTTATTGCATAGATTTTATCACGGGCGCGGCGACCGAATCAAGAAATTCCGTAACGAAATAAACCTAACACACGATGACGTAATATAGGTGCGGCCAATACGCGTTAGAGCGGGACAACGCATACTGCTTATCACATCGGTTTAGCGTGATCGAATGGGCGTGTTAGTCTGAGTCTAGTAGAGTGGTAGATTGAATTAATATCAAAGAAAAAACTTGAATTAGTATCAAAGAAAAAAATACTGCAAAAAATAAATAAATAATTATATTGCATAAGTTTATAAAAAATGCTATGCAATAGCTTTACCGCGGCAGTCCCCGAGTGCCACACGTATTTTTTTCTGTGTGTATGTATTGTTTTGTCACATACAATAAAAATATAAATGTAAGCAGTGGCTACATTGAGGTCATGTGTAATGGTAGCTTATTTTGTTAAAATAAAAATAAAATAAAAGAACTAACCCAAAAACTATCTAGCCTCTTCGTAGATACAAAATGTTATTTTATGTAAAAATTTGTAAATTTTTTTCAATTCAAATTCAAAGTCATGTATTCATTTGTGCAACACAATGTACACTTATTCACGTCAGTAAAGAAATGCATATAAAATGATTCTAATTTTACATTTAATGCCAGTTCTCAAATCAAGGGGGTAGAACGGAGGTGAATAAATGGCAATAAACTCTCCCCCACTCTTTTTACAACTTTTTTGTTTTACTAAATGTTTGTAAGGAGCTGCAACCATTTTACCATATTCCACATGATATCTTTAAGTAATTAACTATACTATAAAAATCTATATTAAAGAAAAAAAAAAAAGATTTATCCTCTGTCAGCAGTAGGGAAGTATTTAATATAAAATATATTTTTCCCATAAAGAAAATTTCCATTAATCAGCCAAGGAACAACAACTTCGAACATATTTGTTTGTACAAACAATTTTAGGGAAAGTTAAATTAATTGAAAATTTAAAGCCATTAAAAGGATGCCAGCGGTTGTTTTTGATAAAGTGTTGAAGTTTTAATTTAGCGAGCTTGGACTCCTAATCACTGAGAAAAACCGTATAAAGTAAAAATATCCCGTGAGAAAATATAACAATTAACTAATCACACAGAAATAAGAGATTATTTTTTTTTATAAATCAGGGGGCAAACGGGCAGGCTCATCTGATGTTAAGTGATACCGCTGCCCGTGGACACTCAATGTCCTCTCTCTCTACTACTACTCTCTGAGGGCTCACTCGCGAGCCGGTCTTGTAAGAATTGCTCTTGAAGAACGCTCTTGAAGGATAGGGTCCTTGTAGTTGAATTAGTACAGAAATACTTCAGTAGGCAGCTGGTTCCACATAGTGGTGGTGCTAGGGAAAAACTGCCTTAAGAATCGCTCAGTTGTAGAACTACGGACGTCAAGGTGATACTGATGGTATTTTGTATTCTGCCTTGACGTCCTATGGAACTAAACTTGGTGTCACTAAAACAACCTCAACAGCTTATGTTCACCATTGTTTAACCTTCAGTAAAACGTGAGACATGCACTTAAGGTTAGGCTAAAGTTCAAGGATTATTTGACAGCCCGATTTAATTCTCCATTTATTCTGAGTTTAAACAAGATTTTGTATATATTTCTAGCTTATATTGATTAGGGTGACAAGGGACCGTAAAACCAGTCTTTTGAGAAAATTTCTGTGGTTTGCTTCATGTAGGTTATTAAATATTAGCAAGTACTTTGATAAATCAGGTTAGATCCGGTTAAATCTGGATTGACATTATGTATGACAATTGTAACAAACATACACATCTATATATATAAAAATGAAACCCGTTTTCCGTTGTCACGACATACCATGAAAACGGCTTGACCGATTTGTCTGATTTGTTTTAATAAGTGTAGTTCTCCTCAGTCCTCGTTCTTGAAGTACGAGGATGGTTCTTACGGAGAGAAATTTTTTAAAAAATGAGTGAAAATGAAAACTACATTTTTCTATATTCCCATACAAAATATTCGTAATAATACTTAAAAGTCAATTTGAACTTTAATACCATATCATAAGGTCAAATGTTAGTGGAGGGGTTCCGGGAAGGTAAATTTTTATTTTTTGACATAATGTATTTGTTGTCTTATCAACTTTCTTTTTTTATCTAACAAGCTAGACCGGTGTCCCGAATAGCAGAATAAGTATTTAAAAAAATAAAGAATCGACTGATAGGGGGTACGATGTTCTCCAGGCCAGCAATAATAATAATGATCCCTTCATTCGCTGACCTTTTTAACTTACAAGCTATTCTTATTAAACAGTATTATTCTTAAATCTAATTTACATAGCGAAAATAATTATGTATACGCAACCACTTTGGTCAGCTTTTCTATCGACATAGGCCTCCCCAAATTGTTTCCACGTCTCTCTATCACTGGCAGACCTTCTCCATCCTTCTAATCAATACGACCTAGGGTCGTTCCAGAAAAGAGCGTTTCAATTTTTAAAAGTCTGGCAACACACTTGCGATCCTTCTGGAAACGTATGTGTCCCTGGGAGGTTTCACTTAACACAGGGGAGCCTTTATTATGAACAATGTTTACCCCTTTCGCTACTGTCAGCAGTCAGCAGCGAGTCTACACGTAGTCTCTTGTTCACTACAACTGGCGAGAAGCTTTTCATACGAAATTGAGAAAATAATACCAAAATTTATTTATTTTCAAAAAAAATATTTAAATATTAAGCCTTGTAAAAGATCGTTTATCAATTTCAATACATTTTTACATCTTTTATGTCTTTCTGGACACATATTGTATAAATGCGATAAAACGTGTGGAATTTCATTTGTAAGATATAGATAGATAGATCAAAAAAACTCTTTTAGCAAAAATTAATATGGATTATTTAGTCAACCAATGTTTTCGAAAACGGGCCGTTAAATCCTGGATGAACTTGGCCTAAGCATCAGCTTACTAATGGATCAACGTAATCCCGAATTCAATCTTTTTGTTTATTCTGTAATTGATATGGTTGTTTTGATAGTATCTTTAGGAGCTAAGTCGTCACGCATTCTAAAATAAATAAATCTAAGTTATTCTAGACTTTTGTGAAATATCCTTCGAGGTTCAGCTAGTTGTCCACCCACCTCTGTGATTTATTTTCAACATAATTTATCTCAACCATTCAAATAAACACTATTTACTATATTCTTAACATACAAAAATACAGATATCCCTATATATATAAAATTCCCCTGTCACAATGTTCGTTCCCATACTCCTCCGAAACGGCTCCACCGATTCTTATGAATTTATGCATATTCTGGAAGTCTGAGAATTGGCTACTATCTATATTTCAAACCCCTAAGTGATAAGGGGTGTGGAAGGGGGGATATTTTTTTTGTTTTTATTGTTTAGATAATTTTTTTGTTTTTATTTTTTTATGATACAGCATACTAAAATACACACAACCCCTAATTTTCACCCCTCTAAGATAAATCCCTATTTTTTATTATTGTAGATAGTCATTTTTATTGAACTAAAAAACTGTTTCCTAGAAATAATATACATGGCAAAACAACATTTGCCGAGTCAGCTAGTATCTTTATAATATTGCCATAGATGTGTATACGTAGATACTATGTGCATCACATGAGAGAATTAATAATCTACGGATTCGAATTTTGTTCAAGCAACTAATTGAACTGTGTAATCCGTTAGTACTACAATGTATGAATTTGAAAGCGTTCAATACACACCACATTATCACGCTTGAAAACTATTTAAAACTAATTTATAGAACTGGCAAACAAAATCTATTTCGTAAAATGTTTAAAACTAAAGTACTACGTTTAATTCTTGTCTATCACATGAAGCTTCACTTGGAGGGGACATCCAGGAGAAAGAAACGTGGGAACACCACATAGTTAAGGTTCCTGGGGAGAAATAGATGGAAGCTAAGAGGAGATCCAAATGGAGAGTTCAGGAGGAGTCCTTTACCCAAAAGGGGTTCATACGGCAGAAGGTATGAAATTGTAATAATATTTAACGTTGATAACAACTTATTAAAGAGTTTAAATAAAATTATGGAAAATATTGTATTGTTGTAAAAGTAAACACCGGACGCTTTTTAATAAGTTATTAGAGATTTTAAAAAAGTGCGTGCGTTCAAAGTACACATGTCAGATGTGAAACTTCCTTGGCAAACGAACTTTTAAGTCTTGGTGATATTTATACAAATCTAAACCTTTAGATTTCCGAGACTTAGAGGGAGGAAAAAGGATGGTTAGGAATATGTAAGGAATTTAATGAATTTAATTGTCATTAAAATATTAAAAGTGTTGAAAATTAATACAAATTACTTTTTTTAAATTTATTTCTTCGATAATAAAAACACGTGGCATTTTAATTTACAATTCGTCATTTGAGATTTCAATAAATTATTTTGCATAAAATATAAAATACTAATATATCATTAATTCTCTTTAAGAAATTTTATTTAAAAAATAGAATTTCTATAAGGTAATTCGCCCTTTTCACTCTCTCTCAATCAGCCTCAATCGCTATCTCCGTTTTTTTCGACAAAAACGCTGCTCATCTTCGTGACGCTAATATTATTATTATTACGTTTATTAAATTTTACCCTCATGCGCCTGCTTTTATGAATGAAGGGGTAACATAAATGTTGCCACATTATCATAACTATACTATACTAGCTTATAAAAGGTGTCACATGCAAAGGATTTCAAAAGCTTAGTCGTTTAAAAATAGAAATATTGTTACAGCAATTTACGTGGCTGTATAAGGATTATCTTTATGGAAGTTATTCCCGTAACTTTAATCCGGTTTCACTAGTACGTTTTTGAATCGATTGAAGCTTACTGCGGTTTTATTTGTTATTTAAAATTTTGTAATTTAAAATGAATAAAAAATACTGTATTGTAATTTAAATCATTATTCTTAACTGAAAAGTAATGTGTATGTTTACTACTAAACTTTTGATGTTTTCTCTTTCGTTTCAAAACAATGTGGTTTTTTTAGAAATATGTAGATAAATATAAAAATATACACACAATTTTACACGTGCTTGAAAGCTTAGATTATTATAATCAAATATAATAAAATTTATTAAAAGAGATTTTATAAAATCAAATACTTGGGATAATAGTAACAATATAATATTTATATGTCAAACTAGCTACCGTCCAACTTCGTTTCGCCTCAATATGACTTAGCCTACCCTTTTAGTAGCTATAAACCAACATATGGTATATTTTGCTATGCTACACTATTTTTCTAATTTTTCTCTTATAAAAACCTTCCTCAGAAATCAAAGAATTAACGTTTTTTATTTAATTTGAGCCGAGAATCGCACGCCTGACCACTACACATGTTACGTCATCATATTATTACTTTACACAGTATAAATTAATAGTATAGTTCAGAACGTGACTTTACATAAACGTAAATAAATACATGACGTGTGCTGAATATTTAGAAATAAGTTATGAGCAGTGCAAATGCGAAAGACGTAATAAAATAAAGAAAATTATTTGTAACAGATTGACAACAGTCAAAGAAAACTTAGGGATTATTCATTATACATTTGAAATAGTGTCAACTTTTAATATCATCTTGATTTTAAACAATATTGTTACAATAACTCCTGTATTCTTTCTCATTGTCACTCCTCCATCTCACTCCTGTTCTCATTTCGGAGGCCATGACACTTTTTGGGTCGCATAGCCACCGGAGTGAGTGAGTGAGTGAGAGTTTTAAACCACGATTGGATGTCGCACGCTAAACCACTAAGCTAACCATAAGCCTGATAATGTAGTTAAAATTTGATACCAACGTGGTGCCAACCATTAAATGATTCCATAGAAATTATTTATTTGATGTCTCCACTAGCCCATATATATTAAGAATGTAGAGTTTATAAAATTGCATAATAAATCTGTATATGTTTAGTACAGATATTTAAAAAAAAAGGGTGCGTGTACTTACGTACGCACGTAAGAAGTTATACTTCTTTGGCATGATTAAAAATAGTTTTTGATTGCATGCAAATAATTAATTACAATTAAATAATCAAAGACTGGAAAAGGAGTCATGTCATTATAGTCAATAAAGTTCAGTTTACATTTGAAAAATTTAATAAATAATTATTTATTATTATTCTCTTACATTAATATAGATAATATTATTCGAATGTTGTTTTTAAATTATGTCCAATGCCGTAGCATCTTCCGTGGGCAACTTCATACTGATCATTTTGTGTCACGGTGCGCGCGCATCGTAAAATTTCACTCTCATCAATTTTTCATAATGCCCCTAAAGAAGTATAACTTCAAAAACAGTTAAAAGAAAAGAAATATGTAATGGTTTACAAAAAAGCAACCTATAGGTGAAAAATCGATGAAGCGAATCCATTATTATAATATTATTATTTATTATTGTTATGACTCTTTTTGCTCTTTTTGCATTTTTAATAAAGCAAAAAGCAGCAGTTATAGGCATCAATTAACTTAACAATGATGCACATACTATTGATGTTTGCAGTCACAAAATGTTAACCTAGTCACAATCAAGTCTAAATGAATACAAATTAATTCTAGCTTTAGTAACTTTGGGATGCATTAGCATTTTGTGTAATTACTGGAGGTCAGGGGATGGACAAACTCTGTTTGTTTGTGGTTTTAAGTCAAACTAAGGAGAGGTAAAACTTCTACGATATCGTAAGCGAAGCGATTAGCGTGTAAAACAGACCATGCTATTGATTCGTATTAATGTGAACAACTTATTTAAACATATTTGTTAACGTTTCATTTGTTTTGATGTAGAAAGGTCGGAGAAAGTATTTCATTTGCCAAGGCAGGAATCAAAAGTACACTGTGTTGCAGGATCACGAAATAGCGAGATACATTTCAGTTTCAGAGTTCTTATTTGTGGATAAACCAAAAATTAATTATCATTTATCGATAATTAAAGAAGTTCAAAATTAAACTACAGCCTAGATATATAAAATCGCCCATAGACACGGACATAGGCCAGACGTTCTACGGGAGCGAAACTCAAACGGAAAGAGTGAAGTTGAAGGTGTGCATAGACATATAATATTCACAAAATACTATGTGACCAGATCAGGGTGAAAACAAAGATTGCAACTAAAATGGAAATGGGCAGGCCATATTGCAAGGTGTATAGGAAAAGGTGGAACGCCGAAGCCATCCTGAAGGGACCAAACCAGATAGAGAAAAGAAACCTGGGCAGAACAGAATGAAGAAACAAGGAATAGATCCAAATTGTAAGTTCAGGAGGAGGCCATTACCCAAAGAGGTCTGCACAACACGAAGTAATGGAAAAAAAAATAACTAACGTAGACTAAGTTTGATATCCCATCTGATTATCATTTTAGTATTCCATACTTGCAGTTTCACAATTTACAATTTTATTTTAAAGAATAAGGTACATTTTAAGTGTGTAATGTGTGTGTTGTGGTTGTGGTTGTAACAGCATTATGCTGAGGAGCAGAATGTTCCACAGCGCTGGTCATTCTGCCAGAGACCACAAAAATTGCGCCTCAGACGCAAACTAGAAATAATAATAGTAAAAATTAACAGTGTAAGTAAAGTATTGTGTAAAAGTATATAGTTAATAAAAAAGAAGTAAAATATATGTGTTAAGAAATAGATAAATAAATATTTTTTTGCGGATTAAAAACTAGATTTCGTGGGATTTTTGTTGAGTAACTAGATGTATTTTATAACTGCGACGAAAATTTGATTATAGGTAGTTGTAGAATTTTCAGCGGAAATATAAGTAATAAGTCTTTTAAGACAAGCTTTCCATACTTAACAAAGAAGCTCCACCATTGCTGAAAATTCAAATCGCGATCCGCTCTGCTCACCAACATACACTTTACGCAGCGCAATATAGAATAGCATTACGCACCGCCCTTTGCGTGTCCAAAGTAAAACTGGGTCGTTGTTTTTGACAGTTACATTTTTTTAAAGCACATGCAAGTCATACTTAATGGTTTTGAACCTAAACTTTACATTATTAATGATCGCCGCTTGTAAAATTGTTGATCGTGATTAATAAAGAGTATAGAAATTTTAGTGACCAGTGTTGGCCAGGTGGCAACGTCGTGCAACTCTCATCCCTGGTCGTAGGTTCGATCCCGGCTGTGCACCAATGGACTTTCTATGTGCGCATTTAACATTCGCTCAAACGATGAAGGAAAACATCGTGAGGAAACCGGCTTGCCTTAGACCCAAAAAGTCAACGGCGTGCGTTAGGCACAGAAGGCTCTTCACCTAATTGCCTATTAGATTGACAAATGATCATGAAACAGATACAAAATCCTGAGGCCCAGACCTAAAAAGGTTGTAGCGCCACTGATTAATTTTTATTTTGTATAAACTTTAAAACATCCATTGTGTTTCCATACAAAATGGATAAAATGGAAAACTGTGCTTTATTTTCTTTAAGGTGATTAAAATACCTAATTCCGCATATTGACTCGCCTGTGTACCATATGCCATATGCGAATAATATCGTATTTCGGCCATATAATGCGCAAAGGCGATGAGAACTTGGAGAAACTGATGGTTGGTAAGACAGAAGGCAAAAGATCGCGTGGCCGTTCACCAACCAGATGGATCGATCAAGTAAAAGACAAAGTCCTCAAAACTATACACTGTTATAAGAAAGGCTCTGGACAGAAACCACTGGATTTGTCCGCCCCAGATGTTTATGACCAGGACGCTCAGACATGACATGACTGAAGAGAGATTAAAAGACTTTAAACCTTCGTCTGTGGTCCAATCTAGAAGGTCAAGTTGTAAAAACTTAGCAGATAAATCCAAAGATACTCTTAGGATTACGACCTTGAAAGAAATTGATCGATTATTTAGTCTTTGTTACATTCAAAGAGGAATGAAGCTGCGTGTATCCAATAACCACACTAGGCATGGTAAACTATTGCTGACAGTGCCGAGGGCGAGCACTATCATGACCAAAAATGCATATTGCATATGCACTCAATAAAGTTACCTTGAGAGAACACAAGAGCTGCATTACCCATTAGTTATACTTTTATATCAAATTAGTCTTAAGTAAAATGTTAGAAAATAAACAATAAACAGCTATCCAGCAATAGAATACTTCTCCCTCAAAGGCAACCTATCCATGGGCTTTGATGGACGTCAAAAAAGATCCACGCATATTCCCTGTTCAGTTGACAGGTATTTGACAGTCTATCGTTATACTTAATTAATCATTTACTCAATTCCTATTCCATGTGATAAGCTAAAACGCAATATATTGAAATTGAATTCTCTCACGAGTGTGATAATGTATAAAATTCTTAGAATTGTGAAATAGCCTTATCAATGCGTGGCTAAACGCATTGTTTGACCAAGTGCGTCACCAACTGTACAGTTCTTTGTTTTAATCTAACGCAAAACTAACCGAACCATCTCTTACAAAAAACTTAACCACGGACAAAGCTAAAAAATACAACAAGGCTACAACCTCTTTAGGTCTGGGCCTCAGATTTCTGATTCTGTTTCATGAATATTTTTCAATTTAATACGCAAGTAGGTGATCCAATGCCTGACACACGCCGTCGACTTTTTGGGTCTAAGACATGTCGGTTTCCTCACGATGTTTTCCTCCACCGTTCGAGCGAATGTTAAATGCGCACATAGAAAGAAATTCCGGGGATCGAACCTACGACCTCAGGGATGAGAGTCGCACGCTGAAGCCACTAGTCCAACACTGCTTTTGACTCATATACACTAGATATAAATAGTGAACAAAATGCCCATAAATCTAACACAGATGCAATTTAATTTTTTATGAAGAGTACAGACTGCAAAATCTCATTTATCTCTGACAGACACAGCGCGAGCTTACTCGATATAAATAGTTGATATATATTTATGGCTTTTATATTAATAACAACCAATTGAAAATATATTTCTGGGTGTTCATTGGAGATTTTGTAACGTATCTATTAACAAGAAAAACATGGACCTCTTATAATTCTGTTTAAGGACTTCAAAATCCTTTTAAATCCTGTTTCAAATTTAAACCTTAAAATTGCCCAGCAGACGAAACCATATAAGAGTTTCGGAAATATTTATACAGGCATACCTGAATTATAAAAGACTCACGCCACCTATGGACAATTATATAACCAGTGCTATTCCGAGCCTTTAGAAAAACACCCTTCATTAATGACACAAAGTCGAATTTATTTTTAGAAAATACTTCAATGAACTGGTTGTTCTCAGAAATATCGGTTTTATTATAAATAAAATTTACTTACCCATTTTGTGATGCTATGATGTCACAATGATTTTCGGAATTTTAAGATTAAAGACAATTATTTTTGGAATATTCTTCAATAATAAGAAATATTTTAAAATATGTGTTTGAACTTCAGGCACCAATCTGTTGATAAGCGATTAACTACGGATTTGATAAGAAAATATATTTATTACAATTAAAACTGTATTCCATTCTACTAAAGTACAATTTCAAATGAAACTTATCTTTGTGCTATTTCAAAATTACCTTATTGGCAGTTATAGTTTTTAATTAATTTTCTTCAACCCTAGAAAGATAACCATATTTTGGTGTATACCAAATATATATACTAAAGATAACCAACCATACGTCATTTTGACGTAAAAATGTTTGAGTGCGCACATGCTGGAATTTGTATATCATATGCTTATAAATGTGATTGTCAGCTTTACTATATGCAATTAACTTAATAATAATAAAAAAAAACATAAGTGTATACACTGTACATATATTTTAATTAGCTAAATCTAACATAAACTAAACACAGCTCTTTTAACACCAAAAAACTTCAACATGATGGAGTCTCTTCATCAGCCTTATAATTTAAGGAATAAACTTTTAAAAATCAACTTTTTAAACTTATTATAAAATGATCAAGCTTAACTAATATTTTTTGAAGTTATACTTCTTTAGGCGCGTTATGAAAAATTGATGAGAGTGAAATTTTGCGATGCGCGCGCACCTATGACACAAAATTGGGAGTGTGATTATAGCCTGCGCAATCTACAAGTAAAAAGAAATAGAATATGCGTGAAGCTAACTTCACGCATATTCTATTTCTTAGCTTGGCAGCTTAACAAGAATTTTGAATGACCATGACAATTGACATCTGACAATGACATTAACCTTTTAAACAAATATAGGAGTTTGAATTATTGTTTAAAATAAAAGATTATGTAACTAGTTATTTTTACAGATTATACATGAGATAAAGATTATAGATTTATAATCAGAAGTGATTTAAATTGAATATCTAAATCAATACTAATTAATATGATAAAATATTTGTGAAAAAACTGTGCCAACCTTCCTGAGTGCTTCAATACAATTGAGGTTAACTATCCGTATGTATTATCGAGTATTATTGTTGATTAAAACTGAAACATGAACCATTATTCATTGCTTTTGTTTATTGCGTTTATTACAGCAACTTTTTAGAAATATTCTACGACCCTATATATCAATAATTGAGAACAAAGATTTAAGCACGAATACTAATAAGGAGAAAATGAAGGCTTGGAGCGATATTACAGAGAAGTAAACATTTTAATAAGTACCTGCATCTCAAAAAAATGATTACATTATTTAATCAAAACATGTAATTTTTCAGATTTAATCTAGCAAATATAAGGACAAGAGACAAAAAACAATTGATGAATCAGTGGAAGTGCACTAAATTGAATACAATTAAAGACGACTCATTGGTCTAGTGGTTAGTACCCCTGACTGCGAATCCATGGGTCCCGGGTTCGATCCCCGGCTGAGACAAACATCGATGTGATGAGCATTTGGTGTTGTGCTTAGGTCTTGGGTGTTTAAATATGTATTTATATGTCTATCTATCTATAATATGTATGTATATCCGTTGCCTAGTACCCATAACACAAGCTTCACCAGCTTAGCATGGGACTAGGTCAATTGGTGAATTGTCTTTAAAAAAAAAAAAAAAAAAGAGTTGTCATCTTATCGCCGTGAAACATCAAAAATTGGAGGTGGAACAAAGCCACCATCACCTTCTCCAGACACAATGGATATGGCAGAGATGATACCGCAACGGTTTGAAGTAGATTTCAATGAATTTGATTGTGATGGTGTCGAGGTAGGAATGTTAATTATAAATATGATGGTGATGTTCAAGGTTCAACCTCTCAAGTATAGGCACATACTTTATCCCCTACAGGGTAGTTAGAGATATTGTAATACCTCAAAACATCCAAGTTGCTCTTGTAGTACCGAAACTCTGTCCAGCCAGAAGTAAGCCCATTCCCACTTATAATGGACAGTGGGTATAATACACCTTAATACCTGAGTGCGAACCACTCACCATGATACTTAAATTAATAGATGTTATTTATATATTTCAGGATATTACAAATAAAATCATTTTGGAAACAATTGCTATCCCAAAAGCAAATAAAGCCAACAATGACAAGATAATAAATCAGTTTTGACATAACATGAATACTAAAAAAGCCAAACAAAGGTGTGCACAACAGTGACAACATAACTTAACAATTTCATTATTTTGTAGGATTAAAGAAAGGTTAAAGAAAATCATGTCGAACTAAACAACAAGAATCCCCAAACAACTCAAAAGAAACCTACAAGGAAGACACCGGTATTATATTTCAATTATCTCTATCTCTAAATAGAATAAAAGAAAGTTGCTATCCAGGTCTGTAGCATGTGCTACAAATTATATTATTAACACATTTATATAATTATATTAATATAAATGTGTTAAAAATTTTATAATATGAATTATAAAAATTTTAAGTTTTGCATGGACAGAGCTTAAATTAATATTCTCTTATTTGTTGCAGAAAGCAAGTAGTAGTTTTAGTTTTGGAGAAGCCTCGTAGATGCACAACCAAGTAATGATTAATTTAAAATTACAAACCGAAATTCTGATGAAGACATTAGAGTCACTTAAAAATAAATAGTTTAATGAAATAAAAATGTTTTAAAGGTAAATAGGGTTTTATTTGTTTAATGTATGAGAATAATAATAAATATTTATTTATTTAATTTTTCAAATGTAAACTGAACTTTATTGACTTTAATGACTCCTTTTCCAGTCTTTGATTATTTAATTGTAATTAATTATTTGCATGCAATCAAAAACTATTTTTAATAAGGCCAAAGAAGTATAACTTCTTACGCGCGTACATAAGTACACGCACCCTTTTTTTTTATTGATATATAAGGCTAGAGTTAGCCTTTATATATTAATGCACTTAGGACAGGCGCTCGACTTATGCTCTCCAGTAGGTATATAATGACGAAAGTATTGCACTTATCTAAAAAACACCACTGTCACCTGAAAGCTACTTGGGAGTTGGGTCCACTGAGTTGACAGGAACGGCCAGTGCCATGGTGCGTGTATAGAAACAAATAATATAGATTTTTTAAATCGACTACGTCGAATCGACGTAGGTTATCTTTCTATGGTTAATAAAAGTATTAGTACCTATCAAATATAAAATTAACGCTAAATTATTAAAAGCATTATTAATTTCACCAGCATCATCTTGATGGTTGGAGATCTTCCACAGTCCGCTTCACAAGGCATTTTCTTTTGCGAACTAGCGAACTGTGGAATCGGCTCCCGGGGGGGGTCTTCCCTCAGAGATACGACCTCCAAATGTTTAAAAAGAGAGCCTACTCCTCCCTCAAAGGCCGGCAACGCACCCACTAAAAATGGGTGTCTATGGGCTGCGTAGACTGCCCTTTTTGGTCGTCCCGCAGCTCGTTTGCCCCCCTATTTTATAAAAAAAAAAAAAGCGCGGTGTTGGTCTAGTGGCTTCAGCGTGCGACTCTCATACCTGAGGTGGTAGGTTCGATTCCCGGCATTAATCCATTTAGTAGTTTTTATGTGAAAGAGTAACAAACATCCAACCATACTTACAAAAATTTGATACGATGTATACAGAGGTTGCATTCAACTAAAACACCAAGCGTTTTGCTAACCAGACGTTCAATTTGTACTAAAGCCAAGCTCATCTCAGCTTCAATAAATTTGCAATCGCATAATTCTACTGCCATTCAAAGGGTCGATTCATTTTCACGCGACTAACATTTTCTTTGAGCAATTACTCTCTTTTATCACGTTTGTAAGAGAAAATGTTTATGTGTAGAAATAAATACTGAAACTTTAATTCTTATTAGCTAACCGTTATGTACTAAACAAATTATTAAGAAAAGATTTCCGAGAAAAACTAGAGATTTTGGTATTGGCTGACGAAATTACGCGCATTAACTTAAAAGCATTGAAATTTAGGATATAATAATAATGAATTATTAGTGTGGGCAGTGTACCACAGGGACCAAAATATTTAATTTTTTTTTAATTTTCTTTTTAATAATTTTAAATAAAATTGTAAATACAAATTATACCGCCGCGCATGGACACTATTAATGCCAGAGGGCTTGCGAGTGCGTTGCCGGCCTTTTCGGAATTGGTCTGCTCTCTTCATTCCATGTCTCCAATTCGAATTGGTTCGGAAATACTCAGTGGGCAACTGGTGCGCACCAGCACCACCCTAAAAAACGCTCAGTTGTGAAACGGACGTCGAGGTGATACGGGTGGAATTTCGTATTCTGCCTCGACGTCCAATGATGAAACTCAGCTGCAGGTACAACTCTTCTATATTTTTATAGGAAGATAAACATTCAATTATGTATGTTTATTATTATTAATCATAATATTATAGCCTTTTCAACCTTACTTAACGCGTAATTAGAGGAAAAAAGACAACTCTATGACCAAAACATTCTTGAAAATTAGTTCAACTCTAGTCAAATCCCATTTTCAACTCACGATGAAGCTAACAAATTTTGCGTTTCCAGTGATCTGTTGTAGGAAATGGGAAAATGAACGCTATTTCCGTCGAGCAAAGTGTAAATTGCTATGAAAGTATGAAGATTGCCGTTTTCCGGTTTAAAGATTGATAACCGAGTTAGATGGACTCTGAATGGATCAGGCGTTAGATCATGAATTGGATCGGAGGTTCCTTATAATTCAATTGGACCTTCTAAATTGGTGCAAAACGCTGTCTGATTGAACAACATTCCTGTTATTAATAGTGCAAGAACATTAGCAAAACACTTGGTCCATTGATGTTATTTTGCGTGTTGTTCCCACGAGAATGTTAGTGTGTGCTCCTATTTCAACATGCCTCCTACTGATCGAGGACAAATCTTGGTTTTTCATTGTTATTATTTATTACTTAAGATGTCATGTGGAACATGGTGTAATAGTTGCAGCTTACAAACGTTGTGTAAAACAAAATTGGCGATTTACAAGAGTGGCGGAGAGTTTATTGCCAGTTCTTTTTTCCGTTCTACGCCCTTGATTTGAGAAGTGGCAGTAAATGTAAAATTAGAAGGATTTAATATATGTATATTTCTTTTTTGACGTTCATAAGTGTAGGTACATTGTGTTACCTATATGTATAAATGACTTTCACTTCTGATGAGATACATACCTTAATACATAGTGTCCAATGTAATATTTTCACCACATTATATATACTGCTATAAAATAAAATAAATCAGCGGCGCTACATCCTTTTTAGGTCTGGGCCTCCGATTTCTGTATATGTTTCATGATCATTTGTTAATCTGATCGGCAAGTAGGTGATCAGCCTCCTGTGCCTGACACAGGCCGTCGACTTTTTGGGTCTAAGGCAAACCGGTTTCCTCACGATGTTTTCCTTCACCGTTCGAGCAAATGTTAAGTGCGCACAATAAAGTCCATTGGTGCACAGCCGGGGATCGAACCTACGACTTCAGGGATGAAAGTCGCACGCACAAGCCACTAGGCCAACACTTCTCGCTGCTGAAAACTTGTCATAATTTAAATTATTTATAATTCAAGATACAAATGGCTACCGATACATGATATAACACAGATTTTACACGAAATAATTCGATTAATATCTTTGAGCTGAATGTAAGCCGTGGGATCAATGCTTCAAAATCCCTTCCACGAGATTTGCTCACGATTTTCGAAAATATAATAACACTAAATAGGAAAATATAATACCAGCCGTGTCCTGCGGTTTACTCCTTGTATTATAAGATATAGAGCCTTCCTTCATAATTAAAAAACATGTTCCTACAACCTTGTAGGTTTCTGTATTTGTTTGGTGGTCTATTTTTTATTAGTAGGCGATCAGCGTTCTGTCTTTTTTATATAACAGAGGGAAAACAGGTGAGAGGCTCACGTCATGTTTAATGATACCTATACACGCATACATTGTCTGAGGGCTCACAATTGCGTTGCCGGCCTTTCAAGAATTGGTACGTCTTTTTCTTGACACAAGCCGTCTCCTTTTAGGCATTCCGGTTTCCTTTTTCTCACCGTATGAGTGTGTTAAATGTGCACATAGAATGTCCATTGGTGCACAGCCGGGGAACCTACGAACTCGGGGAAGAGAACCGCTTAAACCACAAGCTCAGTTCCTCCATAAATGGTGTCTAAAACGATAGGATGTTGAACCAGTAGCGTCCGAGATTACCCCGTTCCACCACACAAGCTCTTAAGGTTTTTAATATTAGGATAGATTATAAAGTTGTAAGTAAATATGTCGTAATGTGTTAATTTCGCGCCTTTTGCTCCATTGACTTGAGTTGTCTTTTATGTCGAATCTGTTTCTCGTTTGTCTTTGTCCTATTCTCTACTCTGTGAACATTACTAGCCGATGTACTGTTCAAATAAATAAAGTCTAAGTTATTTTCTACATATAAAACTACTTGTTTTCATTAAGAGCGCCCTTCCCCGTCCGACGAACGGCAACACGAGCATGGCCAAAAAGCTTGTTCTTTCATCCAGCGCAATGTCAGAACAAGAGGGAAAGCCAAAAGACATAGCATAGATAGATAGCGAGCCATTCATAAAAATGGCTAACAGGCAAGTGAGAACGCGATAACATTGAAAGAAAAATAGTGTGCGGAAATTTCATAAAACTTGTTCCAAGAAATACGTGTTTTTTCGTAAGCCTTAGAAGATTATGAATAAAAAAGTTTTACATTTAAAAACTCCATTACATTTGCAAGGTTTCTATGCAAATATTTCTTTCCGGTTACAGTTAATGAGTACATTATAAACGCCCAAACTTCATATAAAATTTGTGCAAAAAGGCTTATTTTTTGAGGTTTGTACTGAATTCGTTTCTTAAAATTTTGATTTCGCGTTTATAGAAACCTAGATATAGTGCACAAGATGCCTATTAATTCAAAAGTTTCAAAGAAATATCTGTTACGACGCCATAATTACGTACGAGCGTTTGTATGAAAAGATAGACGAGTTGGCCGCTCTAAAATAACAAAATCGACCTACAATTTTCCCGCACAATTTTCCTACAATATTCAAGAGTCTTGCAGGCCGTGTTTCATACAAAAGCGTTCGGCCTCCGTGATTTGACAAATATAACGGTGTAAAGTACAATGGTGCTTGACCTAGTGAGAGTGCAAGTTCGACTCCCACTTAATTACATCTCTAACAATAAATATTGATAGGTACTATTATATTGTGTAGGTTTTATAACACATTGTATGGTTTTTAAACGTTCTATTAAATTTATTTATTTATAAGTAACTTCACAGAAATTTGAGTATAATAGAAATTAATGTAAGCATCTGTCTTATTAATGGCTGTATTGTCTGATGACTGATTGGAAGGGTGCACCGGGAATACCAAAAAGGCGATAGGCTGACGACATAATATGGATGGATGTTTGTTACTCTTTCACGTAATAACTACTGAATGTATTTTAATGAAACTTTACTATAATGTAGCTTATAAATGAGAATAACACATAGGCACACAATTTATAGAGATATTGAGAGCTATTCTGGCGTGCGCTGCTAAATCCGCTAGAGTTACACATATATAAAGTATGATGGAAATGCTTATCTTTAAATAGTTCTACAAAGAACTACTACAATAAAAATTGATAATTTATTTCAAATGCACATAAAAAAATATATTTTTCTAAATTTACAATATATTTGCAAGCAGGTTTATGTAGTTTTCAATAAAGTTTTCATTTGTACCCAGCATGAGTACAAGATCTGTGATAATGTTTCATTATCGCTAGCTGGGTGGGGCCAAGGCAACCGACAAGTTACAGAAATTACTTATGGTTGCTATGGGATAGCCATTCACTAAGCACCAAATAAAATAGTAACATTTTGTGAAACGATACCTTTTATAATATTCCAGCTAAAACTAATTAAGGATTATAACAAATTATTTAAAATATTAACATTAAAAAAAAAAACGTTATAAGTTATACTTCTTTGGCGTAATTAGATAAAAATATTTTAAAAAATTTTATCTTTCGCCTTATTCTATGTTTGTAGAAAAAACGACACTAACAATAGAAAAAATTACTCTCATTATTTTTCCCAAACGCGCCAAAATAAGTATAACTTCAAAAAAATCTATATAATATATTGAAATAAACTTTATAATATTTTGAAAGTAGTCTATCTTTTACATTATTTTTAATAAGTGTCTAGTTTTTGATGTGATACAAAAATACAGTTGCGTGTTGTACCCACGCGAATTTAAGTTCGTGCTCCTATTTCACCACGCTTCCTGCTCATAGAGGACAAATCTTACTTTTTAATTTTATTATTAATTAATTAAAGATGTAATGTGGAACATGGTGAAATGGTTGCAGCTCCTTACAAACTCTCCTTCTACTCCTTAAAACAAAAATCTTGGCGAAAAAAAGTAGCGGAGAGTTAATTGCGTTCTTGTCCGTTCTACGCCCTTGATTTGAGAACTGGCAGTAAATGTAAATTTAGAAGCATTAAATATATATTTCTTTATTGACGTTCATAAGTGTACATGTGTTACGTAAATGAATAACTGATTTTGAATTTGAATTTACAAATCTCTGTATATATAAAATTCTCGTGTCACAATGTTCGTTCCCATACTAATCCGAAACGGCTCGACCGATTCTTATGAAATTTTTTATGCATATTCAGTAAGTCTGAGAATCGGCTACTGTCTATATTTCAAAACCCCTAAGTGATAAGGGGTGTCCACCCCAAAGATTTTATTTTTTAGACCATATTTTATACAACCCCAAATTTTTACTCATCTAAGATCAACTTTTTTTTTTATTATTGTAGATAGTCAGTTTTAATTAACTAAAAAACTGTTTCCTAGAAGTAAAATACATCGGCAAAACAACGTTTGCCGGGTCAGCTAGTCTATTTATAATATTACGATATTCAATTACGTGTTCTTTTAAAACTCTTGTCTCCATTCTAGGAGTATACATAATTGCACTAACAAAGCGTTATTGTGACATTAGCAGGCAGACGTTCAAGGCGCCAGAAGCCTTTATGGTTGTTCATGATATTACTTCCTATTAAAAATGGGAGTACGGTTAATGTTCCATTAGTATCTATAAATAGTTTGTGTTTACACAAAGATCAGTGTTGTCCTAGTCGGTTGGCCGGCCATTCTCCACACTGATGTGTTTTTTCTACCACAGCAATGTGCTGATATTACTCTGTGTTCAGTTTACACTTGCTATTATAGAAGTGAAAATGTTTAATGTCTTGGGAGCTTTTTGGCAATGTCCGTGGGCAGTATCACTTAGATGAGATCATCAGATGAGCCTCCTGCCAGTTTGCCTACTATTATTTATTTATTTTACATAAAAAAAATACTAAGTAGGAATCTGTCCTGAAGGCTCATTAGGGGTCTAATGCGCCACTAAACGACACATTAAACATAGTAGTTCTTTCGCCCTTTTTTGATATCCGAGGTGGCAATGCATTAGCGCATCCTTCAAAAGTTGCAGGGGTATGTGGGACTCGACCCACGCCAAAATCTCTGCTATTCAGAGACTGGGTGAGCAATACCCACTAAAACCACTTCGAGTAGTTCCGACAAAGCCGCGTTACAGAGGCTCCGAGGTCGCTGTCGCATTCTACCGGTACCAGTTATTTCGGCCTAACTTCTTGGTCATGTCATAAATCAATACATATAGATTTTTTTTTACAAAAACTTGCCAACGCTAGGCATATATACTTAAAATAAAATACAAGATGTGACAAGCACTTATAGGCAAACAAACATGAAGAGAAAAAAATGCATCGATTCATAAATTAAAAAAGTGTTACGTAAGCACTAAGGCGATGGGGAGTCTTTGATTTTCTTATTTGGTGATTACGTCAACAGTAATTATTTACTCTTGTGACACATATTACCCTATCCACACATTGTCTATGCTTGAAAACGAAATCCATTTTCCAGGATTCCTACAAAAAATTAATAAGTTTATATACTTTATATCGTATTTTTGCTTACAAGAGGAAGGGATAAATTGCAGTAACTCTGCTTACCTTAAGGCAAAAATAGTAGAAAAAATAAATTTTACTGTAAACGGTTCACTCTCATAAAACCTTTGTCGTTTTATTGTATAAATGTGGAACTAAACACGAAGTGAATTTTGAACTAGGTTTAACCTGACTGATCCCATTCATTTCCACAATACTTTGACGCAAACGATCCTATCGGCATTGCAGAGTCAAAGTTCAAAAATAGAACAAAATTATTCGCTTTTCAAATTGTTGCCGTAGGTTAGAAGTACATTGTTGTGACGGATGTGGAAACAAAACACTTTATTTCGAGAGTGAAGTGAAGTGAATGATCTAATTTTGTTATTTGTAAGTACAAATAACCGAATTAGTATTGAGAGTGAAGTGAAGTGAATTAATAAAGTTATTAAGAACCTTATATATATAACGTCGTATATAGGTCACATTTCTAATTCTTTTGATGGGGCCCCATCAGTAAAAAGCGTCACGTTGTATTCAGTTTAATTTTAATAAACTTTTTCAGCGTACTCAATTACACGTTGCATATGTCCCACTAATGGCCATAGGTCTCCTCTCTTAGGCGAGAGGGAATGGTCTGTAGACCCCACGCTAGCCGAATGCTAGACTATTGGAGACTTCTCATTCATCCATAGAACATATTATCTCATGGGCAGGGGCCCCCTTGGGTCGGTGGCATAGTGGCACTTTGCCAGCCCTACCACCCTATTGTTACGCCACTGGCGCGGGAAAAAGAATGGGCATTAGAAATAACAAATTGGATTGGACCTACTGGAAAGACATGTATAGGACGACAGAAGAAAAGACGGACATTTGACGTAATAGAACTAGCGGAGAAAAACTTGACGAATGTTGCTAGACAAAGATAAATGTAAAAATATGAAGGAGGTTGTTACCTTGAAGGAGCTTTACAAATAATAGACCACAAAAAAATCTAACTTAATTTTTAAAACTAATACTAACACAACTGAAACTCATATTAAGAAATGTAAGCTAATCAATTGGTGTAAACCCCAGAGCTGGTGCTTTCCTGGCTCAACGAATAAATATCGCAATACAGCGAGGAAATGCTGCCAGTGTTAAAGGTACACTGCCACAGCGACCAAACTTTAAATTTGTTTTGATTTTCTTTTAAATAATTTTTATTATTACTTTGTAGGTTAAGAAAATTGTATCTAAATACTGTATACTTGATTGTAATCAATAAAATTCTATTTTTTCGAATAAAGATTACATATAATAAGGGAATAAATCAATTGTTGTACCTATGGATTCTTTAAGAAACCTTAAGTAATAATTATAGACATACCTATTTAGTACATACCAACATGGAACATTTTGCTATGCTACCCCAGAGACTGTTCGGTTTTCCGGAATTAATTTTTTTTAGGTTGTTCAGTGAATTATACTCTATATATAAACCTCAGAGTTCCAGTCATAAGTTTTTAATTAATAAATTAAAAATATGGATTGATCGTAGAGGGGTGCAAATTAAGGGTTGTATTTTTGTGTGCTGTATCATAAAAAAATAAAAACAAAAAGTTTTGCCTAAACAAAAAAAATATATAATTTAGGGATGGGACCACCCTTAACATTTGGGGGATAAAAAATAGATATTGTCCGATTCTCAGACATACTGCATATGCATAAAGAATTCATAAGAATCGGTCGAGCCTTTTCGGAGGAGTATGGGAACGAACATAGTGACACGAGAACTTTATATATATAGAGAATGTGGAACTAGAGTTTTCCAGCTAATTCTTACTTTTGAAAGAGCTATACATGACGTCATGGATACGAATGTAAAGTCATTCGTGTGGTGAAGGAAAATATTTTTTTTGGTAAAAGATTCCAATCATGCCTGCATTTCGTTCTTTAGTCCGTAAAATAAAATTGAAATATTTTTACGAGCCCAACTTTTTAGAGGCTATTTTCTCTTTTTGTTTCCACTGAGTTAACAAAGAAATATGTCCCTTATCAAATTGGCTAAACGGAAGAAATTTATTATTCATTTCATTACAATTATTGTTCAAATAAGAAACTTTTTGTGTGACTGGTTTTGATATGAAATTCATCGGTGTGTTAAGTAAAGATTATTTATAGGTTATATATTTTTTCTAATAATATTATTTTTTAGATTCCAAAACAGGCCACTTATAAACTGCTAGGAAATACAGTATAAAAATAAATATATCAGTGGCGCTACAACCTTTTTAGGTCTGAGCCTCAGATTTCTGTATCTGTTTTATGATCATTTGTCAATCTAATAGGCAATTATCAATCAGCCTCCTGTGCTTACTACTTATTGGGTCTAAGGCAAGCCGGTTTCCTCACGATGTTTTCCTTCGCCATTCGAGCGAATGTTAAATCCGCACATAGAAAGAAAGTCCATTGGTACACAGCTCGGTATCGAACCTACGATCTCAGGGATGAGTGTCTCACGTGACCGCACCGAGAGTGCGTTCCGTGAAACGCGTTCCAAATATTTAAAGTATATCAACTAAGCGCCCCTGGCGCGCGTGGCAACTGTTCCAGTGTTCGACCCTTCATCATGGAAGCCAATCGTGTACAGCAGCGTTTGTTTATTCACAGTATTATAAACAAGAAAAAGCAGATACGAAAAGTGCGTTGGATAAAAGAGCTGTACCGAAAAAGAATGCAGTATGGAGTGACACTTATAAGAGATATGCAGTTCGAAGTGGTAGAAGACAAAATAAAAAACTTCACAAGAATGTCGACAGATGATTTTTATTACTTGAAAAACTTACACTGCTCCAACACAAAAAATTAATGTGACAATAATATTTTTTTTTAAACGAAGGGGAACGTTGAGTGCTCCCTTCTCTTGAGGGTCCAGACGGGTTACTCACGATACACTGGCTGACCGTCGTGAAAGTTTTAATGAAACAAAATATTAAAAAAAAAAGACTTCGTATCCTTTCTTACTATTCGACTTCGACTCTTTCAACTGAAGTAATCTTTCGTCCTTCAGCGAGGTTTTTATAATCATATTATTCCCTAACCACACATAATAAGGTCAATAAATATTATGAATATGATATTCTCCAAATTTTCTTTTATAGGCTTCATTAAATTATGATCTGTTTACCGATAAAAGCCTGATAATTTCGTTTCAAGTATTATTTACATGCCCATGATTTCGTTTTTTTTATAGAACAGAGGGCAAACGGGCAGGACTCTCACCTGATGATTATTAATACCTCAAAGACTCACATTTCCAGATGCTTGTAAGTGTGTTGCCGGCCTATAAAGAATTGGTACGCTATTTTCTTGAATGACCCTAAGTCGAATTGGTTCGGAAATACTTTAGTGGACAGCTGGTTTCACATAGTGGTGGTGCAAAAACTGCCTTAGAAAACGCTCAGTTATGGAACGACGGACGTCGAGGTGATACGGATGGTATTTTGTATTTTGCCTTGACGTCCGATTATAAAACTCAGAACCTGTGCACCAATGTACTTTCTATGTTACAAAAATTGCCTAGAAAAAACGCTCAGAACGACGGACTTCGAGGTGAAACGGATGGTATTTTGTATTCTGTGTTGACGTCCGATGACGACACTCAGCTGTAGGTAGGATTGTATACACGAATAATATGGCTTCTATAAAAAATGTTGCTAGTGTAGAGAACTTTAATAACTAAAGGATCCGAATCGCTTTGATATTACAACGAAATAAAACTAAAAATTTAATCCGTGTTATTCTTATTGGTCCTAAGCATATCTAGCTCTAACACTACACGCGACCCGAGCCGTCTTTCCAATTGGCCAATCACATTCAAACGAGACGAGCTATCTTGCTTAGTTACTAATGACAGACCGTTTTCGGTGTTTGTTGAGTTTCAAATTAACATTTATATTTACTGCACATTAATGGTAATCATATACGGGAGTAGCTCGATAAGAATAAAGGTATATTAACATTAAATAACAATAAATCACGTTTCAATCCCAATATCTTTCTCGGAGATAAAAATACTATATACGTATGAGTAGGTGAGTATCGTGTGTATTTTTACGCAAGAACCTTCAGAGTTATTAACATATGGACACTATTCGGATGGATTTGAGAACTAGTAAGGTACAGGATTGTTTCATTATCGGACGTCAAGGCAAAATACAAAATACCATCCGTATCACCTCTACGTCCGTCGTTCCACAACTGAGCTATTTTTAAGCCACACTCTGAACCAATTCGACTTCAGGCTCTTCAATATAAAAATGGGTAATTTTTTTCAAAAGAGCGTACCGATTCTTAAAAGGCTGTCAACGTTCTTGCGAGCCTTCTAGCAGTGTAAGCGTCCATGGGTGGCGATATCATTTAAAGGAAGGGTTCCTACCAGTATATAAAACAAAAATACATATTACACTAGGGCATATTTTATCGAAAAATCATGCTATGCTATACGCAAACAAACAGTTTGTTTTTGAACTTGTAAACGTTACATACGAAAACTTGTCGCAAGAATTTAGTTGGTGGCGGTTTTTCTATGGAGATGTTTAAATATAACTCTTTGTTTGAACGCTGGCTAACATTTTTTTTTTTATAGAATCTCGCTGTCCACCTGTCTCCTGCCCTTAAGGCCACTTAAGGGCATTTCTCATTGCATCTCAGTTTCTCCCACGTTATCTATTTATATGTCTATCTCTTTTTAGTGTCGCTTTTTGTGTTTCATCGACTTTCAAACTTTTATTATTTTAGTTTTATCAAAATTAAAGATTAATATGAAGCTTAAAATTAAAATTTAAATTTTATGTAAAGAAAAGTCTAATACTATATTTAGATAGTGAAAAAATGTCTAATTTACATATTATTCATTATAAAAACTTATTTATCATTGTAGTTTTTGTCAAAATTAATAATTGATATTAAAATTACTTTCGTCTCATTATCTTAACACCAAAATTTATGAAGGTTTCACTTCTACCACGTGTGAATTGTCGTGTTTTTTTAGTTACCTGTAACGTTTGCCTAAATGCTTGATACATTAAATCTTGTATATTTATGTACCTATGTATTAGTGTACCCAGCGTTGGCAAGCTTTTGTAATTAAAAAAAACAATACGTTTTGTAATTAAGTGTTGACATTGACGTAGCGTGTACAATATAGTACCACAGTCAAAAGAAATATAAACAAACCCACGCACGAAGCTTTTTAGTAATGTTTATCATTAACATATACAGGCAGTTAATCAAGTTAGGACGCAAAAATATATTCTACTTAAATTGAAAGCTGTCGGAAGGAATTTCGCAAAAGTAATATAATTACAACCAAAAACTCCAGTTTATTTATGTATAAAACCGTTTTACTTCTAAATGTACTTACTTTATATTTGTAACTTCTAAGTTTTAGTTTAACACATTCTAATAATGTATTAGGGACTACATACAGCAAGAGCTGTGTTGGCCTAGTGGCTTCAGCGTGCGAGTCTCATCCTTGAGGTCGTAGGTTCGATCCCCAGCTGTGCAGCAATGAACTTTCAATGTGCGCATTTAACATGTAGAAAACATCGTGAGGAAACCGGCTTGTCTTAGACCAAAAATGTCGATGGCATGGGCACTGGAGGCCGATCACCTACTTGCCTATTAGATGGACAAATGATCTGACAGATACAGAAATCTGAGGCCCAGACCTAAAAAGGTTCTAGCACCATTCATTTATTTTTTAATATTTAAAAAAACGTTACAAATGCTAAAGAAAACTTTTCTTGCACTTATATTCTTTAAAAAAGTCTCACAAAGGAAGAAACCGATTGAAATCGTCTAATAAGTATAATAGCTAGCTAATTAATGCTCATTTATTTAAAATGATTAAATACGTTTAACTAAGTAATACCTAATGCGACTGCGTTGTGTGGTGTGAAAGTGTGGGTATGTACGTAACGGTGTGTGTGTGTATGCTCATGATGCAGGTGATTTACCGCTATGGATATTCTTAATTCTTTTAAGCATCCGCGATAGCTTCAACATCTATCAGGATAAAATGCACACACAAATCTATTTGGTATTGGTAAGCTGTGTATATAAATAACGGCTACCTAAACGAGATATACATAATATATTAGTTGCTATATATATACGGTAGTATTTTTCCACCCTGTATGTGACACCACCTGAACAACAGCGACATAATATTGTCAGCAAATAACATTGCTCGTATATGCAAAGCTTCGACATGCTTTTAGGACTTTTAACACTTAAAATTTTATGGCTTATTGACCTTTTTATATTGAATGACTGAAACTGACTCAACAAGGGAATGCCGAAAGCACGGGTCTCTATTTCCAATATACCAATTGTAGGCAGTTAGTGTTGTTCAATAACTTACGCTTTAGCGTTTAGTCCAATTTATTTTTCTTTTATGTAACAGCAGACAAACGTGTTCTTAGAGGATAATTTAGCCTTCCCTTCCAAATAACCGCGACACTGAACGAAACAACAATAACCTACAAGCTCCCTAAGCTTGTCAAGACGTTATGTGAAATTGCTTAACAAAATACCATGATATTCCAAAAATGACGTGAGTGACGAAGGGAGAGTTGTTAGTGCGAGGTGAACTCACGGATTAACAGAATCGCACGGCAGTACTTTTTGAGCCAATCCGTTACAAACATACTTACATACAAATCTTGAGCAAGAATTGAGCTAATATTTTTCATAGTAGACCAGGACCTAGTGACTGGTGGCCTAAGTATTCTACGCAACATATCACTCACTATGCATGATCTTGTATGAATGAAATGAGTCAAATAGATGCCATCCTTTGAAAAAGGGAGGCCTCTTAGATGCATGGTTATCGGCAGAGCACTAATTGTGGTATTATGAAACTGTTGATCACAAAGAACACAAACATAAGGCGTTGGTATGCTGTCTATGGCCTGAGAGGTACTTTCCTTTACTAGCCATTATTCATATATACTTAGCCAACCCATTATACAAAATATGAATAATAATCTAATATAAATTACTACTCCTATCACAAATCAAATCTACTATATAAAAATAAGTCGGGTTTTCCTTCCTGACGCTATAACTCAAGAACGCACGAACCGATTTCCACGGTTTTGCATTTGTTGGAAAGGTCTCGGGCTCTGTGAGGTTTATAGCGAAGAAAATTCAGGAAAAAATTCAACAGAAAAGCGGGATCACCAAACGAAATGTTACATAAAAGGAAGCCATCTGGTGGCGAAACGGAGTTCGCCGAGTTTGCTAGTTATTTATATTAAAACGGACCTTGAATTATGTTAAACTTTGAAGTTTTAATAGTTATAAATTTCAGTTATTTTTGTGAAAATCTAATTCAACTTTACACTAGTGATTTATTGAGATCCACGCATGTAAACACGCAGACCGACATGTTTATAGTACGAATAGAAGATTCGTTTAAATGAATGGAATATTTATAAATAGTTTTCCTCGTGAGTTTTCTCTGTGTAACGGCATTAATACTCACGATAATGTCAAATATAAGGTTTGAGATATTTAATTATAGTACCACATACTTTTCTTGGCCGATAAGAGCGTCGCTGTCATGGATATTAGTATTGCCAGTTAATAAAAATTAACCATTATAAGGGGAATAATTTGAAGTCATGCAGGCTAACTAAATAATTTATTGAATTGTCTTAATAAAACTATATATATATATCACTAAGTGAATGTGATTCTTTGAGAAGTAAAGTGATACAACTTTTATACCTCAGATTTATGTATGTTCCATGATCATTTGTAAATCTAATCGGCAAGTATCATCCTGTAGGCAAGTATAGTCCTGTGCCTGACACACGCCACCGTCAAAATTTTACAGTGCCTCATACTTTTCTTGCCCGACGGCTGAAATTGGTACTACCGCCGCCATTTTGGAATGTCAGACTGACATTGTCAGTTTGTTCTCAAATACTGTAATTTCATGGTGCGTACAAATTTTAATCTAGCAACATCTATTAAAATATGTTAAATATATAATGAGTTGGACTGACTTTGGCAAGCATTATTAAACTTTATATTTTCATTAAAGCCCAACAGCGGTTACTTGATGTACAAATGTAGCGAGTCTTCTAATCTACGACGGGTACAAATGTGTCCTACCTGTGCAATTTATCTTGCGATATTACGTCCACCATTTGTTACTGGCCTCTACAACCTATTTATCTCTCTTACTATACATATATAAGTGTCGTAGTAGGCTACGACACTTATTTCCATACCTTATATTTTTACATAATACCGAGAGACGTTGTTCTGTAAAAAAATCCATTCAAATCAGTCCAGCCTTTTAAAGTTCAGTGACATACACAGGTACTGTAGAATTATATATTGTTACGAAGACGGGTCGACTGCAATGTTTTTAGATTTTTCCACTAGTTAGAGAAGTTTTCAGCAGGCTGAAAAGTGATTTCTGACCGTTTCAGGAGAGGGTCAATCACATATTAGAAATTCGTAATTCTCATAATGTTACCGTAGTTTTCAGGAGCCTGAAACATTTTTTCAGGCCGTTTCAGAACAAGTGCAGTCGAGTGATACACTTTTCAGGAAACCCGTTTTCAGGCGTTTTCAGGCCTGGTTATACCCCTATGATGGAGGAATAGTCTAGAACGAATTTTCTAGGTGTGGGACAAGGACGGAATGATGCGAGAGAGAGACGGAAGATCGGAACCTTCTCGAAGCTAGACCGAGCACTCTAGAACACCGTAAGACAAGGACGGAGCAATGTGCGAGAGAGATAGCACGCACGTTCTAGAATTGTGCAATCGCTACTCAATAGCGCTCCCGCCTAGAGAGTTCTCGAACTTGCAAGACTATTCCCAGGAATATATAAGCGAGCCGAAACGCGATCAGTTAGTTCAGTTTTGAATGCGATACCAAGCGATAAATACCGGAGTGACAAAGTGCGAATATAGTGAAGACAAGTGAATACAAGTACTGTGTGAAGTGCGTGTAATTAGTGGCAGTATTTTGTGTGTGTATTCAGTGAATTTTAGTGCGTAATTTCCAGTTTTTAGTTGCTAACAAATTCCTCGTAGATTTAATTGAAAATAAACCCTTGAAGAGATTTACGGCGTTTCTATCCGATCCCCTAGCTCGTAACATTTTGGTGTCAGAAGTGGGATAGAAAAATGCCAATTACTCCGAGGGAGAATCAAGAGGAGTTTGTGGCCGAGTCTTCAGCTGCGGAGGGAGTGCAGACGAGGGCACAATCAGCACGCGACGCCGCCCGGCGACAAAGTTTCGATGCGAGCCGCGGGATGGGCGAAAGCAACGATAGCAACATCCTCCTTGCCCTGCGTCGTATGATGGATGAACAGGCACGTCGTCAAGAGGAACAGGCACGACAAATGATGGAAGAACAGGCACAGGCACGCCGATTGATGGAGGAGCAGGCACGCCGTCAGGAGGAACAGGCCCGTCATCAGGAAGAACAGGTTCAGCGATTGATGGAGGAACAGGCTCACCGTCAGGAGGAACAGGCTCGCCGACAAGAGGAACAGGCACGCCAAATGATGGAAGAACAGGCTCAGACACGTCGTTTGATGGAGGAACAGGCTTGCCGTATCGGAGAAAGATTAGGAGATCTAAAACAAGAAGTAGATAAAAAAATCGAGAACTTGGAATCTGATATGGACTGCAAATTTTCGAAACAGGACAAACGTATTCTCGGATTAGAACAAGAGATGCAGTGCCTGAAGACCAAAGGTGTCGTAACGACTGTAGCACCATCTGGAAATCTGAAAGTACCTCCCTTTGACGGTACATCTTCCTGGGGCGCGTATAAAATACAGTTTGAGACTATGGCAGAGTCAAACGGGTGGAATGACGATCAGGCTGTCACCGCCCTTATTATGGGACTGCGAGATGAAGCCCTCACCATATTAGAAACCAAGACAGGTAAAGTGACGTTGAAGCAACTGCTGGATGCCCTGGAATCACGGTACGGAGACGCACATTATGAGCACGTCTATAGGGCTCAATTAAAGGATAGAATTCAGCAGACAAATGAAAGTTTGCAAAAATGGGGATTTGAAATAGAGAAGCTGGTTAGGAAAGCCTACGCATCCTCACCAGACGTTGCAGACAAGATGTTGGTTCAAGCCTTCGTCGACGGTATTCGAGACCGTGAAATTCGAATGGCTGTGAACCTAGGTCACCATAAGGACCTCAAGAATGCTCTTGCTCATGCGTTGGAAGTGGAAGCATTTTGCAAGGATTCTCGACCTAACCGCATTAGGGCTGTCTCGGAAAAACGTAGTTCCCAACGTGGACCCACCTGTTACCTTTGCGGGGAAGTAGGGCATATGAGGTTTTCGTGCCCTAAGAGAGATCCCCGAGGCGAAATGAAGACAAGACGTGGGGAGCCCGATGACGTGGATGTGACTGCCGCTGAACAGCGGCAGGGAAACGAATAGAAGCCAGGACCAAGGGGCGGGTGCTGGCCGGTTCTGTAAGGAAGGCCCCAAAAGTTATGATCTCTCAAACTCAGGATGGGAATACCATTGTCATCGACGGAGAAGTTAACGGCACTAGGTGTGAGTTAACCCTTGATACTGGAGCTTCCCGGACAGTAATCAGATACCAACTTCTGAAGTTATTTTACAAGAGCCTTTCTGGTGGAAATGTACAGCTCCTTACAGCTACTGGTCAGCACATAACCGTTCGAGGAGAAGGTATCGCTACCTTCAAGATTGGTGGAAGAACATACAGACATAAGGTGGTTATTGCTGACATCGTGGATGACTGTATTATCGGTTTAGACTTCATGAAGCATTACAACTGTAAGATTGACCTGAAGAACGGCACATTCAAGTGTAGAGATGAAGTAGTTTCCCTAAAAGATAACACAATGATGAACGGGTACGACATGTATAGAGCTATCATTGAAGATGGTACAGTTAGTAAACAACTAGATATAGTTCAAGCAATACTGGAGGACTGTAAGGAAACCTTGACGAGGGAAGAAATGTCGAAAGCAAAGGGACTATTAAAAACATTTTCTGACATGTTTGCTACACACGATGGAGATCTAGGAAGGACAGGTGTAGTTAAACATCGAATTGAGACTGGAACCGAAGCACCTATACGTTTAAGACCGCGACGAGTACCTGTCGCATATGAAAAGAATATAGACAAGATGATTGCAGAAATGTCAAACCATAATGTTATTGAAGCATCTTCCAGCCCTTGGTGCTCTCCAGTAGTTTTAGTCAAGAAAAAGGATAACAGTTTAAGGTTCTGCGTCGACTACCGTCGTCTTAACGATATCACGAAGAAGGACAGTTATCCGTTACCTAGAATAGATGACACCTTGGATACCTTAAGTGGGGCAAAATGGTTTACAACTTTAGACTTGAAAAGTGGGTACTGGCAAGTGGAAATAGACCCAAGTCATAAAGAGAAAACAGCGTTCTCAACTGGTAAAGGACTATGGCAGTTTAAAGTTATGCCGTTTGGGCTTTGCAATGCACCTGCCACCTTTGAAAGACTAATGGAAAAAGTACTGTCAGGACTGATAGGAGAAGCCTGCTTAGTGTACTTGGATGATGTAGTCATCATTGGGAAGGATTTTGATGATCACATACGGAATCTGCAACGGGTGCTCTCCAGACTGCATAAAGCCAACCTGAAACTAAGTGCAAAGAAATGTTTATTTTTCAAGAGAGCAGTGAGCTACTTGGGGCACATTATATCAGAGGATGGAGTTCGAACAGACCCTGAGAAGATAGTTGCGGTGAAGGATTGGCCAGTACCTAAAGATAAAACTGAAGTCCGCGCTTTCTTAGGCTTATGTTCTTACTACCGAAGATTTGTGAAAAATTTCGCGGATATTGCAAAACCACTTCACAGACTCACCGAACAGAAGAGGAAATTCACATGGGATGGAGAGTGTGAAGATGCGTTTATTGAGCTCAAGAACCGACTGTGTAAGACTCCAATACTAGGCTACCCGGATCAAGATGGTGAATATGTGGTAGATACAGATGCCAGTGGAATTGGCATTGGAGGTGTACTATCACAAGTAAAAGGAGAGCACGAGCAAGTAATAGCCTACTTCAGCAAGTCATTGTCGAAACCAGAACGGAACTACTGTGTAACTCGGAGGGAACTACTGGCTGTTGTGAAGACGCTACAGCACTTCAGTAAATACTTGCTAGGTCGCAAGTTCCGTCTTAGGACAGATCATGCTGCATTAAAATGGCTACTTCAGTTCAAGAATCCGGAAGGACAAGTGGCTCGATGGATCGAACAACTGCAAGAGTATGACTTTGCTACTGAACATCGCAAGGGTAGAGCCCACGGGAACGCAGATGCATTGTCTCGAAGGCCATGTGAGGAGGATTGCAAACATTGTACAAGACACGAAGGTAGAGAGGTAGCCCATGTAAGGATACTAAGGACAGACACCATTAGTCCAGATTGGTGTGGGAAATTAATTCAGGAAGAGCAACAACAAGATTCTGACATTAAACCAATTCTGGACTGGATGAAATCTTCGGCTATCAAGCCGCGGTGGAATGATGTTGCACCTACTAGCACCACGACCAAGAGTTACTGGGCTCAATGGGATAGCTTAGTTCTTCATAATGGAGTGTTATGTCGCAAATGGGAAAACACTCGAGGGGATGCATCTCATCTACAGTTAGTTGTGCCAAGATCCAAGGTTCGCGATATCTTGGAAATGTTTCATGATGGCTCATCAGGCGGACACTTAGGAGTAAAAAGGACTCTTCTAAAAATTAAAGAGAGATTTTATTGGATACATTGCCGCGAAGATGTAGAAGACTGGATTCGGAAATGTAAAGCTTGTGCAGCTGTTAAAGGCCCACAGATGAGAACCAGAGCGACTATGAAGCCATACAACGTTGGAGCTCCATGGGAGAGGATAGCAGTTGACATAGCCGGACCATTTCCGTTAACAGAAAAAGGAAATAAGTACATCATGGTTGTTATGGATTATTTTACAAAATGGCCTGAAGTGTTCGCTATTCCCAATCAAGAGGCGGCTACAATAGCCGAGATACTTGTAAATGACGTATTCTCTAGATTTGGAGTACCCTTGGAGATGCACAGTGATCAGGGAAGAAATTTTGAGTCCCTACTGTTCCAAGAAGTATGCAGATTAATGGGAATTCATAAGACGCGGACTACTCCATATCACCCACAGTCAGATAGAATGGTGGAACGCTTTAATCAAACCTTGGAAAGGCACTTGGCGAAATTGGTGGACAGCCATCAAAAAGACTGGGACAAGTATATTCCGTTATTTTTAATGTCATACCGGTCTGCGGTTCATGAAACCACGAACGTTACACCTGCTTTAGTCATGTTTGGGAGACAACTTAGATTACCAGCGGATATTGTAACTGGACGACCACCTGACACTCCGGAGAGTGTTACAGAATATGCTGCGGATCTGCGTAATAGACTGTATGAAATTCATGAACACGTACGAGCTTCACAAAGCAAAATAAGTGAGACTACGAAGATTAGGTATGACAGGAAGACGAATCACATAGAATTTAAAGAAGGCTCGCAAGTATGGCTCCATAACCCAACAAAACGCAAAGGCAAATCACCAAAGCTTCAAGCTGACTGGGACGGTCCATACACGATAGTCACGAAGATTAATGACGTTACTTACCGGATAAAGAAAATGAGTGGTTTAAGGAGCAAACCGAAAGTCGTTCACATAAATCGATTGGCTCCCTATAAAGGAAGTAATGATGCTCGGGACGAGCATGTCTAAGGAGGGGGTAGTGTTACGAAGACGGGTCGACTGCAATGTTTTTAGATTTTCCACTAGTTAGAGAAGTTTTCAGCAGGCTGAAAAGTGATTTCTGACCGTTTCAGGAGAGGGTCAATCACATATTAGAAATTCGTAATTCTCATAATGTTACCGTAGTTTTCAGGAGCCTGAAACATTTTTTCAGGCCGTTTCAGAACAAGTGCAGTCGAGTGATACACTTTTCAGGAAACCCGTTTTCAGGCGTTTTCAGGCCTGGTTATACCCCTATGATGGAGGAATAGTCTAGAACGAATTTTCTAGGTGTGGGACAAGGACGGAATGATGCGAGAGAGAGACGGAAGATCGGAACCTTCTCGAAGCTAGACCGAGCACTCTAGAACACCGTAAGACAAGGACGGAGCAATGTGCGAGAGAGATAGCACGCACGTTCTAGAATTGTGCAATCGCTACTCAATAGCGCTCCCGCCTAGAGAGTTCTCGAACTTGCAAGACTATTCCCAGGGATATATAAGCGAGCCGAAACGCGATCAGTTAGTTCAGTTTTGAATGCGATACCAAGCGATAAATACCGGAGTGACAAAGTGCGAATATAGTGAAGACAAGTGAATACAAGTACTGTGTGAAGTGCGTGTAATTAGTGGCAGTATTTTGTGTGTGTATTCAGTGAATTTTAGTGCGTAATTTCCAGTTTTTAGTTGCTAACAAATTCCTCGTAGATTTAATTGAAAATAAACCCTTGAAGAGATTTACGGCGTTTCTATCCGATCCCCTAGCTCGTAACAATATCTAAAGATATATATATACCTACTAGTGGTTCCAATAGACGTTGTCCTGCATTATATTTCAAACGATTAGGATATTAAAAAAAGCCTGAAAGTAACAACTGCAGCGTCATGTACCAGGCTGATTTGTGAATCTAAGTCATCCAGGGCGCCACCCAAACTCATACAAAAATAGTCATTAAAATCGGTCCAGCCGTTTAAGAGGAGTTCAGTGTCATACACACGTACAGTAGAATTATATGTATAAAGATAGGGGTCAAACGGGCTGGAGAGTCATCCCCGTCTATGTGCCTTATGCTTTGCTATGCTACGCTTTATGCTGAGGCTTATGAGTTGCCGTTTCATTAAAAATAAAATATGTTTATTATGGAACATAATATACATATTGTATCACTTATTCCACGTCATTAAATTTGAATTTGTAGGCATCCCTACTCATCGGCAAAAAAGACAGAGGGTGTAGGCCGAGAGAAGAAACCGGTACTCTTTTAAAATAGCAAACCATCAAACAACACTTATTTTACAACAAATATCGCAAATTAATTAGAAGTAGCCTGTCTAGCACTAGTCCCAGGCCCTTTTATCAACTAGATAATCGTTAACTTTCACGTCTTTATGACTCTTAAAGTTTAGCGTATGGCTCTTGTATGTCAAAATGTATTACATTTTGAATATCTAAGTCATAATTATTAGCCTTAAGTCTCGTCTCTCAATCTACGAGGGCTGACTCAGACTTAGTTTGTCATTATAAAAATTAATCAGTCAATATATGATTTACTAATATTGTTTTAAAAATTCAATACCAGAATGTATCGTCGCTAGCTAAAAGCTTTTAAGTGAAATTTGATGGGTAAGGCAAGCGAGATGATAAGGATTATATAGCACGTGATAAATACTCTGCGATGATAAATCACCATGTTTATTAATATATGTCATCTAAGGCTTTAAGGGTATTTGAAAGATAAGGTTTAATAAGGGGACTAGCGGCCCAACCTTATCATAAACGTAGTAGTAAATATGACTAGTACATCATGGGTTCGAATCTTGTCTTTTGTTCCTACGTGAGTAACGATCGTAATGGTTTTATTATTTTCACACAAAGGTTGCTATTGATAATAAACTTTTTAGATTGTAAGGCGGAAAAAATAGTGGGCTCTTATACACGGATTTGTTGCATACTTTATTTATATTTTTTGTGCAAGAAATAGACAATAGAGCAGTGTTGGCCTAGTGGTGTCCGCGTGCAACTCTCATCCCTAAGGTTGTAGGTTCGATTCCCGGCTGTGCTCCAATGGACTTTCTTTGTATGTGCGCATTTTACATTCGCGCAAACGGTGAAGTTCAACATTGTAGGGAAACCGGCTTGCCTTAAACCCAAAGAGTCGTGTGACAACTGATCATGAAACAGCTCCAGAAATCTGAGGCCCAGACCTAAAAAGGCTGTAGAGCCACTGATTTATTTTTTATTGCGAAATGTTAAAGTACGGCTTACTGTACATGCTGTTTTCCATGTTGAAAGAACGACACCAAAAAATCGAAGAATCAAATACGACATTAGATAAAAATATAATAAATAAAAATGTGTTTATTCATTATAACATTACAATGTGTAAGATTTGGGAACCCTTTTATATACCCATAACAAACTTCATAGTAAATTCCACAAAAAATATATAATTTAGTTACATCTGTTTTAAATCATTTTTTTTACTGTTACCAACACGACTGAGTGCATGAGTGAGTGTGTGGGTGCATGCGAGTGAGTGCGTGAGTGCGTGAGTGAGTGAGTAAGTGAGTGAAATGTGTAATTAGATATTACTTAATATCTCAGAAGCATGTCCAACACTGCGTAAGGTGTGTTCATAATTGTAATTGTATTTTTATATTGTAGACGTTGAGCGGGTAGATATTATTCAATCCATTTAATTAAGACACACTATATAGATCTATAAATTACGTCACCTGTAATCAACATGGCAGGCAAATATCCCTAACAATGTATTAGCCCCAGGGGCAAAAGGACATTCTTTTGGTCACTTTTATTTGCTCTAAGTTGACACTGAATAATGAGACGACCGCGTTTTTGCAACTAAATCTCATTAATTCTTCAAAGATGTGGTTTTTACGTTTAATTTAGGACAAAGTCACCGTTATTAAGGCTTTTTATAAAGATTGTTTTATTTATATACAATATTGTATTTGGTTATATAGAAGTTACAATATTTAAAGATTCACATAGAAAAGTTTAATTATTTGTTTTACTTAGTTTGACTTAGTTTATGCTTCAATACATTAAAAAGTCAGTAAAATGATAACACTTCAATGATAAGGAGGGCAACGGGCGGCCTTATCGTTTTTTTAGCAATCTCTAAATATATATTTTTTTTAATTTTAAATAATACAGACCTTACAAAATTTTAATAGTATACTAAAAAGTTTTTTATTAAAATAATAATAAACAGACATATACACACATTATACATATATAAACAATATAATAAGTGTGATTAAAATAAGGCGATACAACAACGTGAGTTTTTAATTTGATTAAAATTATTAATTTCACGCTGTTCCTTTCTTGCACAAATTAAGAATAATTATTATTTTTGTCTTGTTTAACATCAAAAAAATAAGCGTGTTTTTTTCACATTCGAGTCGGTTCGATTCCCAGACGAGACAATTTTTTTTAGAAAATCATTGAATGCAGTAATACTTACTTTTCAAAATAAAATAAAGTCTTCTTTCAGTAAAATATCCTAGCTACGATATTTAAGGTACTTTCCCTTGATGTCTCATAGTCTTAGAACGCATTAAGCTAGTGATAGTAAATTAATGTTTCATGCTTATCGTTCTCGCTAAACAAATAAACGTGTTATTTAATTCAATTTTTTAAAATATATTTATAAACTTTTGATAATGTAAATTATTTATTTATGATTAAACACGCATGGGATTCATTGAATTCTGAGAACAAGGCGCAAAGAGATAACATAAAACATAAAAAATAATAAGTTTATATTGTTCATTAAAAGGAAATTATGAATTGCTCAGAGAGCTGGAAGAATTCAAATTCAAAATCATTTATTCATTTAGGTAACACAATGTACACTTATGAACGTCAATAAAGAAATTTATATTAAATGCTTCTGATTTTACATTTACTGCCAGTTCTCAAATCAAAGGCGTAGAACGGACGAGAAGAAATGGAAAAAACTCTGCCACCCGTCTTAATCGCCAAGTTCTTTGTTTTACAAAATGTTTGTAAGGCAACCTTTACACCATGTTCCACGTGACTTTAAGTAATAGTTAATTAATAATATACTAAAAAAACAAAGACGTTTCCTCTATCAGCAGTAGGCATGGTGAAATAGGAGCACGCACTTACATTCTCGTGGGAGCAACACAAGAAAAACCTAAAATCACATGGGGTACTTCTACGACCAAATTTGAGACTTTCAGTTAGTAAGATATTATTACATTTCAATGACACATTAAGGAAGTTCAGAGGCACTGCGATGAGGCTAACAATTATTGGGGGCCAATGATTTAAGCTAAGGTAAAGAGTAACTCCTCAAAAAGGTATTAAATTTCGGCATACGTTCTGTATCTCAGCCTAAAAGCGCAAAAATCCAGCATTATAAAATTTTTATGAGAATACCAAATCTCAATGTCAGTGAGTGATATTTTCAAAGGATACTTTACAGAAAACAGCAACTGCGCTGCTATGTACTAAATTAATCACACCTTAATTCTTTGGTGTAATAATTATTGAAGGTATTGCGTGGTTTCTTTCATTTTTTTTAATATTATATTGTCTTTGATTAACGGTAGTACTACACTATTTGAACTTCTTCAAGGGATTTTGTATCAGTTTGGTACCCATAACCGATGAGCTTGTATGGTGAATGTCTTGAAAGTGGATTAAACGAGAGGGTTAAGACCTTGCAAGTGAGGATCCGTTGTCTCTGCCTTCGGGAAAAAGGGCAGATACAGAAAAAGAAAATAAATAAGATTTAAATAGAAGATTTAAAAATAATCAGTCACTAACGCTACAACCTCTTTAGGTCTGGGCATGTGTGATCGACCTCCTGAAACACGCCGCTGTCTTTTTGGGTCTAAGGCAAGCCGGTTCACGATGGTTTCCTTCACCGTTCGAATATTAAATGCGGACATAGACAAAAATAAGATTTACATTATTAGAGGTTTTTGGTCTGCACTATCGTCATGGGTAAAGCTTATTTTCATAATATCCATTTTCCGTAACAAAAATTAACTAGAAAACACGCGAACAAAGAGAAACACGTACACAATTTGGAATGAACAATAGAATACTTTTAAAACGATTTACGTTTAATAAATTCGCGGTTTTGATAGGTTTTTTGTTAAGTTAGAAATTCATTAAACGCACTACATTTGATAGACACTATTGTGCTATTGTAGGGTTGCCCCTTTTTTATGCAGTAAAAAATACGTAATAACGCTGTCTCCGCCGTATTCTGGTTATCTACTGATCCAAGAAGGTGTCCACCGAGCATCGAGAACCTTGATCTCCAACTTGCCTATTAGAAATGATCACGGAATAGGTACAGAAATCTGAGGCCCAGACTTAAAAGGATGTAGCGCCATTGATGACATCACTATTTGCGAGGTGTCTATAGTTATAGCATATAGCATATTATGTCAGCTACCAGCTTATGGCCAACCTCATATGTTGGCCTAGGGGCGTGCGACTCTCATACCTGAGGTAGTAGGTTCAATCCCCGGCTGTGCACCAATGGACTTTCTTTCTATGTGCGCATTTAACATTTGCTCGAACAGGGAAGGAAAACATCGTGAGGAAACCGACGTGTCTTAGACCCAAAAAGTCGATGGCGTGTGTCAGGCACTGGAGGCTGATCACCTACTTGCCTATTAGATTTAAAAATAATGATCATGAAACAGATTCAGAAATCTGAGGCCAAGACCTAAACAGGTTGTAGCGCCACTGAATTATTTATTTTTTACTAGCTTATGGCCAACGTCACGTGATTCAGAGATATAACGTTCTCGCTGTCATACGTCTCGGCTGTCAGCTGTCAACTGCCAGGGATTCTGAGAATTTTTTTCCTGAAACCTAGTTTGTAGGTTATTGGAATAATCTACAAATAGTGTTCGTGGACATGATATAAGCAAAACCTATGCCAGTAAAGAAAATTAAAAATAAACTTATTTTTTAATAATAAATAAAACCGCTGTTTCCAAATGTGACATTTGACCGTCATCTATAGTCATCAAATTCTATTTAATTTCAGTATCCGGTTAAAATAAGAAACTATTTCGATAGTCACAGTAAATTCAATAAAAAAAAATGACAATAAATTGTATATAAGTGCCAGCCCTAAAACGTTAGGCTCGGAGGTGTCGGAGCTGAATTAATTGGTGCTTTTATACTCGTTTTTACAATTTACGAAAATCACGAAATTTTGTTTTACATTTGCAAAGAATTTAATATTCTGAATATACCGTTCAGATTTATTCTTGTTTAATCGAAAAATCAAAATGTCTTTTATTTATTTAATTTGTTCTAATAAGTAAAAATAAAGGTTCTAAATTTACATTTACTGCCAGTTCTCAAATCAAGGACGTAGAACGAACGAGAAGGAGTAACAATATGCTCTTCCTCACTCTTTTTTTATTGAACAAAAGGCCAGGTATTGATTCTTGAAAACCTATCAAAACTAGCCGAAGGGTTTGCGAGATTCAATCACCTCAATTGTAATAAAAATATGGCCACAGTAGGTTCGTATAGCATGCAAACTTGAAGCTAGAATCAATGACTAGATTACATAATAATATATTTACCACATAATCATTTTAATATTTATTTCCAACACACAAATATATAATATTCTTAACCTATATAGTAATAATAATAATAACAATTTGATAAATATCAAGTTAGAACAATTTTTAAAAGTTTGATCCCTGTGGCAGTGTACCTTTAATGCTGGAATTTCCTGCTGTATTGCGATACTTATTCGTTGATTGAGGACAGCGCCAGCTCTGGGGTCACCGGTACTAACCAGGCGCCAACTTAAATCTTTAATTAGCGCTTGTGTATTTGAACCCCACGGCCCAAGAGTCTCTCCAAAGGGAACAAAATCAAAGTTGGAGCAAATACTCTTATCACTACAGTTAATATTATGTACCATTATGTACATTAGATTTTGAGCAAAAATCATTTATTAAAATATCAACGTAATTCCAGTTTTTCTTATAAATGACATTAATAGACTCTCATTAATGTCATTTATAAGAAATGATATCATATCATACTACTCTTTACAGAAGATATTTAATGGTTAACAAAGGAAAAATTTTAATTTCCCTCGGTATTAAAACAAAATACGCCTTAAAATTAAGAATTCGTGTTGGAATTAAATATAGCTTATTTCTCGTGGGAAACCCGAGAAGAATACATATAATTGGTAAAATTGTTCGTCATCCTGGTGGACAGAAAAACTCTACATATTTTAAGTTCCTACTACACAACTATAAACTCTTGTCTTATAAACTACAGTTACTATATAATTTAAAAATGATTAAAACCCCTCAAAATAAATATAATAATAACCCCTAAAAAATAGGGAGGATACAACAAAAATCAAAATAATTTCAAGACACGTCATGGATAACAAATTTGCGGTGGAAATGAAAAACCATCACCATTTTTTTTTTCTTTTTTTATTAAGAGTGACCACAATCCCACCTGATGTTAAGTAAGATACCTATTGGAGGGCAAGCCGGCCCAGGAGATTTATCCTATTATACCGCCCCTTAAATGAGCCCATTAAACTTTTCTGGGAAGGTGCAAGGAATTCCTCTCATTTGCTGTTTTTACTAGAAAGGAAGATCGAAATCGTGAAGTGCGACACCTGGGGATGACAACAAGGAAGTAGTTGGTGCTTATACATGAGCGAAGTTTTTAATTGAACACAGGTGCACTGCCGAGTATGGAGACCACGACCTCGGAGATCAGAATCGCTTCTTTAGGTACTTGGATTATTTGCTACCGTCATCATAGAAATCCATAAAAATATATTTTAATTAGCTACTTTATAAGGTATGTTAATAAGTAATTGACCTTACATTCAGTTAAGTTTTACAATTTAATCAAAAGCTTCTTGCAATTTTAATGGCATTTATAGATTAATATCCATCCAGCCGCAAATCAAGAAATAAAAACCGAATTGCAGATCCAATGAAAATGGTTTCAAGCTATTGAACGATTCCAATAAAATCGAATGGAAGCGGAATCAATTAAAAGTTCGGTGAATACGTCCGTCACACGAGATAATACGTATTGCGATCCACCATAATATATATTACTTAATTGTTTCTTATAGTTTTACAGAAACTGAATAAAAATGATTTTAACTCACACTTTACACCAAGCCAGGTCTCATTAAAATTTTACAATTCTTTTGACGTCACGCCATTAATTTATGAATGTAATGCTTTTCTATGTGCATTAACTTATATTTAATAATAATAGCCTTTAATTCGGATACAAATTCAGAGCACAAATCTTTGTTTTTAATTTATTTAATTATTATTAATAACTTAAGATGTCATGTGGAACATGGTGTAATGGTTGCAGCTCCTTACAAACGTTGTGTAAAGTATAAACAAAAAGCTTGGCGATTAAAAAAAGGGGCGGAGAGTTTATTGCCAGTTCTTCTCTTCCGTTCTACGCCCTTGGTTTGAGAACTGGCAGTAAATGTAAAATTAGATGCATTTAATGTATATTCCTTTTTTTGACGTTCATAAGTTTACATTTTTGCCTATATGAATAAATGATTTTTGACTTTTGATACATTTAAACACATTTCCATTTCAATCCTCTTCTAGTGTATCTGTATCCCCTTTTTTGGCAAAGGCCTCCTCCAAATCCCGCCATTCCTCTCTGCACTGTGCCACTCTCTCCTACTACCTGATGTTTCTTTAATTTGGTCTATCCACCTTCTAAGAGGTCTACCTCTTTTTCGTTTGCTGTACCTTGGGCGCCAGCTTAGTACTTTGATCCACTTTTCTGTTCCTCTTGACATGCCCCGCCCATTTTCACTTTAGTTTTTCTATTTTATTGTAACATCCGTTACCTTAGTTGTTTTTCTTAAAAGTGTATTCTTTATTTTGTCTGTTCTCTTTTTCTCTATCATATATCGTGCCGCCGATCTTTGACGCACCGGTATCTATATTATTTTTTATTTTTTTTTAGTTTTTAATTCACACCAATTGACCTAGTCCCATGCTAAGCTGGTGAAGCTTGTGTTATGGGTACTAGGCAACGGATATACATACATATTATAGATAGATAGACACATAAATGCATATTTATACACCCAAGACCTAAGCACAACACCAAATGCTCATCACATCGATGTTCGTCTCAGCCGGGGATCGAACCCGGGACCCATGGATTCACAGTCAGGGGTACTAACCACTAGACCAATGAGTCGTCAAATATAATATGTTAGTACAGGTAGTATACAGGCATTGAAGCTTTCTTTTAATTACCATGCACGGATTTTTATTTTTATGAATTCTTTTAAAAAAATATCCACGTCTAAGTAACTCTTAATTAATATTTGTTTAGAACCGCTGTCAGTCAGTTATAATAGATAAAACAAGCCGAAATTTTACCCTTATCAAAATATTTTATATTGTCTTATCGTTCATAAATTAACCATGAGCCAAAATATTTAATGCCCTTCTAGAAACTAAACCTTGTTCCGGTTTTAACTGAAGCCATTTGTCTCTGTAATCGGATCGGATCCCAAATCTCTAACGACCGCAGCACTATGAACTGATGCTTCAGGTTATATTGGACGTCAAACATCAGATAAAAAAAAATATAGTGCGTGTACTAGTGTACACACGTAAGAAGTGAAACTTCTTTATAACCTTATTTTTCGAAAAATTATCTATATAATGCAACTTGACATAATATATAATAACATAATTGAAGTGAAACTTCTTTATCGGGGTTGAAAAAAAATTTAGTGTAACATTTTTTCGTTACGCGTCACATTTTTCGGTTACGCGTCACATGTTTCGGTTACGCGTCACATTTTACCGTTACGTGCGTCTTTTTCTTGTCCCTACCAGGGTTGATTCAAAGAGATTCTAAACCATTAATAACAAAAATGTATAATAACGATAACAATGATACTAAAAACTCTATTACAATTTATGAAATTCTGTAATAATCTTAGTGGTAATAAGGTAAAATGAAATAATTGTATTATTTGTATTCAAGTCTGTGATATTAAAAGCCTTTTGCTAAACTTTATCTAATTTAACTTTATTTAACCAATTTCTGTAAAGTTGCGTATAGATAATTTTTCGAAAAATCAGGTCATAAAGAAGTTTCACTTCTAACGTGTTTACACTAGTACACGCACATTTTTTTAGTAATTAAAACACTTGTAACCATTTAAAAATTAAGAACTTTCGTCCATGTTTTTTTTTTCTACTAAGTATTTATTACATTCCTTTTCTTTCTTTTTTTGCGACTGAGGCGCAAACTAGCTGCTGTGGTCTCTGGCAGAATGACCAGCGCTGTGTAAACACACTTGAAACGAACCGAATGGGAAAAGGGATTTTTTTTATTGTTTTTGATATCTCGCATTTTATTTTTTTCTTTGATTATTGTTATTAGGTGTGTTTATGTGTGTGTGTTTTTGTTTGTAATAAATGGTTTGTCATGTCTATGTCATGTAACAAGCTACATAGATGCAAGAAACGAAGAAGGTATCAAATAGCTACTTCTTTCTTGCGCCTTTATCCTTCTGTGTAACATTATTGTTTAGCTTATATCGTCCAAAACACAAACGCCACTTTGATTAAAAAAGAAACGACGGCAGCACTGTCCCTGAGATATAAAAGGCGAATTGGCATGACATGTTTAGGCTTCACTTGGATGAAAAGAAGAATTGGTATCAAAACCAAATTCAGCTTGATATTGGCTCTAGTATTCCTTATTCCTGTATGGAGTAGAAATGTGCACATTCTTGGATCGAGAATGACAAAGGTTTGATGCCTTTTCAGGAACCAACTCCGCATACGGTCTCGCTTTTCTACAATATGCCGACACGATTATATATTTCCACACAATGCGCAGAGATGAAAACTTGGAGAGACTGATCGTGGTTAGTATCACATAAGGCAAAAGATCTCGTGGCCACCAACCAGATGGACCGATCAAGCGAAAGACTCACCGTCCTCAAAACTGTAAGAGAGACACTGGACATAAACCGGTGGAAGCAGATAGTCCGCTCCAGATGTTTCCTTGCTGACCACGAGGCTCAGACATGAGCTACCGACTGAAAAGAGGGAGAGCGAGTAAATTACGAAAGAAATATTATAATTGAAAATACGTGTGTATAATTTATATTTCCTCACACTGTTTACATAAATCGTCGTTTCATTTCGGGGTCGTGTAAAGAGAAGACACGTAATTAAAGCTAAGTCTCAACTCTGAGTGTAACCCTAATACATTTATTTTCACTATCTTCACTAACAATAGTTAATTACCCATAGAGATAACGTTATTTTACTGGTCTAATGCAGCTGAGTTTCACTATCGGACGTCAAGGCAGAATACAAAATACCATCCGTATAACCTCGACGTCCGTCGTTCCACAACTGAGCAGTTTTTAAGACAATTTCTGCCGCACACCACCACTGTTTGGAACCAGCTGCCCACTGAAGTATTTCCGAACCAATTCGACTAAGGGTCCTTCAAGAAAAGAGCGTACCAATTCTTGAAATGCCGCGTACTTGCGAGCCTTCTGGCAATGTCCATGGGCGGCGGTATCACTTTACATCAGATGAGCCTCTTGCCCGTTTGCCTCCTATTACATAAAAAAACTCGTATAGACAATATGACTAATCTTTCTTTTTCTTGATACATCCCGTGTCCAAGCTCACTACCTCTACATATAGATTTGTCGCAGAACGTGAAGATATTAGACGACTGAAATTATTAGGACATTAAAGTGACCTAAATACCTTGCTATATTTTATTAGGTTCAAAAATAGAGTGTCATCAAGCTATAATGTCAAATGTTAATAGCAGATACCAGAATTTATTAGGTCTAGGTATCACTTTTGACTTTAGTATGTCTAGATTTAGGATTCTCTATTCAACAATTTCTCCTCTTCGCCATCGCTTACGAAAAGAGGTCATTTGTGAAAAGACCGTTGTGAGGGACGCTGGGATGACGCATCACCTAAATGGCGGTGGGCAGGCCACATAGCGGGCATTTAGAACCGATGGATCCGTAGGCAGCTTGAATGGAGACCTTGGCAGAATAAAAGACCGCGCCGCCGCCCTTCGACTAGGTGGACTGACGACATCGTCAAAGAAGTTGGCTCCCAATGGATGCAGAGATTCCAGAGCGGGTACTGGAGGAAAATGGAGGGGCCAATGTCCAGAAATGGACTATTCACTCGGCTCAGAATTTCGTAAAAAAATTTTTTTTGCCCCGCAGAATTGATGAACAATAAAACATGATATACCTTAAAAGCAAATCAAGCGAATATTTTTATAATTACAAGTTTAATTATTTGATCTACTATAGTTCCAATTTCCAACCATTATTATTGAAAAGTTTCATTACAATCCATTCAGTTTTTACCTTAAAGAGTAACAAACATCTATCAATACTTACAAACTTTCGCGTTTATAATATTAGTAGGATTGACCCTAGATTTTGTTAAAGATGTCGCAAACGCCTTGCCAAATTACGTGAATTTACTCGATGTAGTTAGTTTAGTATAAAAACGTCAGTATGTAAAAATGCATTTTCATTAGTAACAAAATAATTCAAAGAAACGAGATAGAACAATTGTATAATCGTCTTCAATATTGAAGTAAAAAGAACTATTTATCCAACTTATAAAGTACTCAAGAAATATTTTTTTACTTAGCCATTTATTCACGCTGATAAGTGGAATGCCGTGTCTAAGAGACATCTTTAATCTGACAATTTTTTCTATGTGTAATTGAAAATTTAATATTAAAATTGAATAAAGAATTGGCTCGAACGATTCTTATGAATTTTTTTATGCTTGTTCAGTAAGTCTTAGAAACGGCTACTATCATTCAAACCCCTAAGTGATAAGGAGTGTTAACCCCAAAAATTTATTTTTTCTGTTTTAGAAAAAAAAAATTGTTTTTATTTTTTTGTGATACAGAATACAAAAATACATACAACCCTTAATTTTCATTTATATTTTTACTATTGTAGATAGTTATTTTTATTGAATTAAAAAAAATGGTTCCTAGAAATAATATACATGGCAAAACAAACGTTTGCCGGGTCAGCTAGTATTATAGTATAATAATTTCTATCCTGTTTAATAAGTTTAATGGTTGCCTCTGTTGCCATGGTTATGATTATTCACGAGAAAAAACTAGTGTGGGAACTGACACGGTGATAAGAAAAATCTTTTCTCGTACTAATGTTAGTTCGAATTAATATTTAGTGCAAACAAACAAATGAACAGCGTCGTCGCCTTAGCGACTATAATACATGTTGGATGCTATTTATAACTTTAATTAAATAAAAATTGGCTCCGCAGAGCATTACTACATTTCAGTTAATCTAATAAAAAAAAATCTCGTGTCACAATGTTCGTTCTCATCCTCCTCCGAAACGGCTCAACCGATTTTTATGATTTTTTTATGTATATTCAGTAAGGTTGATGATTGGCTACTATCTATCTTTTAAACCCCTAAGTGATAAGGGGTGACCACCGCAAAAAAAAAATGATACAACATACAAAAATACATACAACCCCCAAAATTACAAAAAATTTCACTCCTCTACGATCAACCCCTATTTTTTATTATTGTAGAAAGTTATTTTTATTGAACTAAAAAAATGTTTCCTAGAAATAATATACATGGCAAAACAACGTTTGCCGGGTCAGGCAAATACCTATATATATATAAATGTATATATAAATAAAAAGATCTGTGAGGTTTTCACAACAACTAACACTACGAAGTTTCTATGTATTAAGGGGAGAACATTGTCTTATGGTGTTTGTTTCATATATACCACTGACATTACAGACGGAAGAGAACTTGAAACAATATTTAATTAATATTTGGGCTCCGCCATCTGAGCAAAGTAAGTTACGGATTATATGCAGACGCACAATACTTTTGCAATCTTAAGTATTAAAATTTCAAACTTGTTTTTGTATTCAGGTTTTTCTGAGCTAAAATACACAAAGGAAGTCTAAATTAACAAAATAAATCTCTTTAATACTAACATTATATAGCTGAAAAGTTTGTCTGGTTTCTTTAATCTGAGGAGCTTTTTGTTTAGACAGTACTACACTTAGGATTTATAACATCACGTTAGTTTCAATGATACATATTGCAATAACAAAAATTTTTATTACCATTACGCTGCGTCATATGCAAAAATGACGAATGACGGAATTCTTCCTCGTAAAAAAATCTAAAAATATTTATCACAAGTAGTTTTGGACAAATTTATATTGGATTTCAATGTGTGTCAAATAAAATATATTTTGTATACTTACTTTAGTAGGTTATTTACCGAGTTCCTTATTAATTTTATTACTATTTCAATTTCATTTTATAGTATAACATATTGCGATAGAATACCAAAGTTTTGATGCTATAATGCTTTATAATAAATTAATTAAGTCAAAGTTAATCCTGTCCTCTTTACTTAATGGTTAAAGAATTTTTATTTCTCATCACAAAAAATATTGTAACAAGTAGAACGTTAGAATAAGAATAACGGGTGAAATTAAATGAAGAAAAATAAGTTAAATTTAGTGACCGAAAATATGACTTGGCTTAAAGGTCTCGTTACCAGGCCATAAAATTTGAAAAAAAAAATGTATTTTATTTACATGAGAAATTTAATATGCATATATACGAACGGCATACACGTCGCCATCAGCCGTCTCAATTTTAGTCTACTAGGCTCATTATGATATGTATCTTTAATGACCTTTGAATTGGTTGAACGGGCTAATACTACGAATTTTAGACGGTAAAGGCCAACACTGCCCTTTTTTGTCAAAGATGATATATAATTTTTTTTTATATAATAGGGGGGCAGTCTGCGCAGCCCATAGATACCCACTTTTAGTGGGTGCGTTGCCGGCCTTTGAGGGAAGAGTAGTCTCGCTGTTTAATCATTTGGAGGTAGTATCTTTGAGGGAAGACCCCCCCGGGCGGCGATTCCACAGTTCGCTAGTTCGCAAAAGAAAATGCCTTGTGAAACGGACTGTGGAAGACCTCCAACCATCAAGATGATGCTGGTGAAATTTAGAGGTCGTTCGACTCGTACGGTGTGGAGGGATCAACCCAATCAATTCTTCCGAACACTCTCCGTAATAAACTTTGTAAAAAACGCAAAGAGATGCAATGTCAAAATAATTATGATAAAGATGATATATTAATTGAATAGTTATGTTATTCATAAGTTTTTAAGATATTAAATTAATTGCGTTGTAAACTGTCGAGAATTTTCTCTTGAAATTTTCAAGCCACGAACAATATTGAAGTTTACGACGTATAGCAGGAAAAGTAATCTCGAACCAATAAGATATATGTCAAAACGTCACTTCTATTATGAAAGTCGTGTGCTAGAAACGGGTTGTCAAGTTGAGTACTAATTTTTTTTTTTTAATTAATTGCCAATTTTTTTTTAATAAATTTATATTTATTTTACCCCGAAAATTGTTTTTTGTTCACAATAGTTCATTTTACATAGTTTAGAGAACCATATATTGTGTATAAATTATAAGCAGAGTTGAACTTCATCATCAGACCCTCATCCCTGAGGTCGTAACTTCGAGCCCGGGCTGTGCACCAATAAACTTTCTCTCCATGTACGCATCTAACTCACTCGTACGGTGAAGAAAAACATCGTGAGAAAACCGGAAATTCTCAAATGAATCAAAGACGTGTGTTAGACAGAAAGCTGATCACCCGTGATGAAATAAAAATGATGAATGGAGACCCATTTGGGGGTGTTTTGAATTATACAGTTTTTACATACAATTTAGATAGTATGTAAAATATAGTTGTTGAATAGACTACCTCATTTAGTATAAGATCCCGCTATACAACGACCTTCACCGAGATGCTTATTTAATGAAACTTATTTTATATTTAATTTAATATGTCAATAAATATAATCCATATGGGTTGCCTAGCAAATTTCAGTCCAGAGTATGTTTAATTAATATTTAAAAAAAAAATTTTTTTTATAATTTGCATGTAGTAAATTTTTTGAACTTTTTTCAATCAATATTTTTAATCAGGGTAGTATTATATATTTATCACTATCACCTTCTTTTATACTAAAGATGTATAAATACATATTGTCATATAAAAAATATACACATAAATAATTAATTGATTCAAAACAACCTAACGTTTGCATATTCTATGGGCTTCATACTTTCGATTGGTATAGAATTTATCTAATAATCATACCGGTGAAATGTTTAAAAAAATATTTTTTTTTTAAATTAATTAAACATACTCTGGACTGAAATTTGCTAGGCAACCCATATGGATTATATTTATTGACATATTAAATTATATATAAAATAAGTTTAATTAAATAAGCATCTCGGTGAAGGTCGTTGTATAGCAGGATCTTAGACCAATTAGAAATAGAGACTTTTTATAAAACTATGTTGTATAATGTTTATTAAATTTAATTTCTCAGGTGTATTTGATAATGAAAATAAAGTTTTTTGCCCCCGTATTAATTAAAAATAGTGTTATTTTAACTTTTTAACTAAAAGTTCTGTCACTTTATATACATCGTACAGAAAAAGACGAGAGAGTTTTTTAGTTAAAAGTACAATAACAAAAATTTTTATGAGTAAAGAGTTTAATTCGTATATGAGCATACAATAATATTATATAATAAATAATAATGATACATTATTTTGGTAATAATTACCGCGCATTGGAAAATTGTAAACAAATAAAAACTTAAAGAAAATGTTAGTATTATGCCTATTGGAAGCATTTATTAATAATTATAACAATCAAATATACAGTTGTTCACTGAAGTATTTCCGAACAAATCAACTTAGGGTTCTTCAAGAAATGAGCATGCAAATTCTTAAAATGTCGACAACGCCCTTGCAAGCCTTCTGTCGATGTCTGTCTATTGGCGGATTTTTGATGATTGGATTGATGATGAGTGTGAATCGGCGGCGGTGTCACTTAACATCAGGTGGGCCACCTGCCCTGCGATTCTGTAACTCACTTTTCGAACTCACAAAGCGGTTTTCGCATCGGCGATTTGGCATTCTGATAAACATAAACTACAAGCTCTTACCTTTTCAGAATGCCAAATCATAAAATGACTGCTTCACGACTGATTTGAGAGCGACCGCCGATGCGAAAACCGCAGTGTGAGTTCGAAAAGTGAGTTACAGAATCGCAGGGCTGCCCTTTTGTTACATAAAAATAAAATGAAAAATTTACGCTTCTCAATATTCAATATAGATAATTTGAAAAGCATATATACTCATAATATAAAAAAAATCAGTGTGGTCAACACTATTGCTATTATTAGGCCTCAGATTTTTTAATGTATATCATGATCATTTTTCAATCTAATAGGCAAGTAGGTAATCAGCCTCTTGTGCCTAACACATGCCGTCGACTTTTTGGTAAGACAGTCGGTTTCCTCACGATGTTCTCCTTCGTTCGAGCAAATGTTAAATGCGCACATAGAAATGAAGTACGCAAGCTTAAGCCACAAAGCCCGCACTGCTCATTATCATAATATAGTATTAATATATATTAGTATGTCTGATAGTTTTGTAATAATATCATATTTGAATACATAATATAGAGACTACAAGTACTATCAGTAGATTGCTACGATAAAACTACAATTTTTATTACGTTGCGCAGAGTTTATTACGCAAGTATGCAAGTTGCAAAAACCATGACGAATACTACAAATAAACATCTCCGTATACGTATTTAGCCTGAATCTTCCAGAAAATTTGGAAGAAAAGTTAAGAAAATACTTTATATACATGGTCCTGTATTGTGAATCCAACATTTGTATAAGGTTAAGTAGGTGGATCGGACGAACACTATAAAGATTATATCAATAAGTATATACAAAGAGATCAGTGTTGGCCTAAGGTTTCAGCATGCGACTCTCATCCCTGAAGTCTAAGCTTCGATCCCCGGCTGTGCACCAATGGACTTTCTATGTGCGCATTTAACATTCGCTCGAACGGTGAAGGAGAAAATCATGAAGAAACCAGCATGCCTTAGACCCAAAAAGTTGACGACGGGTGTCAGGCACAGGAGGCTGATCAGCTACTTGCCTATTAGATTGATAAATGATCATGAAACGGATACAGAAATCTGGGGCCCAGACCTAAATAGGGTGTAGGGCCATTGATTTATTTTAATTATATACAACAATTGAGTTTATAAAGAGCAAGATTTATTATGATTTAATAAAACTGTTTTAAAACGGTTTTAGAACACCAATACATCGTACTTACATACATACTTTAAGTTGTTATAAGTTTACTTTTATTATTTAAAAAACTATAAATTTGATATGAAATAAATATAAATTGTATAATATACATAATAAATAAAAATTATATTGTAAATTATAATCGTGTTTATTTATTTTGGGACTTTTTTATTTAAGTAAATAAATGTTAATGTTAATGTTAATTTCATAAATGTTAAGTTTTAAATTTAACTGTAAACCGCATATTTAATCCTAGAAATGAGACTACAGCTCGTCATTAGCACTTACGTGCGGGTGTGTTGCCCACCCTTTAGGGTTTTTAATTACCTCTCAGGGAAGAACTCAACTGGCAAGACTTTTTTAACTACAACTGCTATGAAATTGTTTAAGTTTGGTAGATAATTAACAATCACAGCAATTCTACAATCCACGGAAGGATAATCCACTATTGAGTTCCGGATTCTATTCCAACCGGCTCAAAGCAACAAAGAGAATCAATGACTGATGGTTAAATCCTGCAAAATTGGTCATCTCTATTCGTAATGAATACTTGACTTTAATACATAGAGATGATTGAAGATTGAAGTATTAATACCAGGCGGTATAATGATTGATATAATATTTTTAACGTAACAACAGTAATAAGCCTGTGCAGTGGACTTTTAAATAGCTATCACAGTCCTAGAAAATAAAAGCAGAGATTAATTCTGAAGGAGTTAATACGTATTTTAAACGTAAACTTTAGTGGTTTTTTAGATTCAAATTCAATACTTTTTTGACGCTTATTTATTTATTTTTACAATGTAATTTAACATTACACTTCATTTAAGTAAAAACATTTATTGGATAGACCGTTCGTTTGGAAAAGAATAATCACTGAGGAATTGTAAGGAATGGAGTTTTATTATTTGAAAAAAACTAATAGTTTTTTATTTTCATAAAGTAGTAGGTACAATAAGAATTTGTAATACGTATACATTAATTAAAAAACAGAACCAAGTTTTTTTTTCAATTTAAATTTTTTGTATTAAAGACACTATTTGACAAAAAAAATTAATCTTGCATTTATAATTCCTTCTACAAATATAAAAAACTTACCTCTTTCTTTAAATCAATAATCACAGTCCACTATAACACACTAAACACAAGAATTATTATTCACAATCTTAAAACATTAATTGTTCGAAAATTATTTCCTACGCGTAAACTCTTAATCGCGGACCTGAGTCAGGCATGCACCACCATCTGTGGAGCGTTTAGAACTGTTTTCCCGCGTACAATTGCGCCAAAACACCCACAGACTATAAAGGCGGTCACAGATAAGTCTGCGCATTAAACTTTAACTGTAGTCTGCGGGAAGAGTGTTTAATTATCGTTTTCATTATGTTGACAATACTGTACGTAATTTAAGTGATATTTAAAGTTAGTATTCAATTTCTAATAAAACTATACGTATGCTTATATGAACACAAAATTGGCTATGTTTGTTTATAATAAAATCTTTGAAAATAATATAATACAAAAATACCCCATTCAATGGGTATTTTTGTGAATATTTTCATAACAAGCAACCTTAGCTGGGCAAACAGAAACCTTTTCGTCCTGAAATTCAATTCATAGCATATTAAACTTTGTGAAATGTTTTCTCTCCTATCACAACTTACAAAATAATATTAGCAAGAATATTATAAGTTTTTTTATTGTGACAAATAAATGTTTTCCTGTATTTTTAGAGTTCTAATAACCCCCCTTAAATAGAGGTTGGTGATAAATATTTAATACATAAAAAAATTTCAAGTGAAAATTCTGGTTGTTGAAGGGGTACAAAATAGTTTCCGACCCATTCTCAACCCTACCGATTGTACACAAAAATTTTGTGTGTATTCGATGGCGGAGATTTTATTGCCAGTTCTTCTCTTCCGTTCTACGCCCTTGATTTGAGAACTGGCAGTACATGTAAAATTAGAAGCATTTTATATGTATTTCTTAATTGACGTTCATAAGTTTACATTGTGTTACGAAAATTAATAAATGTTTTTTTTTTTATTTGTGAAAGCAAACGTAAATAAATAACGCGCACCAGTAGGGTTTACGCTCAGATAGAATTTTCTCAACAAATTGTGATGGCAAGCCCAAAAAACTTTGGATTTTAAATTGCTGACAACACATTAAAATTTAAAAAGAATGAACTAAAATTCTTATCTGTTAACGTCGGTAAATTGATCACAGCGCCATTATTGAATTAGTTCAAAACATTAATCTTTAAGGTGGAATGAGAATGGTCTGACTAAGGCCCTTTGGGTTTAACAGGGCAGTAAGTTCGTAGGCTAACATAGAAAAAACTTTTTTATAGAATTTGATTTCATTATTCAATATAGCCTTCAAGATCGATACAACGAGCGGTCATACAATTTTTATAGTACAATTCGTATTTAGCCCCAAAATAGGCTTCAGTTTCGGCGACTACCTCTTCATCAGCGCAAAATTTCTGTTCAGCGAGCATTCTCTTGAATCTTGAGGTCTGAGAACAGGTAAAAGTCGCAAAATCTGGAGAAAACGTTGGATGATAGTTGAGGGAGCAATTCGAAGCCCTGTTTATGGAATTAAACAGCTTCATACACTGCTCAGTATCATCAATTCGTTGTGGTTTTTGGTCGATTGTGAGCACGGCACCTTTTTGAAGTTAAACTTCGAACGTCACGAAGGTGTGCAGCGTTTTTGTCGAAGAAAAAGGAGAGAGCGATTGAGACCGATTGAGAGAGAGTGAAAAGGGTAGATTACCTTATAGAAATTCTATTTTAAAATTAAAATTTCGTAAAGAGAATTTATGAAATATTAGTGTTTTATATTTTATGCAAAATAATTTATTGAAATATCAAGTGACGATTTGTAAATTAATGTGATGTGCCATGTGTTTTTATTATCGAAGAAATACATTTATTATTTGTTTTAATTTTCGAAATCTGTAATATTTTAATGACAATTAAATTCATTAAATTCCTAACATATCTTGCTCTTTCCTCTAAGTCTCGGAAATCTAAAGTTTGAGATTTGTCCAAATATGAACAAGCACTTTAAACTTAGTTTGCCAAAGAAGTTTCACTTCTGACATGTGTACTTTGTACGCACGCACTTTTTTTTATATGTAACGAAGTGTGAATATATAAAATACATTTAAAATTGTTTCTTCGAGTAAAACTGAGCGTCTAAAACATTAAAAAAACAACAATTACAAATTATTAAAATAAAAACGGAACAAATAAGTCAAGAGGTTTTTTCACAAGACCCAGAGCATCATGTCTGTGTGGGGTAGTTTTATGGAAAGCCTTTTCAATATGCCAAAGGTTGCTTTTGGAACCTCAAGGGACCAAAATGGCCTCTAAGACGTGAGGAATAACGTGGTTTTAATACGGTATGATTTATCATATTTTTGTTTGATAGGTACATGAAATACGCGTTAATAATTTTACAGGTTTGTCGAACATTGATTGATATGTCTATTATATGTTAAAGTTATGTGTCGATAACATAACTCGAAGGTATTAAGTTCGTGTCCCGATGAAAAAATATTAGGTCCTTTTTTCTCGGTCTACTCCACTACCGCGCGGCGCGTTATGAAAAATTTATGAGAGTTAAATTTTACGATGCGCGCGCACCGTGACACAAAATTATCAGTATGGGCGCCGAGCGTGCGCGAGCGAGATGGGAATAAGACAATCTACAAGTAAAAAGAAACAGAATATGCGTGACGTTAGCAGCTATGCCAAGTATTTTGAATGACCATAATGACATTTCTAGTACCTTTTAAACAAATAAAGGGGGTTTAATTATTTTTTCAAAGAAATTGAGCAATGCTTTTTCACAAAGACCTATTGTTACTTAGTTAAAAGGTTATGTAGGTATGTTTCAATACGTAGTTATTAAATTGAATTAATAATATAATAAAATAATAATTAATAATTGAATAATATACTAAATATTAAATATTGTTAAATTATTAACGCTAAATATTTATTATTAATTATTTAATACTTTAAAAAAATCAAGAAAGCCAAAGAAGTATAACTTCTTACGCGCGTACATAAGTACTTAGTACACGCACCATTTTTTTCCATTTCTTATATTTTCTTGTATTGGCAGTGTTGGCGTAGTGGCTCAGCGTGCGACACTCATCCCTGAGGTGGTAGGTTCGATCCCCGGCTGTGCAACAATGGACTTTCTATGTGCGCATTTAACATATTTCGTTCGAACAAGGAAAACCTCGTGAGAAAACCGTCTTGCCTTAGACCCAAAAAGTCGACTGCATGTGTCAGGCACAGGAGGCTGATCACCTACTTGCCTATTAGATTGACAAATGATCAAGAAAGAGATACAGAAACCTGAGGCCTGGACCTAAAATAGGTTGTAGCGTGTTGATTTAATTATTTTATATTTTCTTAAATTTTTAAATATTAACCTCCTTTGATATTGAAAATTTGCTGTGTTTTAATTACGAAATGGTAGTTTCTTTAGAATTATTTCAAAACATATATTTAATAATAAAACTGTGATGAAAAATAACTCGATGGACATTTTCAGCAACTCCATGGAGATCTTTCGCCGATTCGTTTTAGACACCTTTCTATGTTAATTATTTGCTATTGTAATTATTTTATATATTTACAGTGTATATTCGTGGTTGCTTGGCGGACCCTTGCGACTTCTTCAATACAAAGAGTCCCCTAGTGAGTTGTGTTCTCCAATATTGTGGGCTACTTGATTGTGAGGAAGTTGCATGGATCTGGTTAGCGCTGCACCTTCTTAAGTTCTCATGTCATTTTCACACATCTATATGTGTGAGATGTGTGTGTGTGTGTGTGTGAAACTGTCTATAACATAATATTTTCATTGTTGTCCTTGTAACATGTGTGTTGTTTGAGAACAAAAATAAAAATAAAATAAAAACATTGATTTCGATCCCTGTCAAGTCAAAGATAACACCACTAGTTGTTGGAAAACAGAGAGTAATATTTTATTTGATTTACATAAATATATATAAATAAATAAAACGTATACCTTTTTGCCTTTATATATAGTCTCCGCTGAAAACTTCCAACAAAGTTTGGGAACAATTTTGTCTATAAGTTTTGCTACGAACAAGTTTCAGCTTAGATTAGTTCTTAGTTCTTAAACTTTCGTCACTTAATATATAATATGCTTGCTTTATAAAGGTAATAATCGTGTAATTAAATGACTGTGTTTATTAAATTAATAAAAATAATGAGCCCACATAGCACCTGTACAGCTCGCTAGTCAGTGGACTGTGACATGTGTGTTTAAAACTTATATGTATTGAATGTCAGGAGTATCTGAATAGCGTATGTAATGTATGTATGAGCGAACTACACTAGATGACTAAATATATGAGAAGGTGAGACGTGAAAACCGGATCCCTAAGCCCTACTGATCGTACCCTAACACATAAATAGTGAATATATAGTGTGAGGTGTCGAGGAATGACGTCTGACGAAGAGTGGGTATCCACAACTTGCCTTAATTCCAGTATGGAGTCGCTACTACACGTTCAGGGATGCAGGTGTCATGGCGTAATGCGAAACCCACTCTTATCTGAGGCCGCGATGGTGAAACCGGTGCACCACCTCTCTACATCCCTAGCTAATTCAGCTGATGTTTTCCTCTTGCCACATATGGTAATCGTTTTGATGGCCCTTCCACCGATTTGGCAAGTCACCGTCTGCCAATTTTTAGTTTTACCAAAATGATAGTAAAAAGGTATACGCCGTAGTTCCCAATAGTCGCGAATCCCAGTCACAATAGACCAATTAATTGAAAATTTTCCATATTCTAGTTATAATTACTATATCGGCCGTGGACTGCCTAGCGTTGTATCTTATGTAGAATTATTAAAATATTTATTTATTTAATACAGTTCTTATTTACTATTGATTACTATTTATGTTTCACTATGCATATTTCAATATGCTATGCATCCTCTATTTCCCGTCAATGTTCTCTGTTTTTGGTTTGGTCGACGGCCACTTCCGGTGAATCCACGAGATCATTCGTGCACCTTCGCCGTGGTTTGCCAACGCTTTTTTGGGCCCGTTCCAGGCCAAGATACAAACAGAATTGGATACACAAAATTTAATTAACAATACATTATTTAATACGTATTAACGTTTCTTTTATTATTAATAATTCAGAGTTAGTTAATGTAGTGGCGTTGTTTGAATCTTAATACTAATAAGTGATTGTGCCAGGGACAAAATACAGTAATAAAACAATATTGTAACCGTTTTGTCATTGGTCATATCAATTAAGTCGGAACGTGATTCTCATTCATTTCTATGTATTACCTAATTCTTTCGGAATTCGATAAGCAGAAATTGATGAGGTCAACTGAGTACCAATCACCAAGTAAGAATACGATTGAGGCAAATTTCTTCATCATCTCTTGACTTTGGTGTCTTAAAATATTTTGTAATTAATTTATTTAACATTGAACAATTTTTAATTAATACACCATATAGCAGTGATGGCCTAGTAGCTTCAGCGTGCGACTCTCATCCCTGAGGTAATAGGTTCGATCTCAGGCTGTGCACCAATGGACTTTCTATGTGCACATTTAACATTCACTCGAACGGTGAAGGAAAATATTATATTGAGCTTCTTTTTATATTTTAGTTATGCAATCTATAATAGCTGCGTTGAGTTTAAAAGAAGGTATAGATAGTAAATAGCGCAGTTCCGTGGGCGTCTTATCTGTAATAAGTGTAGAGTCGATATCAAATGTAAAAATGTTCCAACTGTCCAAAACGTCATCGTAATAAGTTAAACGACTTTAAACACACCGTCTGGAACTTAACATTCGCACTTCTAAAGGCGTCAAGGATTTTGTATGAAAATTGTTTAGAAAATACAGCGAGAAATAACAAAAGCATAAAAACACTTTTGTAACTTTGAAGAGCGAAATAATGTTTGTTATAGGTCGGGGGATTTTTCCTTGAAAGCCTTTTTGAATCGTTTGATGTGACATTACGGTGTGATATAACTATATAATACTTGTTTTTGAAATTTATATTTTACATTGTAAGGATTCAAAAATCATTTAATCATATAGGTAACACATGGTACACTTATGACTTGTCAGTAAAAAAATACATATTAATGCTTCTAATTTTACATTTAGTGCCAGTTCTCAAATCAAGGGCGTAGAACGGAAGAGAAAAACTGGCAATAAACTCTCCGCCACTCTTTTTAATCGTCATGTTTTGTTTTTTACACAACGTTTGTAAGGAGCTGCAACCATTAAACCATGTTCCACATGACATCTTAAGTAATTAATAATAATAACATAAATTAAAAACAAAGAGTTGTCCTCTATCAGCAGGAGGCATGGTGAAATAGGAGCACGCACTTACATTCTCGTGGGAACAACACGCCAACACATAGTCGAAATAATTAACATCACCGCATACACGAATTCAAGTACGACCAGTCACCACAAGTAGCACCCGTTCACGAGTATGACGCATGGCCAGCCATCGGCCCCTTCGCCATATTTTAGGGATAGAGACAACCCGACGCATGGACGCCGCCACAAGCAATGATATTTAAGCGAGCATGACGATCCTTGAATTGATTTGTTGACTTATTATTTTAGCAAAAATACCGACTAAATTTGGAACGATGTAAAGTTAGCAGTGTTGTTCTAGTCGTAAACCGATTTACAAACCTGAGGTTGGGTATTTTAAACTCAGCTGTGTACGTTTATTTGATTTGTCAATGTTGCTAGATCTAAAAATTAACGAAATTTCATTGGTCTACAATAATAGTGACTCCAGAGTATTATTATTATTAAAAGTAAATTATCAACATTAAATCTCTGAAATTAATGTTAATAATGAAATTATGTCGCCCGTTCAGTAGCTAAACGAGTACTCGTAATGTCACAATATGATATTATGCAGGTTCTTGAGTGTTGATTTGTCAACATTCGAACCCTGTCTCTACCTTCCTGTCCTTAGATGAAAATATTCCTATTGATCGTTGTCAGTTTCTGCTCTTCACAACCTTCGTTTCTCCACGCGTAATCCTTGCACCTGCACCATTATTTAGGTACTCTTCTTAAATCTATTCCGTCATACAATAAAAGTTTTTAAGCAAGATGCATCAGACGCAGCCATTTTGTTTGTATTTAACAAGTAATGCCTAACATGACTTCAATAGAACCAATAAATATTGAAATGAATTGGCGGGATTCCAATATTTTTTTAATAACTACAATTTGGTGTTGAATCCATTTTTATTGCAAATTCTTGATGCTAATAATAGTACCAACTTTAAATAACAAGTCGTCCTAAACGGGCAGTCATCGCTGCCCTTGGACACCATTTTAGTGGGTGCGTGGCCGGCCTATGAGGAAGCAGTGTGCTCTTTTTTAAACATTTAGTCATAGTTACACAGTTCGGTAGTTCGCAAATGAAATGTCTTTTGTAGCGAACCGTGGAACACTTCCAGCCATTAAGGTGATTCCAACATGTGTGCGCAGGCACGATAATATAGCGTCGTGACGTAGCTTAAATCTATTGAGTTTAACATTCAGAAGTCATATTAAGGACTCGATATCTCGACGTCCTGGAGATGCTTGGTGCATACACCAACTGTATTTGATCTAATAAATAATAGAAGAATATTATAGTTTGTGGCATAGTTGCTTCAGCGTGCAACTCTCATCCCTGAGATCGTAGGTTCGATTCCCGGCACCAATAGACTTTCTTGCGCATTTAACATTCACTCGAACGGTGAAGGAAAACATCGTGAGGAAACCGCGTGTTTCAGGCGGCTGATCATCTACTTGCCTATTAGATTGACATATGATCATGAAACAGATCCAGAAATCTGAGGTACAGGCCTAAACAGGTTGTAGAGCCACTGATTTATTTTATTAATAGAGGAATCGTTATTTTCCAGCTGAATGCATCTATGAGCTGCAATTAAGTTACTTTCCACGCTCCACCAATTAGGCACAATAGAAGCTTTTTATTTCAGATATTTTTAATTGACCGTTTCAAAGTTAGTAAATTATTTATTAAATGGTAGAAGAATTAAAATTCTATTATCATTTGAAAATAATCACATTCAATTTGATGTTATGCCTTTGTTTAACTAGATTTGGTAATGTTTTGATTGTTAAATGTAATTTCGATTTATCTTTATTATAAAATTGAATAGTTTGTGTATTATAAAAATGCTGGATCGATTGAAAATTATTTTTGTTTAAAGTCTATTTAACACGGAAGGAATTAAAGCGTGTTAATTAATATTCGAGGTGACTAAGGCGGGTAAAACCGCCGTGTATTTTACTTGAAACTAGCATAAAGTTAAAAGCGACAAAAAGTGCGTGCGTACATGTCAGAAGTCATTAAATAAAATATTAAAAGTGTCAAAAATTAATACAAGTTATAAACTTAGTTTTTTAAATTTATTTCTTCCATAATAAAAACGCACAGCATTTTAATTTACAATTCGTCATTTGAGGTTTTAATAAATTATTTTGCATAAAATATAAAACACTCATATTTTATAAATTCTCTTTACGAAATTTTAATTTTAAAAATAGAATCTGTAAGGTAATTCGCCCTTCTCACTCTCTCTCAATGGCTCTCTCCCTTTTCTTCGACAAAAACGCTGCACACCTTGGTGACGCTAATATTATTATTATTGCGTTTCATCCGTAAAAATTTTACCCTCATGCGCCTAAAGCACTTTCACTTCAAAACCGCCGTGCACGGGCAGAAAGCTGCACTGTTATTAAATGTCAAAGATAAGACCAGTAGATAACATTTAGAACAACAAAAACCTTAATACTCTGTTAGCAGACATCGTATCGTATCTGCTGGAGTTTCTATGTAGGATGTCAAAAGAAACTGAAACTAAAAATGTCATTGAAACGATGCTTGCATAAATTAAGTTTGCAATGTTTTGCAACCGCCGTGCATAGCTACTGAAATAAAAAGTAAATAAATTAATAAACTAAACTTTCTTTTCCTCCGAAACGAGATACTTTCTTAGGCCTGGGCCTCATGTAACTGTTTTATGATGCTTTGTTTGGTTATGTTATGTTAGGCGCAGAAAACTATACTTGTCAAAAGTATAGTTTTCTGCGCCTAACACACTGGATTCCTCAGAATAAAAGAAATCGAAAATCATTTATTCATTTAGGTACACTTATGAACGTCACTAAAGAAATACATATTAAATGCTTTCTTTTAACATTTACTGCCAGTTCTCAAATCAAGGGCGTAGAACTGACGAGAAGAACTGGCAATAAACTCTCCGCCACTCTTTTTTTGTTTTACTAAATGAAGAGCTGCAACCATTACACCATGTTCTTAAGTAATAATTTATAAAAAACAAAGATTTGTCCTCTATTAGCAGTAGGCATGGTGGCATATTTATATTTACCTGTGTGTGTTTGGCTGTTTTATATTTAGCTTCATTGTCCGAGCGGGTGTTAAATGCGCACATAGACAGAAAGTCCATTGGTCCCCAGCTGGAGTTTGAACTTACGTCCTCAGGAAGAGAGTCACACACTGCTCTTAAAGAAACTTCCAGCCCTCCTGCACACTTTTTCCCCAGGCCTACAATTGCGCCAAGTTCTCCTATATGTATTAAATCTACAGAATTTAATACACAAAGTTAAATATTTAATAAAGCAAGAATGAAATCTCTTTCAAGTAATACGAGATGCTGCGAGATTCCTGCTTAGATGGAAAAACTACGTCAAAGTACATCAAAGAGGTTGCACTTTGAATTGAATATTTTAGAAACGGTCCGCATTTGTAAGGAAATCTCAGAAAAGTTCCACGGAGTCACATTTGTATGCCTTTGTAAGTACAAACTTTTATTTACGTGTTTATTTTTAAAAAATACACCTTACCATATTTCATTTCATTATCACAACGTAGAATATTAAAGTAATAAAACTTTCCGACCGACCCCATGCCTTGCACGCAAAACGTAGGAAATTAAATTAAATAGAAATATTTAAACAAGAGACAAAGAACCTGACGAAGTATATTTAGATTATGACAAAATACCAACACTATTTCTTTATAGATCAATATAATATGATGATGGATGCCTGACACATCATCGATTCACTAGGCAAATAATTATTTTGGTACAAAATACCTTAAAACTACTAATCGACTCAATAACCTGAATAACATTTATTAAAATTGTGTGCATCTATTTTGTGTGTTTTACAAATTTTGGGTTAAGTTCTGACACAAATATATGTAAGTGATACGAAGTTCCTTGTAATTAGAAGTATTCTAGTTATTAATATTATTTCTCTTAAATATTTTTTAAACTTGAAATTACGTTTACTAATACTTGGGTCCGCACTAAAGCTATTACTTCTAATCTTAAACTTTAAAGCTTTTTCTGCATCTTTGTTACAAAAGCTCATGAAAGCGTCATGAAACTCCGAAGTATTACCACAAAATAATCCGGAATTCCATCAGAATAACGATATCGTTAAGGTTTTACAACCAGATATAAACAGAACTTTTTATTTTCTCATTTTAACGCGATTTTGTTTAGATCGCTTGTTTAAGGGTGAACTCGGCTTTCTAATGTAACCTTATGGACTTTGTACCGTAGAATCTGAAGTATCGACAAATATTTGTCAGAGATAATGTAATAATTTTGTTCCTTTTGTAGTAGACACTCTTGGGCCGTGGGCTTCTTAGGCGTGCACACATACACACACACAGATGCTGATTAAAGATTTAAGTTGGTGTCCGATAGATAGTACCGGTGACCCCAGAGCTGGTGCTTTCCTTGCTCAACAAATATCGCAATACAGCGAGGAAATTCTGCCAGCATTAAACTTTTAAAATTTGTTTGAATGTTCTGTTTATCAATTTTTAATTATTTTACTACTATGTATGTATATATACAAAAACGGTGACTGAAGACACAGTGTCCTCTGACACGGAGAGGACACCGTGAGCCATTTCTGCCAAAACCCTCCATCTTTTAGTTTAGTCGATACCAACTCCGCGAAAATAAATACAGATAACACAACTGTGATACTTTTTGACATTCAACACCTTTTGTTTTTCTATGTCTAAAAGTTATGTCAATAAAAGACAATACTAAATAAATTATTATTATTATTATAAAACTTATAGTAAGCGCTAAATATCTTATTTTCAATACATTTTTGACATACGGGCGACTGAGTTACTAAAATATTAAGCATTAAATGTTCGACAAATCTCCGAAAGATGTTTCTTTTATGACCTGATAAGAAGGGCGAGCCATTACTTAGGCCCTTCGGATCGACAGGCTCTGATAATTCCCCTTTTGATGTCCCTGAAATTCCTAGATAATATATTGATAGATTATTTTTCTGCTACTCCTACTACTTTCATGTTACAGACACAACTTCACTTATCTTACTAATTGATCTATTCGAATCGTTGACGATCAGTCACGTGGGATGTGGGATCGCATTGTATCTTCGACCGCATTTCTAGAAGAGTAGTTGATTCTGCAGCTGAGTTTTATAACCGGACGTCGAGGCAGAATACGAAATTCCACCCGTATCACCTGGACGTGTGTCGTTCCAAAACTGAGCGTTTTTAAGGTAGTTTGTCTTCATATGTGGAACCAGCTACCCGCTGTACTATTTCCAAACCAATTCGACTTAGGGTCGTAGGGCGTACCAATTATTAAAAGAGGCTCTCTGGCATTGAGAGTGTCCAAGGTATCACTTAACATCAGATGAGCGCCCTGCCCGTTTGCCTGTTCTATAAAAAAAGGCGTGTGTGAACTTTTAGTCACACTTTCCATCACTGTATAAATAGTATACTCATGCAGTGAAACGAAACTGATTTTATGAATACGGTAAAAAATTTATAATAACTCAACACTCCTCAGTAAATATCTCTATACCCTATCTAATTTAATGTTTTTTTCTCACAGAGGTTGCCTGGAATAGATCGCTCCAAAGCGATATGGCCGCCAGTTGCTCTACTTTTCATTTAATTATGTTAAATTTTGATATTGTAATGCAACGAAGTGTTAATAGATAAAGAAATAAATAAATTTTCGTTTAAAAGATTAAGGTTAAAAAAAACCTTTCTGCCTAGATGACCGGAAATCCTACTTTATTTAATGTTCCTCACATCAACACTAACTATCCAAAAAACTCAGCTTTCTTTTGCGCAGCCCGGACATACAACGACCAATATTAGCCTTGACTTGTTTAAGCTATCGCGGAATATGGTTAAATGGAGTATTAAGAATATTGATAGCGCGAAATCACTTGCATCATCACCTTCACGTTGTTAGCCTCTTTTTAGTGTTATTGTTAAGCCAATATGACATTATCGTATTGGCTTAACAATAACAGTACTGTGTAGTGTGTATGCTTTTTTACACTATTCTTGGCATATGCAAAAAATATAAACAAAATTCTCCCTATGTTTGTATGGAGGATGTTGTTTGTTGTTTGAGAAAGCAATTTTCTCGGTAACTTTATATGAACATTCAGCCGTAAACGGTGAAAAACAGACGAGATTTTTGTTTAGAACAAAAAACAAGTAAAAAAGAACACAATGGCTGGCGAAGCCAAAGCAGACTTTGAATTGAAGTCGTGCTGATCAGGGTAAAAAATCTATAGACTTTCTACTACTGGAAATTCAGACGGCAGTCTTTTGTCTGTTCCTTAGTATTAGAGTTAGGGAGCGTTCAAGTATTACGTAACGAATTTTGGAGGGGGGGTCCTTTTGTAAAACGTTACAATGCGGGCGGGGATTTAATTACGCGTTATTGTTAATATTATTTTCGACTTTCCAGTACTTTACTCCACATAATGGTGACTTTTAGTTAGAGTTACTAGGTGATCACGAAACGTTTTATTATATTTGGGTACAGTACTGTATTTGGGTTAGGGCGCGTTACATGGCGGGGGGTGTCAATAATCTCCAAAAATTACGTGACGTAATACTTGAACGCTCCCTTACTAGATTCCTACTGTAAGAAATTATTATGAAGTCGTGTTTAGTTTCGCTATATATCCATGATGTAGATGGTCACGTCATAAAAGACATCTCACTCCAAAAACAAAGCTGTCTTCGCCGTATTCTTGGTCACACTGGCCCGAGAAGATCTCCAATGAGCGAGCGAGCCAGCAGATCAAGCGACGCAAGAAAATGGATAGGCCATACATTCCAAGAGACAAGAGAGTGAGAAAAAAAACAAAACTATTAATTGGAGGTAAACGGGTTAAGTGATACCGCCATACATTTTAAGAATTGGTACGCTTTTTTATTTAAGGATGCCAAGTCGAATTGCTTCGGAAATACCTCAGTGGGCTGGTTCCACATAGTGGTGGTGCGCGTGTCTATATATTCTTAAGTCTATACACCAAAGATTAGTGGCTGGATTCATATCCGGCGTTGGTATCAGCGCCATCTGCCGTAGTCTACGCCTATTACCGATATGGGAAAATGTAGGGAAAATAGCAAACGCTTTCATAGTGTAAGAGATTGCTTCTCCTTTATTTATTTCAAACTCTTTGGAAATAGTTACAGTACATTTTATACTGAAGCAAATATTAATTTTAATGAGCAATGGTTGCCTGGTTCAGCGTGTGACTCTCATCCCTGAGGTCATAGGTCTGAACTCTGATCCCAGTCTGTGCACCAATGGACTTTCGATTTGAGCATTTATCATTCAAACGGTGAAGGAAAACATCGTGAGTAAACCGGCTTGCCTTAGACCCAAAAACGTCGACATGAGCCAGGCACAGGAGATTGATCACCTACTTGCCTATTAGATTGACAAATGATCACGAAACAGATACAGAAATCTGAGGCCCAAACTTTATAAGGTAATAATAATACATAAGCTATAACATACATTTTAAACATAATTATTTTTTACAGCATACTAGATATCAGCAGCCAGTTGGTCATGTTGTCTTCCAACATGGTCTATGTTGTCCCCTTGTTGTTTACAGTCGTCTCTTACACGAGCTGCCCTGCGATTCTGTAACTCACTTTTCGAACTCACACAGCAGCTTATTGTTTATAAGAAACCAACCGCCGATGCGAAAACCGCTTTGTGAGTTCGAAAAGTGAGTTACAGAATCACAGGGCTGATCTCCATCCTTCGGGCAGTTTGTCTTCTCATCTGTTAGTTTGATCCCTAAGTGAGACACGGTAACATAGTTTAACTTCAGGTAATTGTTAATAGTTAAAAACAGAATCATTATCTATGGTAAAAAAATTGTATTCTAAATTTAAACTATCATCTTTCACAAACAAAAAAAACATAAAACCTCTTTTGTTTCTACGAGATTCGATATTCAAAAACTAAAAATAATTTCAGCTTCTAGACTTTGTACTGATACAATCTACCGTAGCACCGTAGCATTCACTATGATTTATCACCTTGGCCCCTATTGTAATTAAGGTTTTATTGAAGCTAAAAATACACACAAAGCCTCATTCGAAGAAGTGTGTTGATTTAATTATACTTAAAAGGAGTATTAAGAATATCCATAGCCGTAAAGCCTGCATTATGAGCCCACCCCACATTTACCTAGTTAAACGTATCTAATAATTTTGAATGACTTTTTCCTTACATAAATGTTTGAGCTTTTTGTATATAATATGTATTGTGTAACGCCTGGGATTGAGCTGCTCGCTTATACAGCTATCGCTTGTGTTTTTTTTTAAGCTGTCTTTCACTTCTCCACTTCTTTTTTTTTTTTTTTTTGCATGTTGTACATATTTACAATCTGACATGTCTTGTGCTTTTGCATATGCATTTTATTTTATTCTATTGACATGTTTGTGCTTAGTGCATATTCATTTTTTTACATTTTTTTTCTCTACATTACTGACATGTTTTGTGCTTAGTGCATATTCATTTTTTCTTTTTCTACAATACTGACATGTTTTGTGCTTTTGCATACAATATTTTACACTTTGACATGCCAAGTGAATAATGTTTATATTACGATTATATTTTTAATTTTATTATTTTTTCCTTGCTTTAAGGTACACCTTAAAAATACATTTGTATCCATTGTAAGTGTAAACATTATGCGGGTATATCATAAACTCTTTTGCTTGATTTATAATTTGATACATTTTAGTCTATAGTTATTTTGGGCTGGCGATCTGAGTGAGTTGTTGCCCCACATATTTTTATGGTGCCACTGGCGGTATTGTTGTGTACCGGGTTGTGCAGCTCCCTCAAAAATGGTTGAGCTGCATGAGCTATTCGGGGCATGCTAGCCGTCTGCTGGCGCAGGCTTGCTCAGATCGATCTGGTTCTTTCTTCCAAAGACCAGTCCAGTAAATACTCTGTATTTGTTTACACCAACTTATTAATTTATTATTGTATTATCTGGACTATAAAAGAGACTAAGACCCCCGAGTTTGTTTCGACATTTCTTCTCAGGGCAGTCAGTTAGGAAATGTCGACTTCATCTAGTTTAGGAAGACATTGTAAAAGTGATTTATATAGTCCTACTTGCAAGAATAAACTATTTCATTTCATTTCATTTCATTTCATTATTCTCTCCTTGGCTATATCTTTAGTATAATTGTATTTTATTTATGTTAGCTTGGAGGCACCACATCAAATGAAAAAAGCAGGAGCTACAGCTAAAGTACAACAGCCTTTACTGGATGCTAGGAAGACACTCAAGACTTTCTCTAGATAACAAACTTCTTATATATAAAGTCATCGTTAAGCCCATTTGGACATATGGCCTCCAACTATGGGGCAGCGCAAGTGATACCAACATAAATATATTCCAGCGACAACAGAACAAGATCCTAAGAGCAGTTGCAAAAGTACCCTGGTACATAACCAACAACGAAGTTCACGAGCACCTTAAAATGAGAACTATCAAAGAGGAAATCCGGAGACTGGCAGCTAAATACAAAGAGCGTTTAAGCTGTCACCCAAATGAACTTGCTCGCCAACTCACCATTAGACAGTATGTGAGTCGACTAAAACGTCACCATATTCTAGAGCTAGAAGACCGGCAGTTGCTCATAGCCTTGGCGCTGATTGCAAATAACCGCAGAAAAAAAAAATTATGTTAGCTGTTGGACTACGAAATAAATAAATTAGTAAACTTTCATAGCTAGAACCAAGTAACGGACAATGCGTTATATTATTTTGAAAAACAAGTGAATTTTGAATATTTTCCGTTAATCTTATACATACAGTATACACACACAGAAATGAAGTGATGATGCTATAATAATAACGGAGGAACAGCATACTAAAATATTTTCATAACCGCTTTAAAAATATTTAATGAATTCTGGCTTATATCAGTCGATTCAGAGCAGCGTCTAGTGGCTTCAGCGTGCGACTCTTATCCTTGAGGTCATAGGTTCGATCCCCGGCTGTGTACCAATGGATTCTATATGTGCGCATCGAACGGTGAAGGAAAACATTGTGATGAAACCGGCTTGCCTTGGACCCAATAGTCGACGGCACAGGCTGATCACCTTCCTGCCTATTAGATTGACAAATGTTTATGATACAGAAATCTGAGGCCCAGACCTAAAAAGGTTGTAGTGCCATTGATTTATTTATATCAATCGGTTTATGTCTAGGAAACTCAATAAAATCTAATTCTCCATTGTTTGTTTGAAGTTCGCCGTTTCGTACCTTTATAAATGTTATATTAACAATAGAAAAACTAAACGTTAATACAAACACCTGGTATCAGTGACTTTGTCGAACAGGAAGTTTAAACTATGTTAGAGGCTTACTTTGACCTCTAAAGACTCTTCGAACAGTTGAAATTCCACTAAATACAATGAACTGAGATAAGCTAAGTTTCTCCGTGCCTTATCAACTATATATTTATTTAGTAATACAGGTTTTAGTTGTTATTATGTTTAATAAATTAAAATAAATATTATAAACATTAAACTTGTAGATAATACTTTCTTGTGATGATTACGAGGTTAATATTTGACTCCAGCCAAAGCCGAGCCAACGTTATGCTTAACTAAATTATATTTTAATTAACTAAATATGTTTAGTTTCAAAGGTATGTTTATATTGAAAGCGTTTTAAAATTTTATATAACCAACACACAAATATATAGTATTTACAATATTCTTACCATACATAGTAATAATAACTAAATAAATAGAAAATTAAAACAAATGTAAAGTTTGGAAATGTTTAATGCTGGGAGCATTTCCTCGATGTATTGCGATACTTACTGGAAATTAAATTTATTAAATTGTAATATATAATAATAATAAACTTTAAAGTTTTGGCCTAGTGGCTTTAGCGTGCGACTCTCATTCCCGAGGTCATAGGTTCGATCCCCTGCTGTGCACCAATGGACTTTATTTCTATGTGCGCTTTTAAAATTCGCTCGAACGATGAAGGACAACATCGTGAGGAAACCGACATGTCTTAGACCCAAAGGCTGATCACCTACTTGCCTATTAGATTAACAAAGGATCATGATACAGAAATATGAAGCCCAGACCTAAAAAGGTTGTAGCGCCACAGATTTTTCAATAAACTTTAAAAAAAAAATACTCTTAGAGAATTGTAAAGAATATTGTGACTACAAAATATTTGTGGTTCAGCCAAAAATATTTCGTAGTAAATAAAATTAAGACGAAATAACGTTGGTGCCTTTTCTCCGCTGTTACTATAACCATGACCCAAAAAACCCTTCATTGTCAAAAGCCGACTTTAATATCACCTGAATCTAAAACGCAAAGAAACAAATTCATAACTCAATTTGAGCTTTATGACTAAAGTTCTAAGACTGAGATTAGCGTCAACTTTTCTCAACGTAAAGTTGAATTGTCCCCAAGCCGCAAAGTTCCTTTGTCTAGCTTTATCACTCATTATCCTACTTATAAAGTGGCAAAGCGTGTATCGGGAAGACATGATAATCTTTATAAATATAAAAGCCTGTTCATGCCTGTCTATTATTTTTTTTGTCATTAAGTTTAATGTAATATGTACATATTATATACTGTATGTAATTGTTAGTATTTCGTAAACCAGCACTGAAGATTCCACTAAAATGCTGTGTACCTATAACCTACAGATTTAATTGGACTTCAGGTTTACAAATGTTGTTTTTTTTTTTATAGAACGGGGGGCAAACGGGCAGGAGGCTCATCTGATGTTAAGTGATACCGCCGCCCATGGACACTCTCAATGCCAGAGGGCTCGCGAGTGCGTTGCTGGCCTTTTAAGAATTGGTACGCTCTTTTCTTGAAGGACCCTAAGTCCATGTAAGTGTTTAGTGTGTAATAACTGTATGTATTTAACCAATCTGTTTTCTGTATCTGTACCTTAAATGTAAAAATAAAAAATAAATATAAATTCGCAAATAATCCTTATGAATGAAGCTTGGTGTGCTCAGCAAGATGGTACTTCACTCCGGGCCATTGTTTGCAACTGTATATTGCACAAATTCGGCCCCACGTGGAGAACTGTTCTCACCTATGGGCTCCGCCTGGAGCTCTGCAGAATCAGCTCCTTTCCAATAGGCCTGAACACGTTGCGTAGAGATGTGGGGTCTATCTGGATATTCTACCGCATTTACCACGGACAGTTTTTGGAGAAGTTGTTCGGATTAATACCTGCAGCTGAGTTTCATCATCGGACATCGAGGCAGAATACGAAATCCCATCCGTATCACCTCAACGTCCGTCGTTCCACAACTGAGCGTTTTTAAGGCATTTTTTGCCGCGCACCACCACTATGTGAAACCACCTGCCCACTGAAGTATTTCCGAACCAATTAAACTTAGGGTCCTTCAAGACAGAGCGTACAAATTCTTAAATGCGCACTCGCATGGCATTAATTACATGTGTGTGAGTGTCCATAGACTATCGCTTAACATCAAATAAGCCTCCTGCCCGTTTTCTCAAACAAAAAGCAAAAGATTGATTGTTAATTCGAGTAAAAATAATTAACTCTGCGACTGATGGGATCATTTTACCAATATTTGGGGATAAAATCTTTATCGTTATTCACAACGGCGGTCCAATTATTAAAGTAATAGATTTATATCGAAGGATTGAAGATTTATTCAAGATATCAAAATTCAATATAACCGTCGACCCGCAGTTTACGTAATAAATTAACTGAGACATTTATATTTAAGCTCAAATAGATCCCACGAACAAAGGGTTATCCATCCACACCATCATGTCGCGGTTATTCAATCACGATCTTAGTGACTATTTGAATTAGTGTTAGTGTACGTTAGTCTTAATTGCTAAACTGTGGTGAGTGGAAAACTAGAACACAAGAACAGAATGTCTTCAAAAAAAAATTGAAAAGTTTGGTCCCTGTGGCAGTGTACCTTTAGCGCTTGCAGCATTTCCTCGCTGTATGCGATACTTATTCGTTGAAATTGGAAAGCACCAGCTCTGGGGCTCTATCTACCGCCAACTTAAATCTGTAATTAGCTGTGCACTTGAACCCCTCGGTCCAAGAGTATTTAAAGAGAAAAAAATCGAAGTTGGAGAAAAGACTTATATTTGCGCCGTTTATTAAAATAAAATAAAAAAATGTTTGCGTGTACTTGGTACACAGGTAAGAAGTAAAACTTCTTTATGACCTTATTTTTCGAAAAATGATCTACTATATGCAACTTAACGAAATTGGTTAAATAAAGTTTAACAAAAGGCTTTTATTATCATAGACATGAATACAAATACAATTATTTCATTTTACCTTATTACTACTAAGATTATTACAGAATTTCATTAATTGTAATAGAATTATTACCATCATTGTTATCGTTATTATATATTTTTGTTATGAATGGCTTCGAATCTCTTCGGATCAACCGTGGTAGGGACAAGAAAAAGATGGCACGTAACCGAAAAACGTGACGTTTTGCTACAAAATTTCTCCCATACGTCGATAAAGAACTTTCATTCCAACGCCGATAAAGAAGTTTGACTTCAAAAAGCAACATGGCGCGTAACGGAAAAATGTGACGCGTAACGAAAAAACGTTACACTAAATTTTTTTCCAAACCCGATAAAGAAGTTTCACTTCAATAAATAAATAAGAAATTAAATTCTTTCACACACCCTTATTCATATTTATATACCCACAATCACTTATGCTTTAGTTTTATGATAGCTTAGTTTAGTCATAGTACGTATATATAGTCATCTCTTTGTATGACCTTCTATAGTCCTTCAGGATTTCTATAGTCCTATTATAGGCACCAGCCTCTCACACAGATGGTCAATACCAGCGTGTAAAGCCATAAAATATTGTGAAAAAGCATATATATATGCTAGCAGACCGGCCAAGTGTTGCTGTGGCTAAGGTTTTAGTTATTTTACATAGTAGTAACCCATTCAAGGGAAACGGTAGGAGAACACCCATCATGGGACCACCACGCTTTTTTGGTGTTTATGCCATTAAATTGTAGCTTAAGTGAAACGTTGGTAAGTACTTTCAACACAGCGCCATCTGTTAGAATTGTGACTATCAAATAATAAACAAATATTTTGCAATAAAATAATATTGCGGATATAAATTGAGATGTAAGCTATCTTTTAAGTTAGATCAAACCGAACCCGGTGTGCAAATTTTATTGAAATCGTTCAGTAGTTTAGGAGTCCATAGCGGACAAACAACGTGACACCGTATATATAAAAAACGTGTCAAGGTATATTACATACAGATATTCTAAAAAGTGTATGTAATGAAATCTGTATGAAAAGATACTTCAGTATTTAAAGTTACTCCAAATTTTAATGGCATGTAAGGTTACATCAGAGTTTTTAGTTTCGCGGTTTCTGTAAGCGCTTTTGTATAGAAAATGGAAAAGCGACGCGCTTTTTGAGTAAATTTTATCTAGTCAAAGCTCACATCACTCTGGAAGTATTGAAACTGTAACACAATGAAGTTGTGACACTTCTAACCAAAAGTATTCTTATTTGTGTAAAGTCGAGAACAGATGAAAGGTAGGAATATTTGGGAAAGTGTACAAAAAAAAAGTGTAAATTATTCTTTGTTTATAACATATAACTGTTAATAAGATTATTTATATTTCAACACAAGATTTACTAATCTACAATATTAAAATTGAATGTTGATATAACCTAACCTAAGAATTAACTATGAATTCAACCGCGAAATGCAGATGCGGCCACAGACCAGAGAAATTGAAACGTGCCATAGACTATAAAAATGGCGCGCCTTCAAACTAAAAGAATAATAGAAACTCCTTCGTCATAGATTATATTAAAGTACTCAAATTAAGTTAAAGATATTTTATAAGTCAATTAATTTATTTAATTTCCCGAAATTAAAGATTTAAGTATTATACGCCATAGAATTACGTTTACGTTCAAAATTCAAATATTGCAGAAAATTAATCTATACTAATAATAGTTTTTTTTAAATAGTACTGTTCAAAATCACTTTTCAATAGGCGTGACCCCTTAACGCTAAACGAATTTGTATTTAAATGATGTCACGTGACCATGAGCAAATGTAATTCTCATACAAATGGGTCACGTCTGTCGAAAAGTCACTTTGTCTCAACCAAAATATGTCTCATTAAAGTTTTACAATACCTATTATAATCTATCTTCTCATTTGTTACATTGTCTCTGATCTCTAAGAAACATTTACCATGACTTAGTATGTCAAAATGTCTAATTTGACACATTGTGACATACAATTGACTCGTGTTTTGTTTTTATAATATTCATTATGAACTAGTATATAAGAATCGTCTTAATATATACGCATATTATGTTAGTAATTTTAACATACCCGTATTTTCCCAATATTTTCTTCTAAACCTTGTAATAAATTATTATAATAACTACTGCAAAAATACTGAAAGTCAAATAAAAAAAAGTGCGTGCGTACAAAGTACACATGTCAGAAGTGAAACTTCTTTGTAAATTAATTATTACTAAGGTAAAAGCCCCAATAGATGATCATGTACCACTATATGATCACTCCATGTATTTGTATATTAACACTGTTTACACACTGTATATGCGCTAATGATAATTCATTCATTCATTAGCCTTTATTGCTGACACCCATTACAATGTAATAACAATTATTTAAGTTACATAAAAAAAACACTTAATTCTAATACATAAATAAAACTTAATCTGATACGTCACTTGACCCGCTTTAAGTAGTCAGCGTGTTCTGTGACACGTAGGCCTCTTCCAGCTGTTTCCATTCTTTTTTGATGTTAGCTCTTCTTGTCCAAGTTGTGCCTCCTATTGATAATACAAATAAATAAAAATCTGCGTTTACTGCAAAAGACGTAATGCGTCATCTAAAGTTCTAATATGTAACTACTAAACGAATACATCAAGAAATAGCGTGTACTTTCCCGATCTCCCTTACTCTTTCTCTCAATCTTTCTCACTATAGCTCTCTCCCACCTCTTGCTCCATGGGACTGTGCGTGATGCGACGTTCGCTCTATCTCACTCTCTCTAGATTTTTTTCACTTACTTGCTCCCTACTCTCGATCCATGGGTATTTGCTTTGCGCTACGTTCGCCAATTCTCACTCTCTCTCAATCGGTCTCAATCGCTCTCTCCCTTTTCTTCGACAAAAGCGCTGCACATCTTCGTGACGCTAATATTATTATGATAGCGTTTTATCTGTAAATATTTTACCCTCAAGCGCCTAAAGAAAAATATAATTTTGGTACATATCCAGAAATTAATATATAAAAATTTCTGTCCAACTTCAATTAATTACTTCAACAAGCTATATTTTTATTAATCTACGTTTTCGTATGAAATAGCTTTACAATTTGAGGGGTTGGCAGTTGCGTCATTCGTAAAAGCTATCCATTCAAAAGTAACTTTCATTTTATATCATTTTATGAAAGCTTTTATTGGTAAATATATTTTTGCTATTATTATATTAGTGATTCGCCGTTTTTGTGGATCTATTGACGTATAAGGAATAGAAAAAAAGGGTGTATTAACCTTTAGAAAATTATTTCTTATTAACTAATGTACACTTGTAATTTTCTGTCAAGTTGTGTTTTCGCTGTGATAGAGATACGTTATGGGATATTTAACAAGATTTTAAATTATTTATTAGTGACAATAAAATCTATTTAAGGTTATTTTGAATTATTTTAATGCTTTAAAAATTCACTAACGCTGGCAAAGCAAGATGGCGTCGTACCAATCCCTATGACAAAAAAAAACAAAAATAATTTGTACTATCCCTAAAAGTTTGATATATTTTGTGGATTAAACTTACTTGATACTTGATTGTATTATGTTATTTTTTACATTGGTCGTAACTGTATTTCTATGAAATTAAATACTATACGTATTTAGTATTTTACTATTGATACTTAAAATGACTAGCATTGCATGGAAAACTAAAACTATATTTATTATAAAACAAAACTTTATTCGGAATAATCAAATCCTGCGAAAGAAACGAAATATTCTATCAAATAAAACAAAGTTTAGGCTATTATACCTGTTAACTATTCGGAAAAAATATAATATAATATAAATAAAAATAAGTAATTGCATGAAGTATCAAGACAATAAAATAATCATACTAACCTAAGAAATTTAATGACATTGTGTGCTGCCATCCGAAAGTATTCAAATAATTCAATTATCTTCTTTCATTAGCCAGACTCTAACAAACTTTAAAAAAAAAACTTTTTTTACGTGTTAATTATTCTTTAATAACACAAATATTATATGGGGAAATTAGTCCAGAAATTAGTTCCCAGCGAAATTGTACTCAAAAGCAGCATTATATAGTCGAAGAACCAGCCCTGCGATAAACAATAAACTACAAGCTCCCACCTTTTCAGAATGCCAAATCATAAAATGACTGCTTCACGACTTATTTGAGAGCGACTGCCGATGCGAAAACCGCTGTGTGAGTTCGAAAAGTGAGTTAAAGAATCGCAGGGCAGCACTTTGACGACTTATCTGTGACCGTTATATTCTGTGATGGTAATATTTTTCATTATAGATTTTTCGGTTCCAAGATACTTTATTTCCTTTAAATGTAAGGAAGGTTAGTTGTTGACATCGTGCTAACAAATTATTACGAAATTGCTAATAATTTTTTATATCTAATTCAATAATAACACAAATAGAAAGACTTATATGGCGCTGTCAACATTTACTTTGAGCGATAATTTTTAATTTTTTCGTATTGTAAAATTATTTAACTATTTGCAAATGTCCTGATATACTTATGACCATCCATCGTACATGAAATGGAGACTTACCTATTGCTTTTTGACAAAATATCATAAAACGAAAAACAAGTATCAAATTTTTTAAAATGGTACTCATTGCAAATGTTTCCTATCTCTCAAATTCAGCCATTTTGCATACCCTTATAATATACATTTATGACTTTATGCTTATAAAGGTCATAGTTTAATGTGTTTGGGTATGATACACCCAAAATATGAAGAATGATAGTCGTGACGAAACCCTTCAAAGCCAACTTTGACCCATTTGGACTAAATACTCCATAAACGCCTATATTACCCCTACTATTTGTGTGACTTAAATAGTGTGTTCGAATTGATGAGTGATTGTCACTATTTTTTTATACAGAAAGGGGCAAACGAGGTTTCCCTGATGTTAAGTGATACCACTACTTATGTACACTCTCAATGACAGAGGGCTCACGAGTGCATTGACTGCCTTCTAATAATTGGTTCGGGAAAACGCCAGCTCGTGACGAATATACATTGGGAGAAAACCAGGTATTCCTTATGCCCACAATGTGAAATGTCAGGCATGGGTTGCTTCTTACTTATCTACAGGTAAAAATGTTTGTGTACGTTTACCATTACAGTGGTCAAATGTGACTTTTAGTCCAGGTGCATATTCTTTTTATTATATACAAAGCCGTAAGACACAGTGGTACATTCATTAATAATAATAAAGTTTAGACACTTTCTACGTAGGTCGAGAAATCGAAGTCCAGCAATCATCACCACTACATTTTTATTTCTAGAACTAAAAAAAAAATAGAGAAGAGACCAAATCAGCTGCTTAATCCTTCTTAAAGGTTTCATTCATATCAGTGACGCTACAACCTTTTTAGCTATGTGTCTATTTCTGTATTAGTTTCATGGTCATTTGTCAATCTAATAGGCAAGTAGGTGATCAGCCACATTTTTCTTTCACCGTTCGAGCGAATGTTAAATGCGCAAATAGAAAGAAAGTCCATTGGTGCACAGCCGGGGATCGAATCTACGACCTCAGGGATGAGAGTCGGATGCTGGAGCCACTAGGCCAACGCTGCTCTTTGATATTTCTTAATACGTAAAATCCGTTTCCGGCTGTCATACTGTAAGCATCGTAATTGTGTAGCTCCGTAATATTGAGTGCTAAAAAAATAATTTCGTACACTGTTCTTGAGACTGCGACGTCACAAAACACAAATCGAAGTGTCGTCCGTGTAGTGGAACTACCGATTTAACACAATATCACGTAAGTTCTTGAATTTCAACAAAAGTATCTCCAAAAAGTGATAATTAGAGGTTAGAAATTCACCAATCATATTGAGCATACAAAAGATCAATGGCATTGACACTTGTCACAGTAACAGCTAACTAGTGTTGCCAGAGCAAGTAAATAAAAACTACCACTAATTACGTTCCATAACACGCAGATTTAGTTTACAAGAATGGAGGACCAGTTTCAACTATTGTTTGATAAAATGAAGAATGAAATCTTGAACCAAACAATAGAATTGAAAGATTCGATAACAAATAATATAATGGAGAGATTAGACGAAAAACTTCAACCTATTATAACAGAAAATAGAAACTTAAAAATAAAAGTAGAAAATCTCGAAAAGGAAGTAGAAAGTTTAAAAAGAGGAAAGAAGCAAAACAATTTGATAATGTTTGGAGTAAATGAAGGCGAAAGGTCTACACAAGAATTAATACAAAATACAATACTTATTTTCAAAACTGACCTTGACATACAATTACAAGAACATGAGATAAACAAAATATATCGTCTAGGAAAGGGAAAGTCTTCTGGAAAACCAAGACCAATTCTGATTTCCTTTACGAGCGAATGGAAGAAGAATGAAGTTATGGGAAAGAAGAAAAACTTCAAAAATGTATATGTTACAGAAGACTACACAAAGGAAGTAATAGAGAAAAGGAAAACGTTGCAGGCGCAGCTAAAAGAGGAGAGAGAAAAGGGAAATATCGCGTACCTGAAATTTGACAAACTAGTAGTAAAAGAAAAAAAAATACTAACATAAATAAGGATAAGCGCAAAAGAGAAACATCATCATCCCCACAAAACAATGCTCAACCAAGGAAACAACAAACTCTAATGCCGCCGATTAACAATAGACCAAATGCTTTCGACGTAATGAGGATTAGAGCTAATTCTCTTTCGTCTTTTCCCGCTAAGACAACAACTAACAAAGAATAACAATTAACTGTCGGTAAACGGAAAAATAAACAGCTCAACATGAACCAACATAAAATAACAAAACAAAATACTTCCCCAAGCCGACTGGTCATCGTGGGGAAAAATGACCACGACCCTCTAAAGGAAAAAAATAACACTAACATGAAAAATAACACTAACATGAAAAACAAAGTAAATGACATCCACATAGCAACTATTGCCCAATATGGACGCGCATAGCGAAAAATAGAACAGAGTGGAAATCTTTAGAGGAGGCCTATGTCGAAAGACAAGCTGAAATGTAGAAACGACCGTTTACCGATACCGGATTTATGTAAAGAAAAGAAACTGTTAAAAGTTATAAACGTATTTGTAAGAAAAATTACTGTAGAAATAAGTTCAGCAATAAAGGCTATTTTATTTTATTTTATTTTTAATACGTAAAATATTAACACCAATGTCATGCGTCTTCTCTTTCAAATGTTCTATTTAGTATGGCATTTAATTAAACTCTTCTTTCACGAGATGAGTTCTGTGCTCATCTATACTAATATTATAAAGAGGAAAGATTCGATTTTTTGTTTGTTTGAAAAGAATAGGCTCCGAAACTACTGGACCGATTTTAAAAATTCTTTCACCGTTGGCAAGCTATTGGCATACTATTCCCGAGTGACATAGGCTATGTTTCATTTTCAAAAAAATTGGGGATGCTTACTAAATCTTGAATAATCTAACCCAAGGTGTAAAAAAATAAACAAAAAACTTCCTTCAATCGCGTGCGCTGCGAAAACTATTAATGATAGAACAAAATGATGTATTTCAATTATTCAGGACACATCACTATCTATAAAAAATGTCACGACAGCATGTCTCTATCTTTTATAGTTACGTCACAATAAGCGTCTTTTTATTATTATTTTTTTATTAAAATACCACCGCTAGAAAAGGTTCTTTATTCGTACCTAGGTATTGATCCTTATCTAAATAAATACCAACGTTTCACATAAGCTACAATTTAATGGCATAACCACCAAAAAAGCATGGTGGATTGGTGTTCTCCTGCCGTTTCTCTTGAATAGTTTACTACTATGTAATATAACAAAAATCTTAGCCACAGCAACGCTTGGCCGAGTCTAGTTTAACGTATTTAAATATATAATATATCTTCGAGTAACAATAGTAGAGATACGATGACCCACATCAGAATTTACTGTTGCTGAAAGCAAACAAAATGCTAGCGAGAAAGCCTTATGGCGCATAAAAATATTGTCTCGTCTTTTCTGAAAAGAATGTATTGAAAATTCATTTTCTTGGCATTTTTAAGCCTGGAATTTTTTCATATAAAATTATCAGTTTTTTAATCATTTCACATTTACTTTATCAAGAAAAGAACAAACAACATAGGCAGCAAACGAGCCTACGCCCGAACAACGCCCAAAAAGGGCAGTCATCATAGCCCATGGACACATATTTTTGTGGGTGCGTTGCCGGCCTTTGAGGAGTATGCTCCTTTTTAAACAATAGGAAATGAAAATGTCTTATGAAGCGGACCGTGGAAGACTTTCAGCCATCAAAGTGATGCTGGTAAAATTCTGAGTTAATACGGCTCATAGTGATGAAACGAGTCAGGAGGGATCAAACCAAACAACTCTTCAGAACATCACTCCATATACACTTCGGAGATTAATGTATGATTATAATGATGCACTACCGATATTATGTGGTTTCAGCAATAAACCTAGTGATAAAAGTTCTTATCTATATCCATAGATTAATTGTAGTAACGAGAGCTATTCAACCTAACATTAGTTAAAAGGCAAAAATCATTTATTAATGTAGGTAACACTATGTACACTTATGACGTCAAAAAAGAAAAACACATTAAATGCTTCTAATTTTACATTTACTGCCAGTTCTCAAATCAAGGGCGTAGAACGTAAGAGAAGAACTGGCAATAAACTCTCCGCCACTCTTTTTAATCGTCAAGTTTTTTGTTTTACACAACGTTTGTAAGGAGCTGCAACCATTCCACCATGTTCCACATGACATCTTAATTAATTAATAATAATAACATAAATTAAAAGCAAAGATTTAAGTTAAGTTACATATATATTTTTAATTAACAATAAGAAGTGCAACCCAAATGTGAGCAATCCTCGCACACTTGAAGCCAAAATGAGTAATTCACACACTTATAAATTGTAACATTCTCGTTTCCGAAAATGTCCAATAGGTTGACTATACTTATATTCTTTATAGGTAACATAAGCGTCACATAGATCTAGAAACCCTTAAATAATTCAAGTTTTTTGTTAGTCTAGCGTCGCTACCCCTTACTTTATATTAGTTATAAGCTCAAGTTTTAAACGATAAAGCCAGTTTACACCCAGCTTCAAACAAAGAGTTTCATTTAACATATATTCGAACATTCCTACAGCAACCGCCACCGAACTTAACTCGTGATAATATAATAATAATATTTATCATTCTGTACTGTCGCCACACTAAATAATACACACATGCATCGGGTAAGCAAAAAAGATATATATTATAATTAATAAATGCCTTGATAGTAATGGTCTCTACGTCGTAGCAGTCTACGGCGTAGCAAATTTATTCTCTAAAGGTGCGTACAGACTATATAACATAACATGCTATACAACATTGCTATACAACATGTTTCAGATAATGTGGACACTGAATGTTATAAAACATGTTATTGATATGAATGCTAGGACGAACCCAGCATCTACGTTTTTGGAGTTTACTCCTTAAGAAACGATTTGAGTTATAAGGCCCGGTACGGAAATTTTATGAGTAAAATCAAGTGTAACACGAAAAGTTGAGGCGTTATGTAGAAAGAGACAAACATAATATATATCTGTAGGATTGAACGTGTAAAGGAATGAAGAGGAATGATTTATTACTACTACAAACATTTATATTATAAAAACATAAATTCTTACGACCTTTAGTATGAAAATATGGTCGACAGCCACAGAACATTATCGCCATTTTATCTATTATCAACATAGCGTTCGTAAGGAGTAAACTCCAATCGTGCGTCGTGTTTTTCTTTAAAATGGTTATATAACATTGTTATATTGCATTGTTATTCTAATGTGTACAGAATTGTTTTATGTTATAATGTTGAATAACAAGGTTACATAATGTATGTTATAAAACACAAGTTATATAATATGTTACATAGCCTGTACGCACCCTAAGATTATATCGTCTTTCAATATTATACACGTTTTACGACCACTATATGTAAATTTAGTATTGGATTTCAAATACTTTCTTCGTAGATAGGACTTTAAAACTATATAAAATATATATTATGCTATTAATTGTTTAAATAAATTAGTACTTGATTAGGTAAATGTTAAATAAAGTTTTTTAAATTTATTAAAATTTTAAAAAAGAAATCAGTGGCGATACAACCTTTTTAGGTCTCAGATTTATATTTTTCTTTAATTATTTGATGTATCTGTTCCATCATCATTTGTCATATAGGCAAGTCAGCCTCCTGTGCTTGACACACGCCGTCTTCTTTTTGAGTTTAAGGCAAGCCGGTTTCCTCTCGATGTTTTCCTTCACCATTCGAACGAATGTTAAATACTCACAGACGGAAAGTCTATTGGTGAACAGCCGGGGATCAAAACTACGACCACAGGGATGAGAGTTGCACGCTGAAGCCACTAGGCATTAGGCAACCACTGCTGCTGCATATTTAAATTTAGGACACTGATAAAATTTACTTCCCTCATAAAAACAAAGTCAAAAATCATTCATTCATATAGGTAACATAATGTACACTTATGAACGTCAAAAAAGAAATATACATTAAATGCTTCTAATTTTACCTTACTGCCAGTTCTCAAATCAAGGGCGTAGAACGGAAGAAAAGAACTGGCAATCAACTCTCCGCCACTCTTGTAGGCATGAATACTACCTCTATTAAAACTGTGTTGTCTGATAAACTGATTTGTTTGGTATACAAAGATTATACTCCCCTTTGAAAATTAAAAAACAAACAGCGGCAATTTGACCTTTTTCAGTTTTAATGAACGTCGCACGACGCCGTAGTAAAACAATAAATTTACATAATAAATTAATGATTGAATTTACAGCGGTCAAACGAACAATTTTTATTTATTTCGAGTTTCAGATTTTTTTTTTTTGGACAATTCACACCAATTGACCTAGTCCCATTCTAAGCTGGTGAAGCTTGTGTTATGAGTACTAGGCAACGGATATACATATATATTATAGATAGATAGACATATAAATACATATTTAAACACCCAAGACCTAAGCACAACACCAAATGCTTATCACATCGATGTTTGTCTCATCCGGGGATCGAACCCGGGACCCATGGATCCGCAGTCAGGGGTACTAACCACTAGACCAATGAGCCGTCATTTTCGATTATAATCGAGTTTTCAGAACTGCTTTAATTAAATAATCGCTTCTGGTCGCTGTGTACATATTTTGAATTGTGTCTATTTCTGAACCGGATACAGCTATAGGCACCCGTTTGTTACTAAACTAATATTGTTTTTGTTCTTACTATAATTAGAATATTATTGGCAATAAATGTTGATTCTTATTGAGGATTATTGACTCTTGGGGTAGTGATTAGTATTTCCGACTGAGTTCAATGAAGTTTACTCGCATTGTATGGTTCCTAGGTCATCGGGGTGCTTTGAATAATAGAAGATTTTGGTTTTACTCTATGCTAACCACTCGCGTACAACAATAAGCGAAATAATGAAATGTTACTTGCTATGTAACGAATGAATGCAATGTAACAGTTGAAGAGAGTGCCTGCGTCTGCCTATACTCTCGGGGCGTAACTCCGACGATTTAGCTAATCGCTTATAAAACTAAGAAAGCTTGAGTGAGCAAAATGTACAGCCTTGGGTCGTACATTCATTAAAAAAAATACATGAAAATTAAAACAAAAATTTAAAAAATGTCTCGCCTTTATTGCATTAGAGTCCATCTACCAAAAAACTTCGAAAGCGTATTTGAACCGGCTACTATTTCCCTTAGGAGGCAAGCTTTTGTATAGACTCGCTCCGAATAATTATGATATTTTTTTTACTTAATTGATGAATAATTCATCAGTGTTAGCCTAAACAGATCAAGACACTACTTGAACGTATGTTTCACACCCCTTACGTCGAAAGTTCGAACCCCGGTTGTGCACAAATTAACTTTTTTTCTATATAACCATTTAACGCTGAATGAAGGAAAACATAATTAGTAAACCGCATTAGAATTAAGTCGACAGCGTGTGTCAGACACAGAAGGTTTGTCTACCCATTCAAGGTATAAAATTTTTTTTTTTCTAAATTTATATAGAATTAACATAAAAGTACAAGAAAAATATAAATGATGAAGAAACCCTTTTTTTCCATACAAACAAATTGTGGTAAAATGAGTCGATAAATTTGACATAATTGCAAATTAATTCATCCTAGACGTCGGTCAAAAACGGCATAAAATCATTACAAAACAGATACAGAACAATACTAAACCAAGGGTCATAGCGCCTGTGCGTTGCTTAACTGTCTTCAATAATCGTACAGCGCTGCCCTGCGATTCTGTAACTCACTTTTCGAACTCTCACCGCCGATGCGAAAACCGCTGTGTGAGTTACAGAATCGGAAGGCAGGGCACATTTGCAACTATAAATAATGATTGTTCATCGTAAAAAGCTGCTAAATTATACAGGCCAACATTTTAATTTTCAAGTAAAACGACCGAAGAAGTGTTAACAGGATTTAATCATAAAAAATTTAATTAAGACTATAAAAGAGGATAAAAGTTTAGAAAAATCGTAAAAATGCTTTCAACGGACCCCGAATACTTTAATTGTTATTTACTGTAATGGACCGCTTTTTACATTTAATAAATGAATTAGTTAGTGTTTCGTTATTTTATTAAAGCATTTTGTGAAAACCGTTGACCGTTTGATTTCTGTTTAATAAACACAATACTACTATTATGACATCATCATAATTAATATGACATTAAGCCGAGTTTTATACGATTGTGCGGGTTTTTTATAATTAATCAAACTTAAAATTCTTTGCAAATAAACGATTTATTATTATTAGAAATCATACTTAGAGATCTGATAATATGTTTCACCGCAACCTGTTGAAAACGCTAGTTTCTTATTTATACCTAAATTTACCGTTCAAATAAATTAAAATAAAAAACTGCTGAAGGATCCATTACGACATAAATAATAGCATTCCACGTAAAGGCTAAGTGTGAATTATAACGTCTTAGCTATCGTACAATCGACGTTTTGTGAAGATTTCACTCTCATCTAAGTGGTCTCATTATGTCAGCCTTTACCTATAAAATTTTAATAATTATCGATTATTAAAATAATTTTTCAAAAAAAAATTAAAATTTGTTTGATATGTAGTGTATATGTATGTATGAAACAAAAAACGCTTTTAAAACCGAACAAGGCCGGCAATGCACTAGCGAGCTTTCTGGCAGTGTGTGTGTCTCTTAAGGTCTGGGCCTCAGATTTCTGAATTTGTTTCATGATCATTTACACATACCCTCTCCCACTATCAACATACACACACACACCTACACATACACAACACTCACATAAACACACTCACACATACACACCCTCACATACGCCCATACAACTGTATTTGTGCTATTTTGTACTAACTTCTAATTAGTTGACTGTTTTGTTTTTCTCTCTTTAATTAAAACGTTAATTTGTTTGCCTACCCATATATGTATGTACTTTTTGTTACCACTTAATATGACTTTGCTGTGGTATGGAAGCCTGGTTATCCATATCACAGGTTCTTGCCTAGTTTGGAAACCAGTCTCCCAATGCCTTTTCAACTATTGTCTTATTATTATTATTATTTGTCAATCTAATTGCCAAGTAGGTGATCAAGCTCCTGTGCATGACACACATCGACTTTTTGGGTCTAAGACAAGCATTTCCTCACGATGTTTTCCTTCACCGTTTGAGCGAATGTTACATGCGCACATAGAAAGATAATCCGGGGATCGAATCTATCATCTCGATATCACGCGATAGTAAAGTAAAGTATTCCGCTTCACTCAATAATTCACGCACTACACACACTATCTGTTGTTGTAAACGTTTTTTACTTGTTTGTTGATACTATAGTCTGTTTATGTCAATTGAAGAGTTACTGACGTAATGTAAACAGTACTTTTCTGCTAGTTTTCATCAATTGTTTATGCGTTGAGAATAACATGCTTTCAGACAAAAACACTTTGAATACATGCTGCTGAATTATACCATTCCTTATTGTCTATTTACGTCGTAAAGAATTGAAATTTTATATAAATAAATAAAACTTCGACACTTTTATAAGTCTAAAATATATTTTATATGTCCAATTGTCTCTTTTTGTCAGCCTATATTCGACTATAAAAGGATAACATTAAGTTTATGTTATTATATTTAATAACGCGACACAAAATTCAAACTCAAACTCAAATCTTTATTGCATTCTTTATGTACATAATTTATTACAATAATGATTAAGGACCTTGGCTAGGCACAGCAATGTTATGAGAGGGCATGCTTTATTATAGTTCATTATATTCTTATACATTCCTATTCTTATAAGATATATGTATTATTTATTTGGTATATTTACTTTAGTTTCACGTTGCGAAAAGGTACTTAACATTATTTATAAACTTAATTTTTATAACTTGTATAATAACATTTCTTATATAATAATTCCTTTAGAAATTTGGTAAACCCCAGGTTGTTTGTTTCATTCTTCAAATTTTCTGGTAATTTGTTATATATTTTTATGGAGGAGGTCAATGGTCCTGATTGATGTAATTTTAGTCTGGATGTAGGTGGAATCAGTTGGTTTTTACGAGAAGGTCTTAATGAGTAAAGGGTTTGTTTATCTTCCCTTTTTTTACATGCTTTCAGTATATATTCTTCCATTTTTCCCTCATATTCGCTTCTATTTTCCAACTTTCCCTGCTATTGTAATCTTCAACGGAAGATGTAATCCCAGCTTTCTGCTGGGCGTCTTCTCTTTTTCTTCCCACTGGGCTATTCCAAGTAAAGGGTCTTTTTGACCCATCTATCATAACAAACACGGGCAATGTTGCCCCTGAGTGTTGTTTTCGTAAAGCTTCATATTACACTGTTGTTTCCTGCTGTGATTTAAAAACCGAAGATTTTGCTCCGAAATAGTCAAGATATAAAACATTATTTATCTAATAGAAGCTACTAAACTGAAAACGACTGGATGCGATGCGCATTTTACTACCGAAATTTCGTTTTAAATGTTAAAATTTATATGGACCGATTTTTGATTTGATGTATATCCCCTGCCGAATCGCAAAATAACTCTAACATAAGAGGCAATTTACGAAAATATCGAATAAAAGAAAAAACATCCAATTCATGTTTATGTGTTTCGTAAATGTCAAAATGTTCATCGATACGGTATAATATACGTAAATTAGAATAGAATATGCTTTACCAGTGGTGCTACAACCTTTTTAGGCCTGGGCCTCAGATTGTTGTACCTGTTTCATGATAATTTGTCAATCTAATAGGCAACTAGGTGATCAGCCTACTGTGCCTGACACACACCGTCGACTTTTTCGGTCTAAGACATGTCGGTTTCCTCACGATATTTTCCTTCATGGTTCCAGCGAATGTTAAATGCGCACATAGACAGAAAGTCCATTGGTGCACAGCCGGGGATCGAATCTATGAACTCAAGGATGAGAGTCGCACGCTGATGCCACTAGGCCAACACTGCTCATTATATACGTCTTAGATTTTTTTTTTTTTTTTTTGATTATATATTATATTGGTTTTGTTGTATATTTAAGTAGCTACTTTATCAAGCTACTTAAATATACAACAAATTTGCTTGCAAATGCTTAAGAAAGCAGTAAACTTAATATTTATTTTGTATTAATTGTATTACTTTCATAAATTAAGTTTCGCTAATCTGAAACACAACATTGACTTTTATGCGGTACGAAGTTCGCCGGTGCGTTAGCTGGTTTAAAAGAGATACGAAATAAATAAATTAATTAACTAATAACTAGAATTATATGACCACGTGTATGTATAGAAAATGACGTTACTTACAACATGTATCATAAAATCTTAAAAAACAGTTTTGTTAATTTAATAACATACGTTACATACGTTATATGTATAAATGTCAAACAGCGGCAGTAGAAATGTCAACTACAACAGATCAAAATAATTTCATAAAAATATAGAAATTAATTGAAACTGCTTAATTAAAATTAATTACTCAGAATTCATATCTTAATGAAATTACAAAGTGAGATATTTATGGCGTCCATATTTCAGTGTTGAAATAATTTTATTAATTGTGAATGTTATAAATGGCTAAAGGTTTTATGTACAGCTGACATTAAGATAGCCTAGTGGTTAAATCGCATGACCCTCATCCCAGATGTCGTAGGTTCGAAGCCCCGCTGTGCAATTATAGCACACGCTCGTACGGTGAAGGAAAACGTTTTGAGGAATCCGGTATGCCTTAAGCCGAAGATATTCGTGTATCAGGACGCCGATCACCTACTTGCCTATGAACTGAATCACGAACAGCCTTGCGATTCTGTTACTCACTTTTCGAACTCTCACAGCTGTTTTTGCAGCGGCGGTCGCGCTTAAATCAGTCGGGAAGCAGTCATTTTATGATTTGGCATTCTGATAAGGTGGGAGCTTGTAGTTTATTGTTTATCAGAATGCCGCTGTGTGAGTTCGAAAAGTGAGTTACAGAATCGCAAGGCTGATACAGAAATCTGAGAAACAGACCTAAAAGTTTGTAGTAGGTAGCTAATAAAGCATAAAAGTTATGCTTCATTTTTATAAAAATATTTTTGACTTAGAAGATATCAAATTTAAATATAATAATATGTCCGCGCTGTGTGGGTGTAAAATTTTCATTGCTTCCTGATGTTATGGTAAAACTTAGATATTGCTATTTGTAGCCCAGAGCTATTTTATGAAGATAAACTTTGAAAGTGTAATATAATGTAATGAGTATTTGCATTCCTCGCTATTAGATGCTAGGATGGATTTATAGCCTTCCTCAAAGTCCGGCTACGCATCCACTAGAAATGGGTATCCATGGGTTGCGGTTTCTGGCTGTTATGACTCTTCCGTAGGTTTGCCCCTGTATCTTAAAAATAAGTCCAAGTTATTTGTCATTTAACTCCTGACAAAACAAATATTGCATCAATCTTCACGATCAGTTCCTGCATCTTAACATTGAAGACATGGATATATTATTATTGGAATGGAAAATGGCTTTAAAAGAAGTTGGCTGTTTTCCATATACCCGTACCTATTTATTGCTCTATCGTCATAAATAGAACCACAGAACCGTAAAACAGTTCATTTGCTACAAAGGAAATGTAGTATCGAACATATCGGCTTTGGCACAAAGTTCAACATACCTGGCTTGTTTCAGCTGTTTTTCAGTCAATAAACATTTAAACACTTTGCATATATGGCTATAAACAAACAGTGTACTTAATAGAAGGAACAACTCGTAAAAAGGACAATAAAACAATAACTAACCTTAAAATATAATAACTAAAATATATAGTATAAGAAGTCCCTTTAGGCAACGATCCGAAGATACTGGCAGCGTTCCCCCTTTAAATAGCTAGACTAATTCTTTGTCCGAGGTAGCTGCCAACTCTTCGGTCTCTTGTGTTGTCGACTAACCTTTTTGATATTTCCTTAAAAAGCCTTATAGCGCTAGGACCCTACGGACCAAGGGACACCGAATGGGACAATATGGGGTCATGTTTCCTCCGAATATGATTTAATTAATTATCGCGATTAAATAATTTGTATTAATCTCGTGCAAGAGTTTTCTCAGAGGGTCCAGTCACAGAAAATTAATAGTCACAGTATCGATAAAAATAAATAAATCAGTGTCACTGCAACCTTTTTAGGTCTGGGTCTCAGATTTCTGTATGTGTTTCATGAGCACTTGTCAATCTAATCGGCCAATCATTATTTACAAAAAGATTTTTTCAATTCCCTAGGGCAGCTGTCCTCCGTGAACCCTCCGGCCACGCCCTTGCAAACTGTGTATCTAAGTTCGGTGTCTAAAAGAGGTAGAGTGCACAATAAACTACAGCGAACTTTTATAAAATATTTGACTCTGCAACTGTACTAAATCAAACTTAATGTCCATTACTTGCAAAGCTTTTTAAAATTGTTAACATTATTGCTGAAATATCGAGTTCATAACCCTCTCTTCCGTGAAAGCAATTTCTTTGGTTTTTATTGCATTAAATGGTTGCAGGTTCGAGCAGTTTTGCTTAGATGTGTATATAAAATTGAATGTCGTTTGATTAAAGCATTAGCAGCTATTAGATTGAAATAAATGATCATGAAATAGACTCCAGTTCAAACAATTTGTATGACTCAAAACTTAGGGATTAAAAAGAGTGGTGAAAAGTTTATTGCCAGTTCTTCTTGCCCGCTCTACGCCCTTGACTTGCGATCTGGAAGTAAATGTAAATTTACAATTAGTTTAACTTCTTTTCTGACGTTCATAAGTGTACTTGTTTACCTATATGAAATAAAATATTTTGAGTTTGAGTCTGATTCAGAAATCTTAGGCCCAGATCTAAAGAGGTTGTAGTGCCTTTTTAGGTCTTGGCCTCAGATTTTTGTATCTGTTTCATGATCATTTATTAATCTAATCGGCAAGTAGGCGATCAGCCTCCAGTGCCTGACACATGCCGTCGACTTTTTGGTTTTTCCTTCACCGTTTGAGCAAATGAAAGCGCACATAAAAAGAAAGTCCATTGGTGCACAGCCAAGGATCGAACCTACGACCTCAGGTATGAGAGTCGCACGCTGAAGCCACTATGCCAACAGTGCTCAGCGAATAAGTTAAGCTATTTATAATTAATTGTTGTCGAATAGCTTCATTGTGTTTTATTTATTGAAACATCCGCCACCGAACTTAAATCCAGCATTATTTTATCGTTGTAAGTCGATAAAGTATCAAAAATAACTATGTAATCAAATTGTATTTGATTACATAGTTATTTTAGCTATGTACCTAATCATAGTTGGTACTAAGTATGTACGTATATAAACTTTAACTAAGTTTATACATACTTAGTAAAAAATACAATCAAGGTATTTTTTACTAAGTATGAGAGTTTATAAGCTCAGACATGAATCATTAAACAAATTAAGCTTATGTTTCCGTATCTCCAAATAAGTTGTTATCAATGTTAATATGAACAGATAGGATATCCAATTTATTACAATATTGCTTTCCAAGGTTAAATAAAGGATTTAGGAAATTTATTAATCAAAGCATGATGCAATGGACTTTAATAGATTTGGGTTGAATTTGTAGTGTGAGATAATGCTGGAACCTGTCTTCCTTATAGAAAACTAATAGGTACTACCTACTTGTGGAATTTGATTCTCGGCGAAACAATATTAATGTTTAAAGAACTTTATTTGTTATTACAAGATAATGTATTTTAATTACATGAGAAACTAAATATGTATTAACGAACGAGATACACGTCGCCATCAGCCGTCCCAATTTTTGTCTCGGCTAATTCTGATATGTATCTTTAATGCCCTTTTGAATTGGTTAAACGCGCTAATATTACGAATTTTAGAGGGTAATTTATTATATAATTGCACACCCTCGTACTTAATAGACTTCTTTAAATAATATGTTCGGCTTAGGCAAGATAAGCAAACTCGCTGGACAAGTATTGCGTGTTTTTTTTTTAAATGATGACTTACTATGGATAGAGTTTTTTTTTTTTTTAATTAAGATACAGGTGGTTTAAACATATAGGCAGCTTTTATTAGTCTGTGTAAAAAAATTGTATCTAAATAGTACTTTTATTAATTTATTTTGTAGAGTTTGTAAGTTAGAAATTTTGTTTTTGCATGCTGTACCCCATATTTCAATTAGATATATATAAAATGTGGCTTTACTAAACAATTATAAATCAATTGACGTACAGATTGCGGAATGCATTTTGTAATTGATCAAAATCTGCCTATAAGTGATTTTAGTTTAGTAATTATGTGTGATATTGATATATATTATTTATATATATATGTGTGATAAATGATAATGATATTACTAAGTAATAAGCGTATATACAGATAGTATGTAGAAATAAACAGACAAACATAACAGTTGATAATGTGTGCTAGTCAAAACTATCAAACTTAAACCATTTCCTGAATACAGTCCTCGAATGTGATACATTCCAGGGCCGTAATAGTACTGGAACGGACTTCAAAATAACATTTCTAATATAATTAAATTAAGGTGGCAGTGTTCGAAACCCACCTACCTTATTTATATAACACACAAACGCTCCTGCCCGTTTCCCGCCTCTCTGATGTTAAGTTTTTTTTTTTTTTTTTTTTTAATTCCTTTATTTTACAAAAAAAATATAATACAATCATAACAAGTTACATTAGCAAACCGCAGTGGTTTATATTCATGTAGCCATAACAATCTTGTTTAGGAGCGCGACAAATGCATATAAAAGTAGTTTTTTAATTTGCTGTTTATATTGGTTGGCGTTAGGCAATCTAATATGTGATTTGGTAGACCATTTATTAGCCGCGGTAGCAAATACCTCAACGTTCTCTCGCCGTATACGTTGTTTGCTCTTGATGTACAGAGCCGGACTTGCGTTACCGCTCGGGTCTGTACGTCATGCTCTACTCGTTTTTTTAAGTCATCTCGAAAAAAGTGCTCGACTAGAAGACATTTATTAACTTTTTCTGATACGGGCAATATTTTACAGTGTTTGAAAACTCCTTTTTCTTCATTTTTGTATGAGTCGAGCACAGTGAAACCACCGCCCATAGGCACTCTCATTGAGGGATCTCAAGTGCGTTTCTGGCTTTTATAGGCAACCAAATAGTCACGTAAATCTATTGATACGTCTGCTTTTGTTGAAGTTTACGTTTTAATTGTTTATAATGTACCTATGGATGGTGCCATTTAGCTCCGCTAACGCCGGCTATTGTTGTTTTCGCGCGACGCGAGTTAATATACGTAGTTATATAATTAAATATTAATTATTTACATTTTGAACTCTGCCGCATGAAAAAGGTTTTATTAAAGTGATTTGAAGTCATGTATAAGAACATTATATTAACAATCAAATATATAATTTTCTTCCACATTAAAAATTGTATTTTGTGTTTGTTTTTACCAATGTATCAGTGTGCAGAGCGTTGGCAAGCTTTTTCTCAATCAAAAAAAAGTGTAATACTAATATATTTAACATAACCTTTTTGCTATACTCATACAAGACGGCGTTAGCAAACTCCCATTCTCCGCTTACTCCCGCAGCTTAATAATTTACTCGACTGTTCGCCGGAAAGCGGCTTATGTCTGATGCGTATGATGGCAGTGTACATCAAAAGCTTATATAGATATGGTTAATGTTTAGCTAGAAGTCTTTCCTTTCTGCAATAAACATTAAATCCTTAGGTAATTCTCGAGAATAAAGGTGGTGGTTAAAATGAACACCTAAAGACGAAACGACGTATTTTGTTTGTTTGTGATTGGTCGCCTAGAACCAGAAACTATCGTATAGTCCAGCACGCATAAAAATTGTACGTTATTCTGAAGGCCTCTAAGTCGAATTTATGCGGAAATACGTAAGTTGGTTGCCGCGCACCACTGCTATGTCCACACACACACGCTATGCCTTAAGAAACGCACAGTTGTGGAACGACGGACGTCGAGGTGATGGGGATGGTATTTCGTACTCTGCCGCGACGTCAAGGTGACACGGAAAAAGTCTTTGTCGAACAACAAGCTAATTTTCTTTATATTACAGGGGCAAACGGGCAGAAGGGATAAGGGATAAGTGGTGCCGCTGCCCATGGACACTCACGTTTCGAGAAAGCTCGCAAGTGCCGGCCTTTTTTGGTTGTTTCTAGTGTCCGGCCAAAACTGCCTTAAAAACGGTAAATTGTGGAACAACGCACGTCGATTATATTGCTCGTAACAATAAATATAACATATCTTCTAAATTATTTAAGCCCGAGTCCCTATCTGTATAATAATAGTATGACAGGAAATCACAGCGAAGTTGTGACATGAACTGTCGCGTTTCCAATATTACAAGGTAATGTTGAAGATTAATATCTGCGTTAGTGAGAATTCTAAGAACATAGCATCGATACGGGTCAGTGAAATACTATAACTATGACGAATTTTTTTAGATCAGTGTTTCCCAACGTTGGGCCGTTGCCCCACAGGGGGCCACTAGATTAACACTCCTCTAGGAGGCCGCTATTATCGATCAAAAGGTCTATTATTTTTATTAGCCATATCACAAACAGACGTAACATACAAGGCGACTCATTGGTCGAGTGGTTAGTACCCCGGACTGCGAATCCATGGGTCCCGGGTTCGATCCCCGGTTGAGACGAACATCGATGTGATGAGCATTTGGTGTTGTGCTTAGGTCTTGGGTGTTTAAATATGTATTTATATGTCTATCTATCTATAATATGTATGTATATCCGTTGCCTAGTACCCATAACAAGCTTCACCAGCTTAGCATGGGACTAGGTCAATTGGTGTGAATTGTCTTTAAAAAAAAATAGTAGACTTATATCAGGGCTGTATTTAATCATACCTTTTTCACGTGACGCGTGAATCGTATTTCCTGTAAATGAGGTAGACATTTTGTTGAATCCATTAACATTTACATTACGGAGAAATAAAGGAATAATAAGAACACGCATTGCGACGTCCTCGAATAATAAGCTAATCAAAATACGGAATGTGGGCATTTTGTATGCCTTGATAAGTTTTTGCTGGATTCTTGTTCCTTGTGACAGCTCGTAACTGTTATTAACATATTTGTAGAAATGTAATTTCAAAGGAAAGAAAGAAAGTTTTGCATACGGTAATTAAAATAGAGCAGTGTTGGCCTAGTGGCTTCAGCGTGCGACTCTCATACCTGAAGTCGTAGGTTCGATCCCCGATGTGTGCATTTAACATTCGCTCGAACGGTGAAGGAAAACATCGTGAGGAAACCGACATGTCTTAGACCTAAAAAGTCGACGGCGTGTGTCAGGCACTGGAGGCTGATCACCTACTTGCCTATTAGATTTAAAAATGATCATGAAACAGATTTTAATATCTGAGGCCAAGACCTAAAGAGGTTGTAGTGCCACTGATTTATTATTTATTTATTTAATTAAAATCGGGAGTTGTTATTATATTTCAATAAAGAATTATCTTGTAACTTAGCTATTTGTTGGTGTTACCAATTTATTATTTTTAGGTTGACGGAACAGACTACATATACGGCAACTGACATATTAAGTTAAAAAAGAAAAAACATTTTAAAATAATAAAAATACTTTTAATAGGACATAAAACATCAATGCATCTAAATTCCTTACTTAGTTAAGAGTTTCCAGTTGTCTTCCAGTTGTCTTCCAGTTGATAAATGTATATTTTATTCATACACATGACTTACACGTCATAAAGAACCAAAGACAAAACATTCACAGACTAAGCTTGTAATTGAAATTATGATGTCCCATAGTCAACAGCAAAATGGCGTAATTGTTTGTTTCTGAAAAAATAACAGACTTGAAATTATGAAGTATTTCCGAACATCCAATTCTTAAGAGACCGGCAACGCACTCGCGAGCATTGAGGCGCTGGCATTGAGAGTGTCTACGGGCGGAGCGGTATCACTTTACATCAGATGAGCCCGTGTTTTATAAAAAAAAGTGTTTCGATTCTTAAAAAACTTGCACACCTTTTGGCAGTGAAGTCCAATCCAAGGATATCAAATGAGCCTCTTGTCTAGTAGTCCCCTATTCTATAAAATAATCATTAGTTTAATTGGTACCTTATTTAAACCGCTTTACTGATTCTTTTATCAGCGTAAATAACTCCCAAATAATTGGGAAACTGGTTCCCTATTGATTAATCCCTTCTCGTCCTGCGGTTAGACCATTTCAATATAAATGAAGCACTATTCAAGTAAATAAATTTATTCTAAAATGCCATTCATGCTCTTCTTCTTCATGGCAGTTTTTTTTTTGTTTGACAGAAAGAGACGAAAGAGTACTTTAGAGAAATGAAACATGGCGGTAAAGTTTTTACGGATGAAACGCAATAATAAGAATAATATTAGCGTCACGAAGATGTGCAGCGTTTTTGTCGAAGAAAAGAGAGAGAGCGATTGACACACAGTGAGAAAGGGCCAACGTAGCATGAAGCAAATAGCCATGGAGCGAGAGTAGGGAGCAAGCGAGTTAGAAAGATCGAGAGAGAGAGTGAGATAGAGCGATCGTCGAATCACTGATACGTGCGGAAGCCAGCATTATTTTACTAAAACTACGTTGCATATGGCGGGATCATTTTTATATTATGTAAATAATATACCGTTAGTATATTTGTTGGATTTTTGAAATAGGCTTTTGAGTTTATTATTATAAAAATCACTTTTTATAATTCCATCCCCTTTCAAAGGGACTTTATTTTCGGACGCCGACTGAACAATGACTTCTGAAGATTCCTCAAAATGCGGACGTTTCAAGCTACTACTTAAGGTCTGCTAGGGTTTAATAATTGCCTCAGCCATAATGATATCCTGGGAAACAATAGCGGGTTTCCTTTGGCGTCCACAATATAGAAGTCACTAAGGATTTAATAGCAATATTTAGACATGAAAAAGGGTTATTAGAGCGCTCTCCTACATTATATTCGCGTTAAATTGCGATCTTCGACCTTGGTTTTGAAAGCTTCCGGCCTTTGAGAAGTAAAGCGATATTGGCGTTTCAATGCTTATTCTATCCTAACTATACAAAGTTATTGTTTGACCTATAATTATAAGGAACAGGCATATATAACAGGTTGGTCTGTCCCTGTTTTGGTTTGTTTACATGTAAATAAATATGTGTATAATCTAAAATTTAAATAAACATATCAAAATCAAAAAAAAATCTCTGAACAGACACATAAAATTTCATCAAATTCGGTCCAGACGTTTAGGAGAAGCTTACACGCGCACAGAAGACTACCTATATATCAGTGATTCCCAAAGTGGTCTATATCGACCCCTAGGAGTCTATGACTACCTGCAAGGGGTCTACGTCAGCGAAAAAAAATTTGGGGGTCCATGAAATGAAAATGAGGTTCCGCGGTAGTGGATCTCAACACATACACTGATAGTACCAACTTACTTACATCATACTATCTTATAATATCAAAACATAAACATTATTTATAAAAGTACCTACATATCAGATAAAAAAAATTATTATGAGTGTTTTTACTTTAAGTTTTTTACCACTAAACTTCACTACAGTTAGAAATTTACAGGAAATCAATATCAGGTAAGTAGAGGGGGTCTACCCAACACGGAAAAACATGGCAAGCGGTCTACGACACAAAAAAGTTTGGAGAACTCTGCTATATATGAATGAATATGACCAAATTTTATATTATGTCTCTAAGTTTGTTGTTTATGAATTCAAAGCATAGTGGATATGAGGTACTATTCAAATCTCTTAGATCAAATCCTAAAACTTTACCATATCATAAATATCATATCATAATATATAAGAGTATTTTTGTAATATTAGGTTTTTTTGCATCTACAGACGCACATAAGATAATGACGTTAATGTGATTTTAAAATTAAATTCAGAATAAGTACGCGGCCATATAAAATTGTAATCAAGCATGACTTGTTATTTTAGAGTTAATCAAGTAAAAAATACCTGAAGGAAATTAATTGGGTTTTGGCGTTGCGGCAACTCGATCAATGTCAGGTCTGAGTGCTAAGCTTTTGAAATTTATTGAAGTTCGTGCTAATTAATGAGGAACTTTAATTAGAATATCATCCACTCCGGTTATTTATTATTTCGGTTTACATTATTAATCTATTGTCTTTGGAGATTTTTTGGCCGACTGCGAATTTAGTTGCTCCTTAGGTGAGAGTAACATTATTTTATAATAACAATAAGTAGTAGAATTAATTTTCACGATTGGTACCTTTAAGTTCATAATATAATAACTTAAAAGATTGTCCAGAGAATATTTTATATTCTTCATTTTACGCCATCTGCTGGAACGTAAATAAATCAATATCTGGTATAAATATGTATATATTATAATTCTAATATACACAAAAAGTGGAGAAAAAAAACACACTTTCCCTCCATTTTATATTTATTTAATTTAACTGTATTTGTTTCAAGTTTAATCGTTAACGTCAAACTTTGTCAATTGTCAAAATAAGCTGCAGATGCGTTTGATGTTTGATCCGTGTTTTTGCGGTTGTTGAAAATGTTGTTTATTTTTATGGCTATCATTTGAATTATGTTTATAAATCTAGTTAAACAAACTATGGCATTATTTTGAGATTGTACAAATAAATAAAATGTCAGATACACCAATAATTTGCAGAATCTGTTTAAGTACAGATGTAAAAGTATACCATTACGATAAATTCAAATTAAAATCGTATTACGAAGAATTTTTAAGATTAAACGTAAGTAGCTTTCATATATTTTTTAAACTATTTACTTATTTGATATTAAAAGTTAGCTAATGTTAGTTAATGTAGATATTAAGAATTATTAGTACTCTAAGTCTAAGTAAAATATAACTTATGAAATTTTTAATATTTCTATTTTTGCTTAAGATACTCATATAAGTAATATAAGTGTACAAGTAATAAATGTTGTTGTTTATTTCCTAATTCCTATGTATATTTGTTTATTATCCACTGTCTTAATTTAAATATGTACTTTCTGTTTGCAGTCATATGATACAGATAGATTGCCACAATACTTTTGCTATGAATGTGCATCATTGTTGCACAAGTTTCACAAATTCAAAGAGAAATGCTTAACTGGAAGAAGAATTCTTCAAGAAATGTTGTGGAGAGATTCTGTAAGCCATTTCTGACCATTTGAGATGAAAAATAATTTTAAATTGATTCATATTATAGATGAAGTTGTTTTTCAATAGCTAAAGAACTTCAAAGTAGTGTCATAGAGTGTTAAAAGTAAATATTAATATTTTTGTTGTAATGGTTTGAAAAAAAAATAATGTTGATCTTTAGACATTAAGATACCATAAAATTATATTATTTTTAATTAAGCGATTTCAATAAAAATAAAAAAAACATTTAACTAAACACAGGTAACTAATACTAATAGAACATTATTTTTTCAGATATCATATGACTCTGTTTTAAAAATAAATAGACAACTTTTACAACTTTCTTCTCCACTACAAATATGTAGTGATACAAACATTTTAACATATATTTTCAGTGAATTTGAAAATATTGAGGATAACAAAGACAATATAGAGAAAGTAATTGTAGATAAAATAGAGAATAACACAGATAATGAATTGGATTTCAACTACGATTTTACTACAGACTATGATAAAGATTTCACAGATGTCAAAAGCGAAGATGAAAAAGGGAAAAAGGAGGAAATTAAGAGGCTTAGGATTTATAATAATGTCAATTGGAAGTTAGTATCAATGTCTGAAGATGAAGCCATTAAGGTTTGTAAAATTTAATTGACTTTTTCAGAACTAATTACAGTCAAACCTGGATAAGCGAGAGTTCAAGGGAGCACAATCTGATTCTCGCTTATTGAGGTTTCTCGCTAATGCAGGTACATAAGTAGCGTTTCTCTCTTATAGGGGTACGGGGCCATCCATAAAGTAGGTCACACAAATTTTAGGACTTTTGAACCCCTCCCCCCGTCCTGGTCACAGGTTGTCACATTTTTATAACCCACCCCCTCCTGATGTAACGCACACATTTTTTACTGCGCCGGCGCGTGAGGTAACACTTGTCGAAGGTCTCGCAAACAACCAACGTGCGTGCGATAGATAAGCGAGCGAGCACTCGCCGATGACTTAAACCTATTTAAATCCTTACCATTCAAAATTCTCGTGAATTTGAGTGTCTCACTTGCATTACAACGCCGCTCTAGAAGTTAAATAAGGTTGCATGAGAGATGATGGCATAGCGAGAATGCTAAATTATTAATAAGTATAGATCAAGTTCGTAAATTTTTGGATCACATTTCACATTCAAAATTTATTGTAGCTATAGTTCCTCCCAAATAATATAAATAAATTAAAGCTCGACTGTCGCTTATAGAGGTATAGATAAGTCTCACTTACGGAGATCCATGAGGGAAAAACGACTCTCTTTTACAGAGGTTTCTGATTCTCGATAATACAGGTTTTGGGAGCTTAAAATGACGGGTCCTGGCTATTACTCTCACTTATCCAGGTCTCACTTACCCAGGTTTGACTGTAACTTATATTTAATTACATCATAAACAAATATAATGAAACTAATGAAGTTACTTGCACAGGGTACAATAAAAAAGAAGAATGGTTGTGGGTTATATTCTGGTCAATAGAATATTTGTTGTGTTAAGATACAGATGATTAAATATGTCCTACAATTCTTGTAAGAATTAATTTGGTCTAAATTTTGCCTAAAAAAAATTCCTGCTAAAATAAGCTGTTTTAGGTGTAATTAGATTCTTAGAAATTTGAATAGAAAAATTCTTCAGATTTTTATATTTAGATAACTTTAATTAATATTGTATTATGAAGATATCCAATTTAATCATTTTTATATTTCTGTTTTTATTATTAATTAATTGCTTTCCAATGGAAACCAGTTGCACTGTGAAGATTTTTATTGTTGTTTTATAATGTGCAATGAACTGCAAATAAAGAAATAATTAATTTGCAGGCATTTCATGCTCGGGGAAGTGATAAAAAATATCTAGCAGCGCCATTCAAGTGCAAAGATTGCTTTAAGGGTTTCTCTAAAGAGGAAATGATGAAGCGGCACCGACAACTGCGACATAATACGGTAATAATGTGTACTTATATTTTCTGTTGCAAATATTTTGTATATTAATGTAATCTGCTTTGGTTTGTGTATAATTATATTATATAATATGGTAGACATAGACATAAGACATAGACATAACATTTATTACAAACAAAAAACACACACATAAACACACAAAATAACAATACTTAAAAAAAACATAAAATAAAATAGAATAAAATTAAAAATTAAAACTAAAAAACTTTCCTTTGCCATTCGGCTCGCTTCCAGTGTGCATTGTGTGTGTACTGTGGTTGTAATTGGCCCTGGCTCAGCATTATGCTGAGGAGCAAAAAGTTCCACAGCGCTGGTCATTCTGCCAGAGACCATAGCAGCTAGTTTGCGCCTCTAATAAAATAAAATAAATAATTATAATACCAAGTAGAAAAATAATAATAATAATATTAGAGTTAGAAGTGTGAGTAAATTGTGTGTAACGGTGTATAATAAATAGAATTAAATTAAAAGTTAAAAATAAGAATAAACGTAAATAAGTAGATATTTGTTTGTTTTATGGGTGGATAAAAACTACATTTCGTGGGACTTTGTTGAATAAGTAGAAGTGTCTTATAAGTGCGACTAAAATTCGACTTTAACGGTAAAATTCGGTAGACAGGCGAGTCCGTCTGTAGAGTTGGGTCAGGATCGATGTATTGGTCATGACGGAGATACGAATTAAGGGAAACTGTTACCGCGCCTCCCGTCCATAGCAAACAGATGGGGCTGTTCGGTTTTAGTGGGATCCCATTTGAACCCTATTTCATCACACGGACCGACCCTAACACTCCCCGCGTCACTTTTAAATCGTTGACCCGGCGCGGGGGTCAGTAAATTGATTTCCCAACAATAAAAATAAAAAAATGGTGCGTGTACTTATGTACGCGCGTAAGAAGTTATACTTCTTTGGCTTTCTTTATTTTTTTTGAAATATTAAATAACTAATAATAGATATTTAGCGTTAATAATTTAACAATATTTAATATTTAGTATATTAATTAATATTAATAACAATTATTATTTATTATTTTATTATATTATTAATTTAATTTAATAACTAGGTATGTTTCATAACCTTTTAACTAAGTAACAATAGGTCTATGTGAAAAAGCATTGTTAAATTTCTTTGAAAAAATAATTAAAACTGCTTTATTTGTTTAAAAGGTACTACAAATGTCATTATGGTCAAACGTCACGCATATTCTATTTCTTTTTTCGGCGCCCATACTGAATTTTGTGTCACGGTGCGCGCGCATCGTAAAATTTCACTCTCATAAATTTTTCATAACGCGCCTAAAGAAGTATAACTTCAAAAAGTGATTGATGTATTGGCAGTCCAAGGTATTCTGAGCATTCGTCGATAGCATCACATCTCAAATGCATCGATTGCCTTGCCTACTCCATACAGGAAGATAGGGAACACTAGAGCCCGTATCAAGTCTTATTTTGTCTTCAGTCAATTCCTCTTTTCTTCCAGATGTTGCCTAAACGAGTCATGGATCCTTTAGCCATGCCGATTTGCCTTTTTATCTCGGGGACAGAGCTGCCGTCGTAGCAGTAGAGATCCGAGATAAAGCGGTCAACTGTACTAATATCAGGAATTTTTCAAAATACTTTTTTATTTTCAGTCTAAAGGCAAGTTGGAATGTCGTTTTTGCCGTATGAACTTCAAATTTGGCTGTCACGTGCGACGGCATATGCGTGACCACCTCAATACATATGAGTGCTTGAGATGTCATCTCGTGTTTATGTCCGAGTGAGTATTAAAAATAATAACTTATTTTATATTATACTAGCCGTTTCGCGCCCGCTTTGCTGGACGAATTAAAATAAATTTTATGTTTCATTATTTTATTTTTTTTCATATTTTTATTATTCTTCTTTTTACCTTACCGCTAAGAAAATTGAAATATTTCGAAAATCGAGTTTTTAACAGATGTTGACGTTTTGAGGTTCTAGGAAGCCTCCCCGAATGTTTCCGCGGTGAAGTCCGTATGGATAAATTTTCATAAAAGTAAAACAGCAATAAAAAAATGAAGGAACGTTGGAATTTAATAAATAAATAGCCATAAAAAAGAAAAATTTCGCATCGAATGGTGGTAGTTTCATGTCGATACGATCAGTGGTTTAGGCGTGATTGAGCCTCAAACGAAGACCATTTTCATTATACATATATATATATAGATATTTTAAATTTTATTTACAATTTTAAAAAAAGCATATTTATCTGATTAGGCTAATCCGCAGATTTGTTAGTAAGTGTAACATTTATTACCATAATTGTCATATATTTTGGAAATGATAGTGTGTGTACTAGATATAATAAATATGTATATGTGGTGAACTTTAATAAAGATAAAAAGTGCGTGCGTACAAATGACACATGTGAACTGAAACTTCTTTGGCAAACGAATTTTAAACTCTTGTTCATATTTGTACAATTCTAAAAGTTTAGGCTTCCAAAAAAAATAATAATACTAATAATATTTTTTTCCTTCTTCGATGTTTAAAACACGTGGCATTTTAACTAACAATTCGTCATTTGATATTTCAATAAATTATTTAGCATAAAATATAAAATACTAATATTTCATGAATTCTCTTTACGAAATTTTAATTTTAATATAGAATTTCTATAACCACCCTTCTTAATCTCAATCGGTCTCTCCCTTTCGACAAAAACGTTGCACATCTTCGTGACGCTCCGTAATTTTTTTACCCTCATGCGCCTAAAGAAATTCACTTCAATAATACGTAAATATAATATATTATGAAGCCAGAGGGTTAAATCTCTGCATGGCTAATGCTGTATGCATCATGGTCTCATGGTCATTTTATGATCACTCTCGTGTACGGTGAAAAAAAATATCTTGAGGAAACTGGCATTAGGCATAGAAGGCTTGCTTGTTAAAAATATTACTAAAATGGGCTAAACTGTAGCACACACACACACATGGTTTTGTTTATTCAACTGCTGTAAATGCAAGAAATATGATTTCAGATCGTCAGCGTTACATCACGAAGGGTCTCATACTGGGAATATCAAGACCTGCACTCTCTGCGGGGAAGAATTCAAGTAAGTGATCAGAAAAAATCGGTGGCGCTGCAACCTTTTGAGGCCTGGGCCTCAGAGTACTGTATATGTTTCATGATCATTTGTCAATCGATCAGCCTCCTGTGCCTGACTCATGTCAACGCTTAATAGTTTCGAAAATACGAACACAGGAATCAAAAGGGTTTCAAAAATATTTCGTAATTAATTTGACGGATGGTCATTTTACACACGGACTTTTGACATATGGATATTTGACAGACCGTTTTTTTACAACTTCTTAGAGTAACTAACTTCACTTTACGGACATTTTCAATTATTTCAATAATTTCATACTATTCTAAGCAAAGCAAATAAATAAAGCTTTTATTTACAACCATAATCTTTATATATGTATATATCATCTGTGTGTGTAAAAAACTTCTCCTAAAAACGGCTGAGCTGATTATGATGAAATTTATGTGTAAGTTAATTGGTTTAGATTTACAATTAGTTAATTTTTTTATGTTTGATATTTTTGTATTTAAAACAAGATAACGTCTGTCCGGTCCGCAATTTTTTATAAAATGTCTAGTCTTTTAGTTAAATTTTATTTATGCATTTTGTATAGTTAATTTTATTTAACAGGCACCCATCGACGTATTACTCCCACTTGCGCACGCACAGAAGTCAACACATCTGTACGATATGCGGCTCTTCGTTTGTCAGCGAAATTGGTCTTCAACAACACAAGCGCGTCAAGCATTGGGCGGGGCATACTGTAAGTGATAACATTTATTTTCTATATGTAAGCGGGGTACGCGACCCTTGGGGGCGGGGGTAGAGTTTGTTTTAAAAGGGGGTCTGTTGAAAAATAATAAATACAAACTACACATGGGTACAAAAGATTCGTTTATTAAAGGAATTAATAATTATAGTGTAATGTTATAAAACTCAATTATAATAATAAAATAAAACATTAGTTTTCAAAAGATTGAGGGAGATTTTTGACAGTTCTTGGCGATTTAAGAGTGGTGGATAGTTCTTTGACAGTTCTTGGCGATTTCAAAGAGTGGCAGGTAGTTTTTACAGTTCTTGGCGATTTAAGAGTGGTGGTTAGTCTTTGACAGTTCTTGGCGATTTAAAATAGTGGCGGCGATTTTCGTCTCAGTTTTTGCCGATTTAAAAGAGTGGTGGATAGTTCTTTGACAGTTCTTGGCGATTTCAAAGAGTGGCAGGTAGTTTTTACAGTTCTTGGCGATTTAAGAGTGGTGGTTAGTCTTTGACAGTTCTTGGCGATTTAAAATAGTGGCGGTGATTTTCGTCTCAGTTTTTGCCGATTTAAAAGAGTGGTGGATAGTTCTTTGACAGTTCTTGGCGATATCAAAGAGTGGCAGGTAGTTTTTGACAGTTCTTGGCGATTTAAAAGAGTGACAGCGAGTTTTTACAGTTCTTGGCGATTTAAGAGTGGTGGATAGTTCTTTGACAGTTCTTGGCGATTTAAAATAGTGGCGGTGATTTTCGTCTCAGTTTTTGCCGATTTAAAAGAGAGGCGGAGAGTTCTTGGCGATTTATGGCGATTAATGATAAATGTAAATTGAGAAGCATTTTTTTAATTTTGACGTTCATGTTACCTAAGGATAAATGGATAATAAACCGAATAACTTTTTAGTTGCTCCATTAAATTAATTGAAGTGACTAAATCGTTTTCTATGACAATTTTAGGAATCTCCAGAAGATGACGAATCCGCGAACACCTTCTGCGTGAAATGCAATAAGCACTTTGAAACGCGGGTGGCTTTCGAAGAACACCTTTTCCACTCAGCCATGCATACGGATAGTCAGCAGTGAGTTCAGCTTTTGAGATGGTATAGTTTTAGAGTTATAAGTGTCTAGTTAATGCTGGTGAGCTCTCTGGGAGTGTCCAAGAGCCTCCTTCTTTCAGTAAAACCAAATCAAATCAAGTCATTTATTCATTTAGGTAACACAATGTACACTTATGAACGTCAATAAAGAAATACGTAATATAAAATGCTTCTAATTTTAAAACCTTCCTCAGAGTTCAAGGAATAAAAAAAAAAAATAGTGGAATTGGTCCAGCAGTCTTGTATGTGCATATGTATGTATTTCAGAAACGACGCGGAGAACAAAATGGAGGTTGGCTCAACAAGAAAAATACTCGGAAAGAAAATGCAGGCCAAGGTATTGTTTTATATTCTCTAAATCTTATGTTTTAGTGGCATGGTCGTGGGTCTGCCACTAATTCACTCACATGCTACCACACACTGACACATTTACTGACAGTCACCCACACACTCGCTTATTCGTTCACTAGCACCATACATACATTGACTCTTTCACTCACAGGCAACCACACTCACTCTTTCACTCACATGCAACCACTCACAGGCATCTACACAGTCACCCACACACTTACTTATTCGCTAATATGCATCCACACACGCAATCATTCTCTAATATGCACTCGTGTTAGGCGTGTTACGCGTCACGTAATGTTTTTGAAGAAAAAATGTTATTTTAAACACAATTGTTATGGAAGAGCTGAGAACCCTGATACAGGCATTCTTTACTTAAAAGGGTTCCCAAATATTACACATAATGAATAAACCTTTTTTTTAAACCATAAGTCAAGTACTTGTTACATATTGTATTATTTATCGGACTATATTTTATTTTCAGATTACGAGTCAATTAAAAAATCGGTAAGTCGGTAGAAGTAACTCGTTTGTAACATACAAACTATGTGTAAAAGCTTACGAAAGTATTTTCGTCTCTTTCTGTCAAGTGTGTTTTCGCTGTTTTGAAAAGAGAGATGAATTATAATCTGTGCTGACTGGTAACCATGGCAACTGTCCAATAAGGCCACACCTTTTACAGAAAACCGGATGATATAAAATTTAAACCTATGAAGAGAAGATGGCGTCGGATGAGGAAACAGTTCAGAAAACCTACAACTTGTCATCAGGTGAGTCAATGGCGCTTTAATTTAGTTTAACTGAATAATTAAAGGTATATATTCTATTTTTATATAATTACGGGCAAAAGTGCAGGAGGCAGATTTTAAGTGATACCGCCGCCCATACACTCCCAATGCCAAAAGGCTCGCAAGTGCGTTGCCGGCCTTTTAAGAATTGGTACGCTTTTCTGGACACTAAGTCCAAATGGTTCGGAAATATTTTAGTGGGTATCTGGTTCCACCTACTGGTGGGGTAAAAACTGCCTTAAATAACGTCAGTTGTAGAACGATGGACGTCGAGGTGATGGTATTTTGTATTCTGCCTCGAGGTCCGATGATGAAACTCAGCTGCAGGTATTAATCCGAACAACTCTAAATACTCTACGTGGTAAATGCGTTAAATATCCCGAATTATCTTTGGACATATCGATATTTGGGCCTGTCAGTAAATATACTGGTCCAGGATCCTCCCTTTGAGTTGAAGGAAAGTAAACCATCCTTCTTCCACATGTTCGCGCTATCGAAGTATTTCCCGTTGGACATATAAATACATTTCGATATTCGAACCAGTCGACCCCTAGCCGAGTTCCGAATCTCGTAGGAGACGCCCTTGCGCTAGTCGAGAGAAAAGAGCATTCCGGCAGAGCTACGCTCCCCAAAACAGCCCAAACCGAGCTGTCAACAGCGAGATTCCATTCCAAAAAAAAAAAAATGGTGCGTGTACTTATGTACGCGCATAAGAAGTTATACTTCTTTGGCTTCCTTTATTTTTTTTAAATATTAAATAATTAATAATAGATATTTAGCGTTAATAATTTAACAATATTTAATATTTAGTATATTATTAATTTAATTTAATAACTAGGTATGTTTCATAACCTTTTAACTAAGTAACAATAGGTCTTTGTGAAAAAGCATTGCTAAATTTCTTTGAAAAAATAATTAAAACTGCTTTATTTGTTTAAAAGGTACTACAAATGTCATTATGGTCATACGTCACGCATATTCTATTTCTTTTTACTTGTCTTATTCCCATCTCGCTCGCGCACGCTTGGCGCCCATACTGAATTTTGTGTCACGGTGCGCGCGCATCGTAAAATTTCACTCTCATAAATTTTTCATAACGCGCCTAAAGAAGTATAACTTCAAAAACTGTCAGTGGTTAGACTGGTCGAGGGACCCTTTAGGTCGGAGGAACTGTTCACCATTTCTCCACGCTTTATTCATAAAACTAATTTTAACTACTCTTTTTTCCCTTAGTGTGGAAAATATTTCGACTCCCAAATGGCGTGTATGAAACACCATCTAGAAGAACACCCGCGTACATCGTTCTATGCGCCGAACGAACGACACATATGTGAGATCTGTGGCGCGTCTTTAGCGGTGAGTTAGTGACAATTTGATTGGTGACATTTGACACTTCATCATTCAATGACGTTACCTTATAATGGCGGGATTATTTTTAGAACTGCACCGTTGCTTATTAATTTTTAATTACATATCTATAATGAGAATATAAATTTACGATTAACTTTCACTTATAAACTATACTAAACAATTGATGTTCTAAAGAGAACTGGGGCTTGGGACAAAATGACTTTCCAACGCAAAATTAATTTGTATGGAAATGGTCATCTGTTAAAGCGTGACTGTTATTGTCATACAAATTCCTTTGGTAGAGATTTTGTCTATAACCCCTGAACAAAATTTGCGAAATTTGTTTTAAAATAAGTGTTGATTGATGATTGCCTATTTTAAAAGAGTACCGAGAGTTTTTTACGCCGGCTTTTTCTCTCGGCCTACACCCTCTGTCTTCTTTGCCGATGAGTAGGGATGCCTTCAAATTTAATGACGTGGAATAAGTGTCCTGTGTCTTATGTTCCATAATAAACATATTTTATTTTATTTTTAACGTCAACAATGTTGCGTTTTTTTTTTATGGCTCTGGCACGGCTTGTGCCTTAGCCAGCGTCAAGTATGAGATTTTTATAATTCGTGCTTTTTGCCTTAGAAATTCGACCATGTCCTCCATGAACGGTTTAGGCACTCGCCCGGTACCACAGAACCCTCCCAAAGGCCAAGAACAAATTTAAATTAAATTAAAACTTGCCCTCGAACCGGGAATCGAACCCGGTACCCCTCACCTAGCTGCCACTTAATAAGACCGCTAGGCTATGAGGGGCCCTCTCAATGTTGCGTTAGTGAATGATGCTAAAACTGACAGATATAAACTGTCATCTATCAAATTAGCCTGACATATGTCATTCATGTTATTGAACTTTGGAAATTAGGGTTTTCAATGTAAATGATCAAGATTTAGATTTCAATTACAATTTACTAAATAACCTTCTCCTTTTGAGTCATAATAATTTATCATTATCTCCACAGCCGGGTAGTGTACCGACACATCAAAATATGCACACAAAGGAGAAGGTACACTCGTGTGAGACTTGCGGACGGCAATTCGTATCCAATGTGGGTTTAAAGCGACATAAATTGGTAAGATTATGAAATTATTAATAAAACCTTAAAAAATGGCTGAGCAGTGTTGGCCAAATGGGTTCAGCGTGCGACTCTCATCCCTGAGGTCGTAGGTTTGATTCCCGGCTACACAAATACACTATCTGCGCATTTAACATTCGCTCGAACGGTGAAGGAAAACATAGTGAGGAAACGGGCTGGCTTTAGACCCTAAAACTCGATGGCGTGTGTCAAGCACAAGATTATTACCTATCTATTAGATTAATCAATTATCATAAAACAGATTCAGATATCTGAGGTCCAGACCTAAAAAGTCACCGATTTTTTTATTTTAAACACCTCTAAAGATTCATATTTATAAGTCTTAATGCCTTTTTTGCTTGATTGGGGCCGTTCAAGTATTACGGAAGCGCTATAGGGGGGAGGGGGGTTATTTGGTGATTACGTCAATAGTAATTCTTCACTTTTTACACATATTATCCACACATTGTCTATGCTTGAAAATGCATTTTCGAGTATTCCTACAAAAAAAAAATAGATACGTTTGACAAGAGGAAGTGGGGGGGGGGGGATAAATTGCATTAAATCTGCTTACGTAATACTTGAATTAAAATATATTATTGTATAAAAGTTGAACCGTATCTGAATCATTTGACACCTCGTCCCGAACTTCATTCGAGTTTTTTGATGATACAAATGCTTTACAAGTTCGTTTAGGCGTTCCAGCGTGTCTCTCACAACGTCGGTGATCTATTATCCCTGTCTTCTTCATATCTTCTCCTCTTACTTTCTCTCTCCTTTTCTTATCTCTGTCCTTTCCAGTGGCAAGGGCGTTAGGTGTTTTAGTAAGAGTTAGCTGTTGTGCTCAACCTTTCCCATCTGGACGACAAGCGTATATGGATTTGGTTCAAGCATCAAAAAATATTAGTTTTAATTATTTTTGTTTACAACCCACGTCGTCCTGGAATGCGTGGTTGTTCCCAACGTACAGAAATCCTCGGAGCTTCAGATCGCTCCGTGAAGCCTGCGATATGCCCAGAAGACTGGAAAGAGTTAGGTTGGCATAGTTAACCAGGGTTTACGCACAACGGACCAAATTAGCGTCTAAGTGCGGAAATTGAGTTCACACTACTACTTCTACTACTACCTACTACTTTTGTATGGAAATAGTTGTTTTTTTTTTTTAAATTTATTCATCTTTTTTTTTAGACACACACAGGCGAAAAACCATACCAGTGCACATTATGCGATAAAAGATTCACTCAAAGCAACAGTATGAAATTGCATTACAAAACATTTCATCTGAAACAGCCTTATCCTAAAAGGTATGTATTTCAGATATTCGTGATTTATTATTTCTATATGTATTTAACTAACGGCCGTAATGTAACGTTGGGTGACGTCACCCATACGTTGTCTATAACATCGGAGTAGGTTTTCTAGAGAACGTTGAGTGTCACCGTAACGTCAAATAGCGGTGCTGTCATTGGCATGACGGCCGACATAGCGGTGATAAACAGTAGTTCAACGTTTTTCGCGTCTAGTAGGTGCCCATATTTAATTAATACAATAAGTGGAAACGTGACATGGACGAGACGGCTGTTATTATAACCGCAAAATGACGGCCGTTAGTTAACGGCACCGCTTTTCTTAAGCTTTAGTTAAGTACACAAATTTTTATTTCGAAAATCGTAATCTTTGCATGAGTGAGCGACTTCAGTCTATCATTGTTCAAATAATTTAAAAAAAAACATGTGTGTGCTTATGTACACGCGTTAGAAGTTATACTTCTTTGACGTAACAAGATAAAAATCTTTTCAAAAATCTTATCTTTTGTTATAGCAGCTATATATGCTATCAACAATATAACTTTTATATTTTTGATGGCACAATATTTGACTAACACAATGTGTGTGACAGAGAGCGCTATACGATTCCGAAATTAGCCGATTGTCTCTTTCTAAAAGTCGTTGACCAATTTTATTTCGGTAAAATGTTTAAAATTCTTTGCAGAAATCGAAAGAAGAAAGAAAAGGATGTTATCATGGAAACGGCAAGCGAAGAGTCGGATGTCACTAAAGAAGTTGATCAGCCGGGAGTCGAACCTGTAACTGAAGCTTTATATGGCTATATACCCTAATGTGACCGTGAGGCAGACATTTTTGTGTTTGATAAGTATTAATAATCTTAGTGTAATATTAGGTAACGGAGTTTTGTGTATTAACAATTTGTATAAATCAAATGCTTTGTCTGACTTTAGTGTGTAATTATTTATTATTATATGAAATTAAAAAAAAAAACATTTATTTATTTTCTACTTATTTTCTGAGATTTGAGTTCCAACACCAATAAATTCGGACTTCTTGTAAATGTCAGATTTCCAAAAGCGAAGAGGGCTTCTATAGTCTTCGAGAACATAATGAAATAAAATATATGCCGCACTAGCTACTGGTAAGTACATGTTCGCACAATATTCGCAAGAGCACTGTGAAGCAAGCGTGTTTTTATTTGAGATCCCTATGTGGTTTCCTCTATATATTGTAATGTAATGTATTGTATTGTAATGTAATGTATTGTATTGTACTGTATCTTCTGTCGATCCGAAGTGGTGGAGGCCTGATGACCTGTAACACAGGTACTATTTACCTACTATATACCTTTACCCTACTATTTACAGGTACTATATACCTTTAGGCATCAGTCTCACACAGACTTGCTTTTTTCATAAACAGAAGTATAATATAACTGTCACTTCCTTATGTCCTAAGTTTAAGTTTTTGTGAGAAAAAAAATATATAGCAAGCACATTCTAAAAGGGAAGACATTCTTATTTTACAGATCGTAAAACATAGAGAGCAAGGTTGTGATTCTTCGATAATAAATAATTTTTTACTCTTGTCGGAGCATGTGCAATAGCGATTGTAGAGCATCAATACGAGTAAGCGTGTAGGCAAATAATTATTTTAATTTAAAAAATGATAAATATTTTTTTTTTAATCCTACGCCACTGTTAACAAAATGATAGGTATAGTATAAATTCGCAGCCGAAATACCTATAACAGGTATTTTTTTAATCGTACCTTTTCATAAATATCACGAATACCATTTAAAACCAAAATACTTCAAATAGTTATACGCAATTATATTCGAGTTATATTTGAATAAAACACACTCATAAATGTAAATCTTTATTACATTAAAAAATAACAATTCTAATTAGAAATTATGTACATCACAGAACAAAACAGCATTTTAAAATTAAATGTCAAGGTGCTGTGAACATACCAATGAAAATTAAACCATTAAAGGGGGCTATAGACGGACCGCATGTTGCAGTCAAGACCGACTGCAATATGCGGTCGCCGCACGGCGATCTGCAGTTTCCATACTAAATTCATGTTCGCAATACACGGACCGCTCGAGCAGTTCCTGAGTAAACCGCATATTGCAGTCGGTCTTGACTGCAACATGCGGTCCGTCAACGCCCCGCTATAGTTAGTATTTCTAGGGTACATTCTGGGAGCTGGTATATTTAATAACAGCTTAGAAATAGCTACAAATCACTTATCGTCAAATAGTAGTGTTGATATTTGTTACCCTATACAAAAATCATTTTTTCAAAAATGATTAAATCCTACCAACTGCTATCATGGGAAATAATTGTAATATTCTATTACGGCCTATAATAAATCGGCGATCTCAATAAATACATCAAGATTGGTTTTGCCGTTAGGTGGTTAGGCGCACTAGACCGCGACACAAAATCTTAAAATATTTAACACGAATCATCTTTTCTTTTATCTGCTACTTGCTCCGGTCTCCTTCCGAGTAGATCTCTTTTTACACATTTTTCATGCTGCAAAAGAAAAGAAAATTTTATTATATTTCTCTATCTCTTTTTATGATAGTTTTAACTCAATTTGACAGAATGAAATGAAAGACTTTAAAAGAATGCATATATACTATTATGAATAAGGAAGTGTGTTAGAACACACATGAGTTTATCCTGTTTTTCAGGCATGTTCATCAAACTATTCATAATAATCTGACAAAAAATCTAACAAAGTCAAATAATTATTTTGCCCATTGAATGTGAGACTCCTCGTCACGCCAATATTGGGATTCAAATGATCTACGAGTTCAAAAGCTTAAACCAAAAACAAAATTACAATTTTTATATGTCCTTACATAAATATGTATGGACCACAAAGTACAAATTCTTAAACCCATTAACTGCTAAATAAAAAAGAACTAAAACATTTTAATCTTTATATATATAATTCTTCTGTGAGTGTGTATGTCACTGAACTTCTCTCAAACGACTGGACCGATTTTGATGAAATTTTTTGTGTGTGTTCAAGGGGATCTGGGAATGGTTTAGATTCACAAATCAGCTCGATAGATGGCGCTGTAGTCGGTACTTTCATACTTTTATATCCTAATCGCTTGAAATATCAAGCAGGACAACGTCTGTCCAGATCAGCTAGTATTTTATAAAATTTTAAAATGACCTTACATAGAGATCCCTATGTTAAAATCTTTAGCCAACAACAAAATGTTACCAGATTTTAAAACTATAAGAATTTCATAAATTTTAAAAAACTTAACTAACCTCATCATCCGAAGAGTCGTCAGTGTCAGTGGATGTGTCCGTGTAATGTCCCAGACCGGGTAACACCGCAACAGACCTCATCGCTCCTAAGGTCTCTGACTCCACTACTATATTGCTTACACTGGAAAAATAATATAATATTTTACCACAAAAAGGCTATTTTTAATTATAATTAATTTTAGTCACCCGGAAATAACAAAACTAGTTTAACTCTTTATCAAAGTTTTAAAAATTGATATCTTAAAAGCAATAAATATATCTCAGGAACCGCTGTCAAATGTACTTTCCGGAAACAACTTGTTGTGACTACTACTCAATAATTTGAATAAAGACCAAATAGTAAAAATATAATTCATATAGATAGGAAAAATCACCTATTATCATTTCCATTTTTCTGTGGTGGAGTTTCCTTGTCTTTTTCTCCTTCCATTTCACTCGCTTTCCTCTTTCTTATTACAACCTGAAATTATATTGAAATAATATGAATTTGAAACAGATATATAAAACTGTGAATTAAACCAGCTGTAAAAACTTTTATCATATAATAATAATCACAGGGATTTTTTAAATAGTAATAATATTATTATATTAATTCTTATCAACAAGTTATTTTATAAGTAAAAGGGCTTACTATAAAGTTAACCATTATCTAGTTGATAAAAGGGCCTGGGACTAGTGCTTGACGGGCTACTTCTAATTAATTTGCGATATTTGTTTTAAAATAAGTGTTGTTTGATAATTTGCTATTTTAGAGTTTTTTACGCCGGCTCTTTCTCACGGCCTACACCCTCTGTCTTCTTTGCCGATGAGTAGGGATGTCTACAGATTCAAATTTAATGGCGTGGAATAAGTGTCCTGTATCTTATGTTCCATAATAAACATATTTTATTTTTATTTTATAATATTATGGGCAAAAATATAAAGCTTTAACAAATTTCCGAAGACTTATTGAGTTGTGGTAGGGATATTATTAATATGCTTTGTTATTCAAAATCTGTTAAATTTTTATTATAACTGTTTGTATTATTTTTTAGTTCAGAAGGTTGAATACTTATACTAGTGGTAAATAATACTTACGCCCTGCAATTTATTCTTCTGTTTTTGAGCTGCGGCAGGTGTGGTCCTTGCGGGTGCTAGTTGTGCACGTAGACGAATTATCTCCTCACTCTCTGCTAGGTTTGACACTCGCTCTCTGGAAATCCATTTATATTTGCGTTATTACTATAGTGCATTGCTATGAATATGCTAAGTATCATTGAATATAATAATAATTAAAACAAAAAAACATGTTGCTTAGGTATGGCCTAGATATATATTCTTATATTGCACTGTTGATATACACCACTTAAATATTTAAGGCATGATTAAGGATTATTAATAAGATACTAAACCTAATTAACAGCTTATACCTTCTTTCTCAACCATTTTTATGTTGTAGCCCAGTAAAAAGTTAAGTAAAACAGTCTTGCCACCACTATTTTTAATAAATCTTTTTATACCTATATTTCGTTTATATTTATTACTTTCAACACTCTGCAAACCCCTTTAAAACAAACTCGACCCCCCCACTTGAAAAATGATGGCTTATACCAATTAGTACTTCCTTATTATTCAACTCATTGAAACTCTCCCGTAAGCTGTGTTTCCTAACAGTCTATAATGATATATTGAAGTAAAACACTAACCTAAACTCCTGCATCTCTTTCTTCTCCTCAATACTGATCTGTTGTGCAACTTCTGCTTTTGTCCTCTCAACCAAGTCAAGGAAACCTACTTCATCATCATCAAGACCTCTTATCATGTTCTCTGAAAAATTATACCATTTCATTGTCACATTGTATATGTGAGTTACATTATTTATGTATGAGTTAGTCCTATGTTTTCACTGTCATTGCTCAGTTCATTTATCGTTTGTGCTAGAGCTCTGCCAGATTCGTAAACAGATCTATGTTATCTCAAGTGTTCAACCTCAATATACCTTTCGATTGCTAGTAGCTTATTGAATACAATTTGTAGTACCAATTCATATAGTGGCATGCCTTGTTTAACACCCTTATGATTTCAATCCCTGAGCTCTAAATCTACTGGAATGTTTTAAAGCATTCCATATAATCATGGAATATGCAATTGAAAGCTTTCACATTAACAATAAATGCAAAGGATTTTTAAATTCTAGTTCTCTCTCTCTACTAGAACCTATATTTTTTCCATGCAGGCATTTAGCAGGGTCTCAAACATGCAGCTCATAATCACTTGTTCCATAGATTGATTGAAAGTACTCAGTTTCAATAATTATTCATCTAGCAATGTAGTAACAACTATTTTATTTCTGTATTATTTATGCCTCATCGCTAATTTTCTTGAATAAATTGCTTAGTTCACTCTTTAGTTTTATGTTTGTGTAATTTCAAAGATATTTTCTTTGTAATTATACTGTTTTTCCTTCAACCTTCAAGCAGGATGTGTCAAAATATATATTTTAATTTAATTAAATAAGCAACTAATTAAAATTAAAAAATTAATGACTTACTAAGTTTGTGTGCCTCTTCAAATTCAGCTTCTTTTTTAAGCCTCTGTTCTTCCAAGCGTTGGTAGAGGGGTCGAGTATCATATGGCTCCTCCGGGGCCTCTGTTTTAACAATTATTTTTATTGCTTATTTATATGTCTTTGGTTAATATGTTCAATAGTTTTTCCTTCAATATTCCTTTTTTTCACAAAAAGAAATTAAGAACATGATTTCTTTATAGATTATAACAGTTTCAAGAATTCGGGATGCTACTAAAGTTTACATTGAAAGACATAAAGAAGCATTTCACAAAAAAATACGATCATAAGCAAAAAGTAGATAAATATTTCAGATTAGTACTAAGAAATAGTAATGAACCTTTAGGCTGATCTTCAGTGCGGACTTTTTCCCATTCTTCTTGTCGACGCCGCCGGGCCTCCAAGATTTCTGATTCCGATATAAATCCGGAACTCATGATGGAGAATTTTTAGTTTCAGTTGAAGCAATACGAGCAGCAGGTATGTACAGTTTTTAACCTCTGACAATTTCTATGGAATGTTTTCAATTTTATTACAATGATAATATATCTCCAACAAATTGTAAAACGTCACAGATTCAATTCTGTCAACTGTAAACTGATAATTAAGTCATAGATAACAGACGTTTCTATTATAATTATTAAACATAACACGTATACTAACCCATTCAAATCCCAAATTTTGGTATTTACGCCTTTAGTACACCTACGCATTACGCAATCGCATGGGGCAGCGAAACGACGTAAAAACTGTAAGTTGTATCATGTATGGCAACGTTTCGCATGTGTTTTGTCTCGCTCTAATATATAGCTAGATGAAATAGTTGCGTCCTTATCGGTATTGTTTCGCAAGTAACTGCGAAATGGCTGTTACACAGACGCAGACGTTTCGCTAGTGGAGTTTCGCATCGCAAGGCGTCACCACGCGTTCTGTCAGTGAGGACAGAATTTCGCACAATGAAAGCCGAAAATATTGAATTATTAATGAATTTGATTCGAAATTATCCCGAACTATATTTAGTTGGGCATGTTGATTACAAAAATGCATACAAAAAAGAGGTGGCATGGAGGAAAATTCGAGAAAAGACGGGAATAGATGGTAAGAAATTTATTGTTTACATTTTCGTTTTTAATTTCTTTTAAAATAGTTAACAAATTGAGATCTAACATTAAATGCTGCTAAGTCCGCCCTATGTCTATTCAGATGCATCGGTACGAATGCTCCTATAGATTCCGAAAATTGATTGTTTTCGAATGTGTGTGCACCTTCGTGAATCTGCAGTAAGTTATGCAAGCACAATGCAGCCTTTACAATTTTAATAGTATTATTTAAATCTGTTTCTTAAGGCCTCAAGAATATTGTAAATTTTTGTGTTAATATGCCAAACGCACATTCTACTACAACTCGTGCCCTTATTAAAATGTTTTTTTATCGTTGTCAGTCATTGCTGCATCTCTAGTGAAAGGTCTCATCATAAAGGTATCTAATTTAAATCCTCCATCTCCAATGAATACATGTGGAGTAGGCTGTTGAAAACCTGGCAAAGGCTTAGGAGCTGGCAAACTCAGATCCCGTCCCGTCCATTTTTTAAAAGTTGATAAAATGATGAATTCTCAAATATTGTACTGTCGGAATCCTTACCAAATGATCCAACATCTACGTATGTAAATAAATATAAAATATAAATATGTAATGTGGATCAACTACAGCCAACAACACAGTAGAAAATCGTTTTTTATAGCAATAGAATAGTGAGCCGCTATTAGGTGGAGATTTAATAACAATATGCTTGTCGTCAACGCTTCCAAGGCAGTTAGGGAAACCCCATATTGTTTGAAATGCATCTGCTATTTCCAACCATGATTTAGTAGATGGAACTGGGATGTACTCTGGTTGTAGTATCTTCCAAATTTGTTCACATACTTGTGTTCCTATCTTTGAAACAGTACATTCACCCAAACGATAAGAGAAAGCTATTGTTGTGTATGTGTCACCAGTTCCTAAAAACCTGAAAATATTGTTACAGTTAAAACTCTGAAGGCTAAATGGAGAAATCTAAGGGACACTTATAAAAAATATAAAACGGGCCAGCAAACAAACAGTGGACAAGCAGCGAAGAAACTTGCTAATTGGCAATGGGCTGATCAAATGTCGTTCATAGATTCTTCCATAAATTTAAGGCAAACCCTGGAAACCAGCAGGATAATACCGGATACCAGTATTATATCAACAGAGAATGACAATGAAGATGTTACTGAAGCTGAACAAATTGTTAAACCCGAGCCAACTGAGAATAATCCAAGACATGAAGAAATATCCCCAAGACGACGACGTGTAAGCAAGAACGATCCTGCTGACAAAATTATAAATTATTTGAAGACTAGAAAAACGGGAACTTCAGGCACAAACACTGCAGAAAATCTTGTCAAAATAGCATGTGACAGAATCGACATGGAGTTTTTAGGTTATGCCAATACAGTCAAGAAGTTTTCTTTACATAAACAAGCTGTTATTAAACTTCAAATAACAAATATTATAACTCAGGCTCAACTGCAAGAACTTGATAATGGCCGGCCAAATTCTAATTTAAGTAATTCTTCATCCTGCAGTACTAGCAATCTTTACTACATTAATTAAGACTTGGTCATGTCAACCCCAATGCAATCTGCAGAACAGCCATCATATCATACAGATATTACACAAATGCACTCACCCAAAACACAAACACACTCACACATTACACAAATACATACGATCCCCACTATTGACAATACAGACTCCCAAAATATTTCAACAAGTGCACAAATACACATACCTAGTACACCAACACATTCGGTCCCGACTTTCATAAATACAAACTCAACCATTGCACAAATACACTCACCCAATATACAAACCCATTCGGTCTCGACTGTTAGCAATTCAAACACCCAAGTACCAAAAGACAAGAACACGATAACTTAAAAATATACACGAATATATTTGTAATTGGAATGTGGAAAAATGAAAACATTAACATTTAATAAATACTTACCTTAAACAAAGTGCAAGTCTTTCTTTTGTTGAAATAGCCATCCTGTAGTTTGTATTTTTCTTTTTAATATGAGGTTCAAGGAGATTGTGTAAATATTCAAAAGTTTCCGGCTTCATTCTGAAATATGTATAGAAACGATCTTCATGTGATTGAAGTTCTAAGCATAGCTTATTTTCTCCGAGTTTTCTTCGTTTCTGATTTATTTCATGCACCCAGATTCTACGCTTTCTCTTTAATACCGACGCCAGCAACAACAATTCTTCCTCTTCAGAATCTGAAAGCGACGACTAGGACGACTCAGATGACATTCTGAAACGACGTCTGCACCTACAGCCCACGAAAGCTACAATGACATAACAAACTGCAGTGTACTAACGTTCCGCAGATATTTCGCTACCGCAATTATTTCGCAAAGACTCGCAGCCGCATACGAACGCGTAGGTGTACTAAAGGCGTTAATGTTTATGAGGCTTCTGGTTTATCTGTTTTTATGTCAATAAAAGCTAAGGCATATATACACGTGATTAATAATTCTTGTATCATAAAAATACTTCTGAACGCTTGAAATATATTTATTTAATATAAAACGTTGACAACAAACGATACTAGCCTGGAAGGTAACTCTTAGTAACCAACGTAAATTAAAGCACAAACAACATAGTTTTATATTATCCTATTTACGCATTAGAATGGCCTTAGAAAACAAATTCATAGAGTACGTTATACAAATATTGCATTTTAATACCTATAGAGAAAATTTGAAATATCTTTTGTCTGTGAATGTTTATAAAAAATAAAAATAAAATGAAACGCTAAATATTAGAGTATTTTAAATTTTAATGTTTATTGAGTGGACAAATCATTATTATTTTGTTACTTGGTTGATATATTGTATAAGTGGAAAGTTTAAATTTAATTGATATCTACTTTTCTTTAGGTTGTTTACCGTAACAATACTGTTTTTTAACAGTTAACAGTAATATCATTGTGGGAATAAATTATCAATTACGATGTCTGATGCCGACACAAATGATGCCGTCGAAAATGAATATGTTGAGGATGGTTCTAATAAACTATTAGTAAAATGCCAATTTTGTGGTTCTAAAATTCTAGAACGGAAATCTGGAAAATTTGTTACAAAAGAGGTATGTTCATTTTCTTAGTTTGAAACCTAACCTATAATAATTAATAAGGCTTTTCTTTTGGCTTGGCTTTTCTTAAACATATCACAGAATGTGTAGTCTACACACTGCACTGTGATAGATTGTTGTTTTGTAAGGCATAATACTAATTCAACTTGTTTCACTCAATATGAATAATTGAATAATATAATGTATTATTTGCTTAACGAAAACAACTATTAGTCTTAGACACATAAGCCAGAGAAAAACTAAACATAATTTATATTTACAGATTGATTTACCACTAATGGAACAAGATAAAAGAGCAGAGGCCAAAGTGCAATATGAAAAAATTAATCAATTTTTCTTTGTAGAAAACATGTATACTTTTGAAAACATAGGTTTTACACATACAATAGATAATTGTAAATATTTAAGTTGTGCCGATTGTGATGCGGGGCCTGTTGGCTACTATAATATGGACACAAAACATAGTTATGTAGCATTGTCTAGAGTTAAACATGAATAAAATAAACATACTTATATTATAAAGTAAGAGTATCTGAAATTCAGCTTTCCTAATATGAATATACTGGATATAAGCTATCATACACAGTAAAAAACCTTTAGTTTATGTAATTTGATTTATATTTTTTTTACATACGTTTTCAATATGAAAATCTATTCTTAAAAGTTACAAAAGTGGTTACTATTTTGGCAAATTCCAGAATGCAGTTTTGTATTAGACACATTTAAAAAAATTACTATATATTCTGATATTGTATAGATTTTTACCATATTAAAAACCTTAGCACACATTGTTGTTAATATAATGCTTTGAATTTATTGAAATATTTTTAATGTAAATTAGGTAGATATTAAATACTTGGGTTGTCATTCCATGCAGAAGCATTTCACTTTAAATAATTTATGCTGAAATAAAATTACTTTTACTGTACTGTGCTTATTTATGTAAATAAATTTTATATAATAATTTGAAATCTGTTTTCATTTACCCTTTTATGCATTTCTACATAAAATTAGTAATGTGATATAATATATTATATCTACAGCTTTCTCTACAAAATGTTATGGCACCATTGTAATTTCTCTTCAAAAAAGAACTATTTTAACAACTTTACTTTATCTCAATAATTGACAATTGGTTTTATAATTCCAGCAATTAGATTTTTAGAGTTATATCATATGTAGATTACAATCTCTCAATTATCAAAACATGAAATTATATCTCACCAATTTTGCCTCATATTAAAGTTGACCCACGTGCCCGGAGCGACACCTTTAATATATTCTCATTATTTTATTGATACTAACTTTTATGAAGAAATACGTTATTCAGATGCTTAAACTTCGTCTTTCCGTATCTGTATTATCCATGTTCGTCTAAATATTTCGTTAAAGTAGTTTTCATTTATAGTTTACCTTGTGATATAACCAAAAAATTCGAAGGTCTTGTATCGGTTTCCGTGGTGTAGCGGTTATCACATCTGCCTAACACGCAGAAGGCCCCCGGTTCGATCCCGGGCGGAAACATACTTTTTCATTATTTATTTGCTTTTTTTTTATGTTTGTACTTTTACATTTCATATTAATAAAAAATATTACTATAAGAGACACTATAAATAAATAGAACGCACTTCTCTAAATTTTCATTCAGTAGTGAATTGGTACTGTAATAAAAGTAAAGGTTTTAGAATTCCTATTGAGAAAATACAAGTCGATCTCACGGTTCAAAAGTCATGCATGCATAACACTTGCTTGCTTGTGGCTAGAAGATTAGCGTTACGATAAAAATAAGAACTTTTCTCAGTCCCCTCTTGTCGCCATAACAGTTCTAATATTCCCGCAAAATTTCGCTAAGTTACATATTATATTGGTTTTGCGTTATATTAAGTATCGAAAAATAATACTTTACAATCTTTACATTGAGAGTTATAGATTCTCGACAGTTGACAGTTCACTTATGACACTATCAGATTAATGTAAATAAATAAATCTATACATCTAATCTAATAATCTAATAAAACTACTATTTTACATAAAGCGCTCATTTATCTCTTTTCATCATAGCGTACGTAAATACAATATTAAAAAAGAGACAAAAGAGTATTTAAATAAGATCAATTAGCACACATATTTTTGTAGAAGTTGTATTGAACCTTTTTTTTAAATGATTAATTAAGATAATCTTCGAAAACAAAACACAATGGCGTAAACTTAGGGCCATATTCAGAAACGAGATTTAGCACGAACTATCGGCGTAATAGTGCTTTACGACTTTGTTCCCCGGGTCAAGCGATATGACAATAGTATATTTCATTACAAGTGCGGAAAGCCTGTCATTGCAAAGAGTTTCGACAAATGTCTACCCGAGCCGAGGCGCAGCCGAAGAGAGGGTTGACAGTCGGAACAAGTTGCAATGACGGTTCCGCACGTGTACTGAACGACTAGTTTTAATACAGTTGCGAAAAAATTTAACAATTTATTAAAATATTAAAAACACAATAAACTCAACTAACTAATCATTTATTTCTTAAAAAAAGTTATAATTCACATATACATTTAAATTGGTACAGTTTTTTTTACGAACTGGGGAAGTTTTAGGTTGCATATTTACTGTTTGAGACAAACTATTATTAATTTCGTATGATTGTTCATGTATATTTAATATATAATATAACAAATAACTAAACTCGCAAAGAACATTTTTGGAAAATGGCGCCAACTGTAAAATAATATAAGCAGAGATTTTTTTTCTTCACCCGTTCTAGGTAGGCAAAGGGAAAAGGGGCTGCTCATACAGCCAAGTCTTCAGTAGAATTTTTTTATTGATTAATAAGATGAAATGAAATGAAACCTAACCTAACTCATTGAATAATATCATTAAATCTGATATTGAAACAAATTATTAGCTTCTTTTTTGAAATATTTGCATGAGTCATAAAAACTTCTATGATTTTTTTTAGTAAAAACTTCGTGGTTTGTTTTTTTCTTTTTAATAAACATTAATTTGACAGTTAGGAAAGAAAACGCACTAGTTCGGGAAAGGTAAAGAAAAAGCACGAGTGTGTAATAGCCCACATCCCGAACGCTATACCTCAATACGCCACTTTTTGAGCAACTATATTAAAAAATCTATTACAGTTTTGACCTACGGAAACTTAAAGCTAAGTATCGTCTGAATCTAACGCTTAAACTTCATCGTAGCATTATAATATTTATCTATTACAACTTTGTTGCAGAAATACAGAAAAACAGTACAATTAAATAATTAAATAAAAGAAGTCAACAAAGTTATCGCTATGTACTAAACGAATACATCAACCAATAGTGTGTAGTGTGTTTTTCTCGACCTCCCTTACTCTCTATCTCTCAATCATTATCACTATTCTCCCACCTCTCGCTCCATGGCACTGTGCGTGATGCGACGTTCGCTCTATATCACTCTCACAATCGCTCTCTCCCTTTTCTTCGACAAAAACGCTGCACATCTTCGTGACGCTAATATTATTATTATTGCGTTTCATCCGTAAATTTTAACCCTGATGCGATTAAAGAAGTTTCACTTCAAAAATTACATAAGGACAAAAGTAATGGAACAAAGCAAAGCAATTAAATCATATGTAAACAATGAAACAGATAATTATAAAAAATAGGACACATGAAAAAGCCTATTATTGGATCACCGCTTTTCTCGTAGCCTGTTAGAAAGCTTCTGACGTCAACACTCGTTACCTTCGTTACATAGAACGAGTCATCAGATTTATGCATCTCCGGAACTAGCAAGTAACGTGCCTACTGCCTACTGTTGAAGATTTTCTACAGATTGAATAATATTGTTTTCCTGTCCTTCTAATGGCTGCGAAATTGCCTGCTATTTTCCAATACTATATTCATAATTTGTACCAATCTTTACTATCAAGTAATGAGTTAGAATAAAAACATACTTTCCTTTAGGGACATACAAAATTAAAATTAAAGCTATCGCGGAAAATGCTTAAGAAGAGTATCCATAGCGCTAAATCACGTTCACATCAACACAGAACACAACCGAATTAGATATTACTTAGTTAGTGGTTAGATGGAAGACATTGCTCGAAAGCGATAAGGCCGCCAGTTGCCCTCCATTTTATTAAATTATGTCAATTGTATTAAATTACTGTATACATGCAACGAAGTGTTAATAAATAAATGTATTTAATAATTGGTATTGTTTTTTTTTTCGTAAATGTTTGAACCTTTTTGTATATGTATTCCATCTTTAGTATAATAGTTTTTGGTTATATATAATTTATATTATCTGTAATACGAAATAAATGTCACTATAATAACTATAAAAAAACAAAATGTCTAGAAGCATTTAATCAACGCCTGCAAATATAATCTTTCTCATAAAAACTAAATATTTATCGTAAGTGGGTTATACAGTTAACCATAAACAATTTAGGTCACACCCAATCTAGTGTGTCTACTTACATATAGGAAATTGAATCGAGGTTCTGGGAGGCATAGAGTTTCAAATATCCGCTGTGATAATAAAAATACTAAACAAAACAAAATCGATTTTAAAGTGTAAGGGGAGCAACTATGGATATCCAGACCTATCTCGTTTATCAAAATGCTCAATCTGGACATCTGGTGAGCTTTGAACAAAACGCGTTCTTCAGAAAGGAGGGACAAATGGAATGATGGGGTGCATGGGGTATCTAGAGGGTACACGAAATTTAAATTTTGATAAAAGGTTCGGGTAATCAACCTGGTTGTTAAATAACTTAAATGCAAACGATACATTACTTAGTTTTCTACGATTCTCCAATTACACCATCAAGTGCGCTAGCCTGGTTTCGTATAATGAAGATTGTAATTGTCGCTACATTTCTGATAATTTAATGTATTGTTCGTGCTAAAAATAAATTATAGTCTATATCTGTTAACGAAGTATTTAAATATTATTATGCCTTATAAAACTAAAATGTTTACAACACAACAGAAAGTAATAACATTGAATTTAGATTGTATTACATTAAATAAAGTTTAGTGTTGGGTTGGAACTTTCAACTTTTGCTTGCTCACTACAGCTATGATATTATGCTCTGAACAGCGATTTTTAACTACATATTCGTCTTTTTCTGGAGAGTAGAGAAGTAGAAGAGAGTGCCCTAGAAAAGGGTGGATAGGAGATATATAAGCATTCAACACAAAATAACTTTATTCATATAGGTAAACAAGTACACTTATGACCGTCAGAAAAGAAGTTAAATTAATTCTAAATTTACATTTACTACTAGTTCCCAAGTCAAGGGCGTAGAGCGGGCCAGAAGAACTGGCGAGAAACTTTCCGCCAGAGTTTTTAATCGCTAAGTTTTGAGTCATACAAATTGTTTGAACTGGAGCAAATCAATCCCAGGGATTACGATCATTTAAATATTCGTCAAATTTATAAAAAGCTTTGTTGCAGGAAGAGAATGGAGAAAGAAAGCCATAGATAGAGACATCTGGAAAAATCTGGATCAGGCCTTTATTTGAGAAGGGGTTCCGATCAATGGTACTGAAGGAAGTGAGGATAACGAGAAAATGTATATAACAAATTAGGTCTTTTCGTAACTTTATCCGTCCATCTGTCTGGATATTGTGCTAAATGTCATGTCCAAAATCATTTTAGTTTTAAAGCGAGGCCTGCAATGTGCATTCAATATTTTTGTTAGCTGTCTTCTAACTTTATACACTTTTTAAATTAAGCTTTTTATCGACTTATGACATTTTCGTTACGACATGTCGAGGCAAACTGGCAGGAGGCTCACCTGATGTTAAGTGGTACTGCCACCCATGGACACTTTGCCAGAAGGCTCGCAAGTTCTCTCAAAGCCCGCGATAAAAGGTATGCAATAGCTTAAAAAACCAGACCTCCATAAAATCAAAGAGAATAGTCATAAAATAAGGTATACAATTTTAAACCTGGCCGTTATATTATAACGCCATTAAATATAGAAAACAAATGTATATACATTTTTAATGGTATTAATAATATTCTCCATAGTGTTTGAAACGCGTAGTTATCAAAGGGATTGAATTATTAAGTCATATATAACTCTTAACGAAGCTACGTCTATCACCACTTGATAATTTGGTTTAATGAAACGATTATAAAGTGAATTATACATTATGTTAATTTCACGCAATTAGATATGTATATGAAGTATGTTATACAATGTTGACGTGAAATGGTTTTAGTTAGATTTTAAGCTGACTTTTACATATTTTTACTAGACTAGAACGAGAAAATCTTTGCTAGATTTTTATATAAGTAATGTTTTTTGAAACGTTTACGACAACATTCAAGATTGGCAATTTGTTAGTCTCAAATGTTAAGGTCTCTGCAGTTAGGCTATGGAATTCACTTCCTGTCCCTATTCGCTTAACTCCTTCTCTATCTTCCTTTAAATTTCTACTGTACAAACATTACCTGTCCACATTGCATCCTTAACTTTCGTACTAACTACTAACTGACGTGAGACTGATCTAAAATCATCGTGATTCTTATGCACTTTTTCATGTATCCTTTTCTAGTTTAGTATTTTTGTGTGTAGTTTTCTCCTAATAACTACATATATGTATTATGTATTCTTGCACTTCTTGCTTACCTTATCTAGTTGAATAAATTTTTTCATTTGCCTTGAAAGCGATAAGGCCGATATTTCATGCAACGAAATGTTAATAAATAAATACTCAAATATATTACGCGCATTGCAAACCTATCCATATTTGTCTACACGTATAATTCTAAAACGCGCTGACAAAGTTATTCCAACCACTAAGGATCTGCTAAAGCCTGACCTAACTACCTGACTATAGCCTCTGAGGCCATCGGGTCTTAGTAGTTAGACTGATCGAGAATTCTCCCTTCACCATAGAATCAGTATACCTTCCTTCCTCCTCATGCGCAATCAGTACGTTACATCCTGAAACGCGAGATTTTCAGCGTACTCAATTACCTACGTATACACGTTGTATATGTCCCACTATAGCCATAGGCCTCCTCTCTTAGGCGAGAGGGAACGGTCTGTAGTCCCCACGCTAGCGCAATAGGAGACTACACATTCATCCATAGAACATATAAATATCTCTTGGGCAGGGACCCTCTTGGGTTGGGGGCCCGTGGCATTTTGCCAGCCCTGCCACCCTATTGTTACGCTACTGGTTAGGGATCATGTCGAAGATCTTTCCTTAAGGTGGGACAAAGAACAGCACCATCCTTATTCCTTTAACTATGGTATTTTAAAGGTTGTTTCTGATAAGTATCAAATAAAATATAAAGTCATGTTTGTCTATGAACTTATTCCGTTATCATTATCAACTCTACTTGCGAAAGTGCAGCATACAAATCTACAGGTGTGTCAAAACTCAAAGATCGATGGAACAATGTGACAGGGAACAAAATAATAGATAAAATCATAAATACATTATTAAGAAGAATTACTAAGGTAGCAGATGGTACAATAAAAATAAATAAACTTAAGTGGAAATGGGTAATGTACCCTACATTGCAGAAAAGTGGAACAAAAAAGTACTAAACAGGTCCAAGTTACAATAAACGCAAAAGCTTTTGCCAAAAAATGGCACACAAATATCTTAAAAGAACGAGATTATAGAAACATAAATATGTCTAATTGTAAAATTATCTGAAATAAAAGGATATTATTATTACTTTCAAAATAGCTATTGGCTGAAGATCCTGAAATCTGAATTAGCAAATGCAATCAGTTGCGCCTCTATTCACAGTATTGTACACATGAACTGTGCTATCGGCTTCCAGACACGACGGAATTAACGAAAACAGCGTATTTCTCCCCTAATGCCGGCAATACCTGCGCTAACAAAATGGGTTTCCATGTACTGTATCTACTTTTTATGACCGTTCCGTAAGCTCTATCGTCCAATTTAATTTAAATTTTATTTTAATATACTTTTTTGGCGGTAGTTTTGATATTATGTGACGGTAAAATTTTATTTATATATTTGTACAAAATACAATGTAGCTTTTGTTGCCTTTTTTGTTCTATTCGATAAACGAAAGCGCAGTCATTTGCTAAAGTTTACAATTATGTCATAGGTGAGGTTTACACAATAATCGTCGGAACATATGAATGTTACGTGAACGTCATAAAATATTATACGACACCAGATATGTGTAACTTATATACAGTATCTTAAGAGTTTCAAAGTCGATACAAAGCGCGAATTCTGACAATTGTCTGTCAAAATCCAATACACTTTTGACGTACGTGAGTCTGACTCAGCGCCACCGTTGTTTTTGAATCGCTACCATTCCCAAATCCAATCCAGATTCAAAAAAAGGATATCAGTTTACCTGTATATTGAAATGGGATTATAATTCTGGCTTCCAAGCACGCGTTATGGATTCCATAATTATTGTCTATAAACAAATTTCTCGGAAACTAAGCCATCTCAAGGTCATTAAACTCAAGTATACCTATTTAAATTTAAGCAACTGTCGATGATTAATCGATTCTGTACTTTTTGTACGGGTACCGATTCCAGGTGCTTTCGATAGGTGACCAGGGTGAAAGTAACTGTCTGCTGGCCCAAAACCTATGTACATATACAGAAAAGTACCTAGTAATAATATAGATCCAGTTGTGAGCTACTCTGCCAAGCTGATGATTTATTAGCCTATTAAACGGGAGCTAAACCTGGACGTTTACGAAAAGAGTCAAATCGAAGGTGACTAGTGCCGAGAGAGCAATGGAGTGGAGCATCCTATATATAAAAAGATTCAAAAAATTCGAAGTGTCACATCAGAGTGAAAACTAAGATCACCGACGCGCTAACCCACGCCTTACAGCTAAAATGGAAATGGGCACATTACAAGGTGTACAGATAAAATATGGACCGCCGCACCCGCTGAAGGGGTCGTGCAGGCAAAAGAAACGTGGGAGAACAACAAAAGCGATGGGCTGTCAACATGGTTAAGGTTTCTGAGGTGAAATGGATGGAGGAAGCTACAAACAGATCCAAATGTAAAGTTAAGGAGGAGCCCTTATACCCAAAAGGGGTTAGTACTACAGAACACAAAGAAACGGAAACAATAATAACAGCGTAAAATAAAATAAAAATAAAAATATTAATAGAAACAATTTTTATCTAGGACCTTCTATATTTAACATAAATCTTGTCAATATATTTTGATTAACCTTTAATCATTATAACATTGACCTTAATTTAAGATTTTACATAATCAATACAAAAATTGTAAATATTATTGCATATGTTTATCATTAGTATTTTTAAGATGTATAAAGTCAACCGCAACATCATGGCCGCTTTTATGACAAACTTCAAACACATACTTAGTCTGTGAGCCGTAGCAAAGATAATGAATGTATTTTATATTTATTCTTAATTGTCTTTGACCGTTACAACAGATGTCAGATGACTTGCCTTAGTATTTTTTAAAATACAGTTATACTATAAGGTAATACACCGTTCTCACTCTCACGTAATCGGTCTCAATCACTCTCTCCTTTTCTTCGACAAAAACGCTGCACATCTTCGTGACGTTCCGTAAAAAAATTACGCTCATGCCTAAAGAAGTTTCACTTCAAAAATATAACAAAAAAACACATAAACGCCATCATAGCGTGCCTTTAGTATAAAACATTAATAATCGTGGTCATTCTAACATGAGAAGATTTTGAAGATTAACGTCAATTAATATTAAAGATATGAATAGTTTTTCTATTATTTAAAAAAAGTTTTACAAACAAATTCAAGAGCATGCAAGCTGAATATAGACGAGCGCAGTGTGTATACCTACTACATGAGATAATATAGATAATATTTAATAACAAAGTCTCACTTACAGACATTTATTTATCTAAGGAAAGTATTTTAGAATTTAAATTAATTTAAATATGCTTATTAGTTTTCTCTTTTCGCACTTTTAGTATATTTATAAGAAAGTATTCATCAGAGCATAAACAATGACGTCAATTATGCTTGAATCCTACCATATCTAAAAATGAATTACCTGTTAGCTTGTACGATTGCAGACTATGAGTTCCTGAAATCGATTTCCGTCGTTCCGGGCAAAAACTTTAATGTAGGCAAGACGCCGCATAGCCTGAAGGACACGATAAAGAACATTACTATTTTAAGTTTATAAGCGCGATTGTATGCGACAACTTCACATGCTAGTATCACAAAAATGTTAACTCAATTATGTATATGTATTACGCTACCGGGAATATAAATTTTGTATGACATTGACCCAGTTAAGTTCCAGGACTAAACTGGGAAAATTGTCTTAATAATCCTGAAGAACACTAACAGAAAATAAATGTTTTACTAGATACATTAGGTTTTTTATTAATGTATAGAAAGCTGCCAATTTAATTTACATATAAATGAATTAAATAGAGGTGTATTGTAATTAAATTATTGTAATATAGTAGAAAGTAATTCTGATTAAAATTATATTTATATCTACATTAATATTATAAAGACGAAAGATTTGTATGTTAGTATGTTTGTAACGAATTGGCTCAAAAAGAACTGGACCGATTTTAAAAATTCTTTCACCATTTGAATGCTACACTATCACTGATTAATATAGGCTATTTTAATTTCATGAAAAAATAAGGATTCTTCTAAAACTACAATAATGTTACACATGGTGTAAAAAAATGCCTATAACATATCTTTCATCGCCTGCGCTGCGAAAACTATTGATGATAGAACAAAAAAATGTTCGACAATATTAAAGAACATATCAATATCTAAAAAAAATCCACCAGTGCGAAGCTTGGACGTGCCGCTAGTTTTTTATGTATTATATAATATGCAATTATGTCCTGCCGCATGATTGCCGTTGAACCCGATATTTTTGATACAACAGCCTTGCGATTCTGTAACTCACTTTTCGTACTCACACAGCGGTTTTCGCATCGCGGCGGTCGCTCTCAAATCAGTCGTGAAGCAGTCATTTTATGATTTGGCATTCTGAAAAGATGGGATCTTGTAGTTTATTGTTTATCAGAATGCCAAATCATAAAATGACTGCTTCACGATTGATTTGAGAGCGACCGCCGATGCGAAGACAGATGTGTGAGTTTGAAAAGTGAGTTACAGAATCGCAAGGCAGATATTTGTATTGGTTTCACCCAGAAACAAGATGCACAGATTAAAGATGGAGTTTAACTACTAGGGCGAAGAAGGAATAGAGGGCATCCTAATAAAAGGTGATAAGATATAGAAATGTTAGCAGGAAGCGAATGGAGAAAGAAAGCCATGGATAGATATACGAGTATTTAGAAAAAGCTGGAGGAGACCCATGAAGGGGGGGGGGATATAACGATATAGAAAGAAGTTAGAATATTAAGTAATAAGAAAAATGTATATAAGTATGTTTATAATGTATATATGTATATGTCACCCAGAATACCTAAAGATCCTGTGACTCTTGATTAAGTGAAAAATCTTTCCTGCCTGGAATATAGTCCAAATCTACGCGAGGAAATCTGCTGTATGTTTTTTTTTTAGGAATCTAAGGTTTGGTTTCCATGGTGAACCTCATGCTGCAGGTGGATCGAAGGAAGACTATACGAAAATTCCATAAGTGCGTTACCTCTTAAAATTAGCACCCTCTTTTCTTTTACAATTGTAACACCTAGTTCTTACGAGAGATGTCTACTGAGCAAATGTGCTCCCTAATAGGATAACACCTCAAAAAGCGAGCAGCAAAAGCGGCTGAATAACCGTGGAGATGGAATCTAAATAAAATTTCAAGTAATTTAATCAGTGGCTCGGGTAGGCCTTAAATTTTTGTATCTATTTCATGATCGTTTTTCAATCTAATAGGCTTCACCGTTCGAGCGATTAAATTCGCACATAGAAAGAAAGTCCATTGGTGCAAAGCCGGGGATCGAACCTACGATCTCAGGGTTGAGAATCGCACGCTGTAGTCACTAAGCCAACATTGCTCTTGTCTATGGGTTATCTAAATCTGTATATTTTTTTAATTGGTTTAATTTCTATTATATTTTTTATATCAACTACAAAGGAAATAAACAGAAGAATTGGAAATGCATGGAAGAGATATTGGTCCCTAAAAGAAGTTATGAAAAATAGTCAAACAAGCATGCACATCAAGAGAAAACTTTTCAACATATGCATCCTACCAATTCTTACATACGGCTGTCAAACATGGGCATTAAGCGTAACCCAGAGAGCCATGGAAAGAAGCATAATAAAGAAAAGAAGAATTGATATTAGTAACAAAAAATTCAGAGATAAAACAGGGTTTGCTGACGTTGTGTATAAAACAAAAGCACTAAAATGGAAATGGACTGGACATACTATAAGAGGAGCAGAAAAATGGAGCAAAATTGTTACATTGTGGCAACCAAGAGGCCATAAAAGAAACAAAGGTAGGCAATTTAAGAGGTGGGCTGATGAAATCGTGGAAATGGCAGGATAGACTAAGACCTGGACGAGATTGGTTTACAATAAGGAAAAATGGAGGACAATGGGGGAGGCCTTTGCCCGTAGGCACACAGAATCTGTTACCATAGATTAAGGAAAATAACAGTTATAATGTATATATGTATTCTGATATAAGGCTATAAATAAATAAATAATAAAATATTTTTTAGACGTCGCGCGTCGGTCCTCGTCGTAACATTTTTCTAGTAAGGAATCAGTTGTTTTTAGTTTATAAACCTAAATATTAATTGAGGATTACCTTAAATTTTAATGCACGACCGCTGGGCACAGTTTACACTTTCATTTATAAGTCAAAGAATAAAGATGACAGCGATACTCATAAGACATTTATTTCTATTAAAATAAATATGCAATGAATAGTTTTGCAGTTAAAATTTGTTTCCTGGTAATTTGTTCCATCGTTTGATTATTCTGACGATAAGACAAATTCACCCAAGTAATTAACCGGCATTAATATTGTAATTTTTGTTATGCAATTTGTGTTTTATGCGCGTTTAAATTTCTAGGTCAACGACAATTTGTGAAGAGTAATGCGTACAAGATTGGTCTTTGAAAGATGTGAAAAGATCGGGAAGTATAATTTTTCTACAGTATAGAAAAGGTCATAGATAATTTACGTATAGGTTAATTAAAAAAGGGTGTGTCTACTTATGCACGCGCCTAAGAAGTTATACTTCTTTGGCTTTCTTTATTTTTTTTAAATTTAATTAATTAATAATTAATATTTAACGTAAACAATTTGATAATATATATATATATATAATATATTTAGTATATTATTCAATTATTAATTAATATTAATAACAATTATTATTATTATTTATTATTGTATTATATTATTCATTCAATTTAATAACTTGGTATGTTTCATAACCTTTTAACTAAGTAACAATAGGTCTTTGTGAAAAAACATTGCTAAATGTCTTTGAAAAAATAATTAAAACTCCTTTATTTGCTCAAACGGTAAATGTCATTATGGTCATTCAAAATTCTTGGCATAGCTGCTAACTTCACGCATATTCTATTTCTTTTTACTTGTAGATTGTCTTATTCCCATCTCGCTCGCGCACGCTATAATCACACTGACCACTTTGTGTCTCAGGTGCGCGCGCATCGTAAAATTTCACTCTCATCAATTTTTCACAACGAGCCTAAAGAAGTATAACTTCAAAAAATATGTATAAATTTGACATTTGTCAATAATTAGACAGATTATGGAGTAGTCAACTACACAATATTAGATGTCTTCTTTTGATTTTTGATATCGTTTTTTTAGAAAACTAAAGGTGATAACATACGACGCTGTGTTTTTGTGTATGTTCAAACAGCTAAATGAACTAATTAAAATTATTTATGTTTTTTAATGTAGTGATTTAAGCAAATATTTTCCTAATTCCGTCTGCAAAAACTAACCTTGGAGTTCAGGTACCTCGCATTGGAATTCTTCGCGAACAGACTACTTATCTAGATGACATATTCGGTAGTGGGCAAATAAAAAAAAAACATTAAGTGCCTATCTGATACCCAATCTGCATTATTAAGTAAAAATGATACTACTGAATTGTTATAAAAAAGTACGCTAGAGTTTTGGGTTCGATTATCGGCTAAATCTGCTTCGTACTTTCCAATAAAAATATTAATAAATCAGTACGTACGCACTCTTGCGCGATTAGGTGACGGGAATCTAATCCCGTGTAGGTAATTATATAACTCCTTTTTGAGCAGTCGAGTAAAAAGCTCAAGACGTCAATATTGCAACATTGATTGTCGAAGTGATAACATTTATTAACTTCTCTTTTGTTTAGCCGACATAATTCTAAATTGTTCTGAAACCAAATGGGTCTCTCTACATCAAATCTACTTTAAAAATTAAACATTTACTTACTTATAATGAAACAGTTAAACATTTGACAGTGATAATTTTTACTTAAATTTAATCTTAAGGCAATCGGAGGTTTATTGAATAAAAGATAATAAGAGAAAAAAAGCTCAATTGTTAAGCGCGCCTCAAACCTCAAGAAGTCCGTTTGAACTCTGACTGCTGTGTGAATGCATGTCATGCTTGTAAATAAAAATGCTAAATGAAAAAGATTTGGAAATATGAGGTCAACATCTTTAAAGGGTTTTTGCGCCAAACTATTATTTAAAATATGTGTTAGATGGTTCAAATTTAAATCTTAAATGAAGGTTTAACTTCCACTTGTTCCCACGAGAATGTAAGTGCGTGCTCCTATTTCACCATGCCTACTGCTTATAGAGGACAAATCTTTGTTTTTTTATTATTAATTAACTATTAATTACTTAAAGATGTCACGTGGAACGAAAACATCGCGAGAAAGCCTTATACTCAAAAAAGTCGACGGTGTGTGCCAGGCACAGAAGGTTGGTTAGCCTCAAAAATCTGAGGCACATGCCTAAAAGGTTTTAGAGCAATGGTATACCTATATATTTTGTGGAATGAACTCAGCATGTCCTCATTAGATGTCTTAATTAAAGTAAAAATAATTGAATTGCATGATTTATTAAAGCACTGTAATCTAGTTCGTTCAATCAAAAGAAACATAATTTGTTTAAGGAGTCCCTTTTAACTCGAAGCCAGCCTTCGTATGTTTCTCAACACTTAGAGCTTTTTTATTAATTAAGATCTTTGTTTTTTACACAATTGTTATACTCCTTATTGTCTAGGACTTAAAAATCTATTAATTATTACGAATTAAAAATACAATTTTATATAATTGATATGTTTAAGGTTTCAAAGATTATTTACTTTGAAGTCTGAACGTTGATAATCGAAATCGTAATCGATTCTCGTCTATGATGTCATAGATTACAAAGTCATATGTCATATGTCACACTTCAACAACACACCGTCCTTTTGATACAGAGTTTTATGAATGTGTGAAAAGTGAATACTTTCGCTTACATTTGTGTGGGATTGTTACAATATTTTTATAATTTTCAAGGACATTTTTGTTTATCGAATATATAAAATTCTCGTGTCGCGGTGTTTGTAGTTAAACTCCTCCGAAACGGCTCGACCGATTCTCATAAAATTTTGTGTGCAATATGCACTGGGTATGTCTGAGAATTGGATAACATCTATTTTTCATCCCCCTAAATGTTAAGGGTAGTCCACCCCTAAATTATTTCTTTTTAATTTTTAGATAAAAAAAATATTGTTATTTTTGTATGCTACAGCATTAAAAAATACATAAAATCCCTTATTTTTTTTAGGAATTGGCGGCGTTAATATGTGTTAATTACAGGCAAGCTGTTTTAAGTGAGATTTTTATTAAGAAACAATAAGTACATAAAAATCGGTTAGTAATTTATCTTAAATTATGGTATCAAAATAGTTAGGCATAAGTTAATTGTAGTTTGCGACCTTAAACGTTGTACAACCTTCAATCATTTAGCATTAATCAAGACAAATTAGTTGAAAATCAAAAGTCTAAAACTATTATATCCCAGATAAAGAGAGTTACAAAATGGAGGTCGGTTTAGAATGGTGGTAGTGTCACCCAAGAGGTTAAAAGCGTGCACTATGATCCACTCGCGTACATTCTGCGCATACGATTGCCATTTGCGCGTTGAAACGGTCAGTTCATATAACACCTTATTTAACTAAACCTCATTTTAACTCAAAATAAAAAATAAACCTATTTAAAAATAGACTTTAAATTTAATTTAAAAAAGCGCTAATTTGAAAATAGAATCGCTCGAGCTTTGCATGGATTCGTAGTGTAGTGCTGTGGTTTTAATTGTTTTACTTTTTTTTAGGCTGTGGTGCTTTGTGATTGGAAATAAATATTTGTGGTAAGTTTTCTTTAAATATTTACGTTACACAAATTACAAATTTACAAATTATAGTTCTTTACAAAGTTTTTATCATAAACATATCATAATATTCGCTGTATCTAATAAAAAATCTATACTACTATGAAAATATATGAATAAATAATTGTCGATATTTTTTACTTAATGCGTGAAAATACATTCATAACAAATTACTAACATTGGTCGAAACCGTAACACGACGTAATCAAAGGCTAGTTTCCATAATTAAATTTAAAAAATACGGTGATATCAAAAAAAAAAAAACAAAATCTAACAAAACATTTAAACCGCTTGTTTTGGCACGCGTACAGAATCTGAATAAATCATTCCTAATTTAAATTTATTGAGAATTCTTTTTTTGACAATTTCTATAGGGCGACTGTCCAAAGGGCTTCTATCCATAATTAACTAATACAACAATTTAATATTAATTAATACAAAAAGGTAACTTGTGATCTGTTTAAAGGATATATTATATTATATTCGCCATACCCTGTGTTTATCTATGTAATAATGAAATCGTAAAATTACCCAAAAGTCGTAATCTTTTGTCTTAGATCTTTTACGCTTAAAAACCTTAAATAAGCTATTGTTACATTACATAATAGTTGTGATCAGATGTATTATGGGAACTGTGCCAACGGTCGACATACTATACGCCATTGCACTCATGACATTTTTTGCGATATAATTTATGATGTAGAATTTTCATTACACAAATTACGTATACTATTTTTGAATTCTATCGTAATTAAATAGAGTTACTTTTACAATAATAATAATCTTTTAATTGCCTTGAATGATGCAATTTGGAAAGCACGAAACAAGTCAGACATTTAAAAGTAAAAGTGTATTATAACCTTTCAACCCATGACAATGACATGTCAAAGAGTTCTAAATTCGATTTTTAAAAATGAAACTGAAGTTTTGCATAATGTACACAGTTTCTATAATCATTCTCTAGTCTATGATTACCGAAGCATGGTTACTTCACAGGTCATAATGCCGAAAGTGATATGTGGAGAAAGCATGGAATATTATAATAATTGCTGTGAATAATTAAACTTATTTTGAGCCTATCATTGCGTCATTTGTCTTATGTTAATGCCTCACAGCGGGCAAAGACTCAGCTGATGTTAAGTGATACCGCCCATGGACTCTAAATCCCAGAGTTACCGTCCTTTTATGAATTGGTAGGCTCTTTAGAGGGACCCTAGGTCGTATTGGTTCGGCAACTGTCATTCCATATAGAAACAAAATTCCATAAAAACGAACGAAGTATCCGAACATCTCTGAACTCTTGCGAATAGCGATGTAGCGATTCAATCATAAATACGCGATCCTATATAATATATAAATAGTGATTTCAGCGGTAGGTACATTTTTTAAAATATATTTTGAAATTGGGTCCATAAACATTGGAAACGCTTTTTAAAGAAACAATGTACTTACGGTACATTTGGTTTGTTGGTTTCACCGTTGTGTAGCATCCCATATACAATATATAAGAGACGTTATAACGAAACCTGTATTTCATGTCATTACCAATATGTTTTGAAATGTCATTTCAAGAAAGAAAAGAAATCACTATTGGTTTCACCGTTGTGTAGCGTCCCATATACAACCTTTTTAGGTCTGGGCCTCAGATTTCTGTATCTGTTTCATGATCGTTTGGTAATCCTATAGGCAAGTAGGTGATCAGACTTCTGTGCCTGACGCACGCCGCTGACTTTTTTGGTCTAAGGCAAGCCTGGTTTCCTCACGATGTTTTCCTTCACCGTTAGAGCGAAAGTCCATTGGTGCACAGTCGGATATGGAACCTACGACCTCAGGAATGACAGTCGCACGATGAATCCACTAGGCCAACACTACCATATACAATTAGATACGTTATAACCTAACCTATATTTAATGTGATGATAAAATTATTTTGCAATGTCATTTCAAAATTCAATAATCAGAGAGCGACTTTAAGATGCACTTATCGGTATTAAGTACATTACAAATGAGTTCGCATATTTATGTTTCGTAATAGGGCAAAAGCATTGAAGATTCTAGTAGAGTAGTTGAACACTTAATCTAAAGATCGTGAATTCCAATCACGGCGCATCATAGATTAGTTTTTTGTGTGCAATCAATTACTCGGATACAGAAATATATCAAATAATTGCTGACCAAGACCTATATAAAGCGTTACTTACGGATGACAAAATGTCGACACATAAGAAATATTTTTTTATCTGTGATATTGACTATAGACAATATTTATGCGTATAAATTCACTGATATATTGAGGAATTCGTAATTTAAATAAAGAACGCGTTCGTTTTAATTTACGTCTTTTTTACAATATTGATAATTTTTTTTTTTTATAATTTCTAATCGTTTAAACTTTAAAGTGTTTTTAAACAAATTAAGTGGTGAATATACAATTGATAAATTTTTACAGAAGTAAAATAAAAAATACAAAAGACAATAAATATTTATATCTGTGATATAGACTATAGAAAATATTAAAGAAAAAAAATCATTAAAACATTTTATACTTCGCAATTTAAATAAAGAACATTTCTGTTTGTTATGAATTTACCACGCCTTTTTAACACCACTTTGTTTCGATTTAAAATAATTGTAATATAGACTATAGAAAATATTTATATGCCAATAAAAAACAGAATAGAAGTTAAAATTCTTAATTTAAATAAAGAACATTTCTGTTCGTTATGAATTTACCACGCCTTTTTTACTAGAACATCTTAGTTTATTACTGTCATTATCATTTTGAGCGATATATAAAATCGTGGCATGCAATTTGACTCAGTAATTTAACTATACAATTGATGCAATCGCCGCTGTAAACATTACTCTTATAATACAATCAAGCTAATATGAAAGTCCGTCAAGGTTTCATATGAAAAATGTATAATAAATCACTAAAAAAATTATATAAAAGCTGTATATCATCACAAAATGTGTTTTTATGGAGTCGACTGGGACTGACCTGCTATTATACTTGTCATTTGTAGGCATTTGTTTGTATATACAAAATATAACAATTACTTAAGAGGAGTGTTGGCCTTGTGGCTTCAGCGTGGGATTCTCATTCTTGATGTCGGAGGTTCGATCCCCGGCTGTACACCAATGTACCTTTTCTGTGCGCTTTTAACATTCGCTCGAACGCAAGGAAAACATCGTGAGGAAATGCTTGCCTGAGACCCAAGTATTCGACGGCGTGGCACAGGAGGCTGATCACCTACTTGCCTATTAGATTGACAAATGATCATGAAACAGATACAGAAATCTGAGGCCACTGATTTCTTTTAACTATTACTTATATATTTTCAATCAAAATAAATTCATAAAAGAAGCTCAGAATAAATAATGTAAAAAATGAAAAAAATATGTGTCTGTTTATACAGATTTTGTTTGTTCGGATATCGATACTAGTGCGTCAATAAGGCGTTTTTATTTATATGAAAAATAAATTAAATAATTTATTTGCTGTCGTTATCCGTTTTTGCTGTCGTTACCAAATGCATAATTCACTATTATAAAAAATGATACAATGTTTCATTAATTATCATTAGAAATAATGATCATTAACATTGTCAAATTTTTGCAATGTTCCATTGTATACGATAATTTATCATTTTGACAAAACTGAGTTTTAATTAGTGACATATATAAAGACTCCTTTAATTTACATAAAAATATCTATGAACCAGATATTATGTCAAAATTGGAGTAGTTTGTGGAGTATGAACTTTCCTTTTGACCCTCGAACCATTTTGCCGGGAATGGGAGCTGGGCATATTTTTAATATTTTAAAAATTAATATTGTACCTCAAAGATCGGTTCGGTGGCTGTTGGTACACAATTTTATTTTAAAATAATAAGCCCTGAGTACATACCTCGTTTCGATATATTCCTAACCAGAAAGGCACACAATTGTCCAGTCATATAAAGAGAAAATTAGTAATAATGAGAAGTTAGACTGCTTATAAGTATTTCACACGCATACACTTAAAAAAAATCAGTGCGCTACAACCTCTTTAGGTCTTGGCCTCATATTCCTGAATCCGTTTCATGATCATTTGTAAATCTAACTGGCAAGTAGGTGATCAGCCTCCTGTGCCTGACACACGCCGTCGACATTTTGGGTATAAGACATGTTCACGATGTTTTCATAAGTATATTGGTACACAGCCGGGGATCGAATCTACGACCTCAGGTATGAGAGTCGCACGCTGAAGCCACTAGGCTACAGCACTCACTTAGAAATTATAAAATTGAGGACGTAACTAATAAATAAAATTAGCGAAAATATATTCAAATTCAAAATGCGTCTAGCTTAATCCAAGCGAAACAAAAACGCAAGAATATGTGACGATCGGCCAAGTATATTATGGATATATTTTTTTTGATAGATTACTTATGTTCTAATATAATTGATGTGTGTTAAATTTGTGATGTCATTTGTTGTATTTTTAGACATTGTTTTAGAACGTATTAATAAATATCAAAATTAAAATATGTATTTTAAAATAATAATTTTTAAATAAATCCCGTTCTTAATATTTAAAATTCCTATAGTAGTAGTATTTACCTCAAGGCTTAGAGATGCCGCGTACAGGTAATTTCTCACAGCGACAGGGTCAGAGGTGAACATCGAACCCGAGACTCGTTTCTAACCTAGACTTTCCACGATGACCTTAAATGGTTCTCTCAGTTTCACTAAGGGCTAATGAGAGCCAATCATTTAGCGAAACACCTTAACAGCAAATTTAATGAAAAATTTAATAGATAATTCTTAATAGAAAAATGGGAAGTAGAAATGAAATCTAATACATATATAAAATTCTCGTGTCACAATGTTCGTTCCCATATTCCCCCAAAACGGCTCGACCGATTCTTATGAAATTTTTTATGCATATCCAGTAAGTACTCTTTCAAACCCCTAAGTGATAAGGAGTATCCACCCCAATTTTTTTTTATTTTCTAGATTTTTTTTAATTTTTATTGTTGTATGATACAGTATACAAAAATACATACAACCCCTAATTTCCTCCTCTACGTTCAATCCCTATTTATTATTATTGTAGATAGTTATTTTTAATGAACTAAAAAAAATGTTTCCTAGAAATAATATACATGGCAAAACAACGTTTGCCGGGTCAGCTAGTTTTTAAATAAAAAATGGGTAGGTACACATTGTTTCCAGGTAAAGCAAAATCTACATTGTCTGTGGACCGATCTCTATGATCGAGGTGTCAACTGGCAGGGAATAAAACTAATATTTTAACATTTTAAATAAACTAATTAACATTTCATACTCACACGGCCAATCAATACAAATAAAAAATACTGTGCCTTTTGGAGTCGGTCACAAGGTTGAAAGCGAAAAGAAAGAGATGTCGTCCTCTTGCACGATGAGCTGAAAGGTTAAAGAAGTTAATGAAAGTAAATGCTTTAGATAGATAGAGATGGAGCCAGATGGAGAAGGCCTAAACTCTATAAGAGGTCCTTGAATTTTTTAAATTTCTGTATAAAGTGTATATCTTTTGTATAGATGAATGTTTTAAAGAATAAATGAGGTTTAATTATTATTTTAAATCGAATAAGTTAGATTTGATTACAGTTTAATGGTCAGTGCCATTTGACCGCATAAGTTGCCAGCAACAAAGCCTTGGAAATCTAAGTGAAGGGTGTCATCAATAACTTACGAATCTTTAAGGCCAATTTTAGTGTACTTAGTGTTGCAATACCGCCTTGGCTCGGGTGTTAATTTAGAATTCGTATATTATTATATTCGTATGCATCTTCCATAATGAAGATTGGGATTGCTCATAATAGAGCGTGATGGAGCCAGAGGAGGCCTACTACAAAAGGTCCCGGGGGGGTCTTCCCTCAGAGATACGACCTCCAAATGCGAGTCTCTAAATTAAAAAGCGAGTCTACTCCTCCCTCAAAGGCCGGCAACGCACCCACTAAAAGTGGGTGTCTATGGGCTGCGGAGACTGCCCTTTTTGGTTGTCCCGCAAGCTCGTTTGCCCCCCTATTATTATTATTTTAATACGTCTTCATAAGCTTTTCCGAATTCTAACTTCTATTTATAAAGAGAATTAAGCTCTAGACAACTTTGAACTTTTTTGCCATCGTTACATTTAAAGTGCAGTGAGTAGTGACCATTGACTAGTGGCATAATTAATGGTTTCAACAACTTATACCGTAAGTTCAATACCCTTCTGTGCAACATTGGACTTTATGTCGCGTTTAACTTAATAATAATTAAGCCACATTCATTTTTTGAAATATTCATACATTTAAAAAAAATACCTACGCTAAACAGAAATAAATAATATTTTTTCAAAGACCTCTTAAAGAAAAAAAAATTTAGTAAAGGATCTCTCTCTATCATTCTCCCAATTTCCTTTAGCTTGTTAGCCCTCCGTGCAATAGCAAACTGTCTTTCTTATCCTATTTGAGCATCTGCCTTTGTTCATGCGAGCGGTTGGCCCCGCCCATTTCAACTTAAGTTTTTTGCATTATTATCATGTAGATTAGCAGCGTAATAAGCTGATGCGTGCGTATTAGCGGATTTGAAGAAATTATCCAACCTATTTTGAAAAGAGTTCAAAGAGGCACTAATTACACTTTCCAAAGCCTATTCCAGAAAGAAAATACTCTTTGGGAGATTTGTATTATATTCAGTGCTGTCAAATAAGTGTTTTTTTTATGTAACAGGAGGCTCACCTGATGTATGTTTGTTCCGCACCTTCATATTTCTCAGGGAGGGGCTGGGTATCTCTCACCGTATGAAACGCTAGTACCATAACGCGGCCCTATTAGATCACTTCACGCCGGTTTTCTAAGAGACAGTGGTACTGCCCCGGTCGTGCCCATTTGGCTGAAGCCCAAAGGCATGACACTCCAACGAGGAATAGGAAGAGGAAGAGGCTCTTTGCTTTTACTTAAAATAAAGAACCTCTCAATTCCTGTAACATTATGGGTTTTAATGAGATTACCCCTTAATCAACTACTTCCTAAGTAAGATCAACTGCTTTCAGACTCTCACCATTGTCAATAAATGCTCCAAGAGTCGATTGCTTTCATTTCAGAGAGCTTCCAGCTTCAGAACTCTACAAGACACAACGTTGTAGAGTTCTGATTATATTGATTTAGATGAGGATTCCCGGCTTCGTGTCTCCAGGTCTCCCTGGCTCTTCAGCGTTTTTAGGAATGCGGTGAGGCTGATGGGTCTGAAGGATTTTGCTTGGGATCAGTGCCGGATAAAGCAAGCGCGGGGCCTGTAGCAAATTCTGCCTAGGGCCCCTTGGTTAGGCTTTAGGATTTAAATAGTTCGCCTGTTTCCTCGAAATACTTATAATCGAGATTACATATATTAAAATCGATTAGAAAAGAACAATCTCGGCTACGTAAACTCGCAAAATAAATGTATACCTATATTAAAGTAAATATCTGAAGGGTACAAATAATATGCTAGTCTAAATATGTATATCGATTATAATTAAAATTTGAAAATTAACGTTAAAAAGATAAATACGTACTTATTTTTACGATTATACTTGACAAAGTCAAGTTTATTTTTTTGTGGAAGTGAAGCATAGACTAAGCGCTTCGCGTTAAAGGTATGCAAGATATTTTACGCTACTATCTAAATTAATACTTTTTTATTACGGTCAGACAGGCTTTGGAGCGCGGGGCTCCTAAGTTCGCGGGGCCCGTAGCATTTGCTACTCTGGCTAATCCGGCACTGCTTGGGATCCTCTCTACCTAGTTTGGGATGAATATGATTTTGACTTCCCGCCATTTCTGATGAGCAGGCTCTGACAAATTATCGTGGCTTTTCTTTCAACCCTGTCAAGTCCTTTATGAAAAAAGGATTACAAATGCTGTATACTCTAATAGTGGTCTCATGTGACATTTATATATATCTTAAAGAGTGTTGTCACATATGCATATGCATCAATATTTATTGTTTTCTTAACTATAAAACTACGAATTACAACAGCGATAGTAATCGGATGATTAATGTTCAATCGAAAAAAGATATTAATGAATCTAGTATCGTGTTTCCCACAGCGTTGTGTGAACTTTTGCGTTATTACTCCCATTGTAATGATAGAAAAATCTAATAATTGGTTTATGGATACTGTTTCTAAAACCACTCACGGCTCTGCGACCCATAAAGTGTCTTCGAGTGACTTCCAGCTGCAGCAGGTCCTCTGCGCAAAACAAATATTTCTTAAAACAAACCTGGACTATTATGGATTAATTAAAAAAAATCCGTAATGGAGCGTAGGTGGTGTGCTCTTCTTCTTCTTCTTCACTCTGCCGGTCTTAAACAAACCTAGACTATTATAGATTTTTTTTTAATTCAAGCACGGCACAATAAAGGCATTGAACCTTATAGATCCCTGGCTGTGCACCAATGGAGTTTCTGTGTGCAAAATGCAAATTTAACATTCACTTGAACTTGCTTGCCTTTGACCAAAAAGTGGACAGCGTGTGTCTGGCACAGGACAGCCTCCTGTCTATCACCTACTTGCTTATTACATTGTCAAATCAAAATGACACAGAGAGATCTGAGGCATAAACCTAAAAAGGTTATTGTGCTACGGGTTTATTTTTATTTTATTAATCTTAAGAGTATTGAATGACAATGCTAGGTTCTAAAATGTAAAAATAATATACAGTAGAACCTCTATAAGTCGAACATCAAGGGAGACGCCAAATAATTCGAGTTATAGAGTTTTCAACTTATGGAGGATTTCGACTTAGGCGGATTTTGATTCGACATAAAGAGTTTGAGGTTGAAGGTGTTCAACCTGACACAAAGCAAGCAATCACGTGTTTCCATGAGTCATAAATTTATTATTGTTTACTCCTAAAATGTTTTCTAAGAAACAATAGTGTACTCACATTGTCGGCAAGTTCTTAAAGTCGGTAACTTATTTTTGTTCAAGTTGTAAAGGTTGTAAAATAAAACGTTACTATGTTCGAGATACAGAGGTCAAATTTAATTTTTCGAGTTATAGAGTGAAAATATGTACCAAAATGGCTTGGAGGGACTCGGTGATTACTTCGATTAACAGAGGGTCAAGATTTCAAGTAATGGAGGTTTTGGTGTTTTAAGGGAAGGGAACAAAACATTTTTCGAGATTTGGAGGTTTTTGACTTATCGAGGTTCGACTTAACGAGGTTCTACTGTATTTAGAATATCAAAAAAATTGTTTCATTACTTAGCGGTAAAAAGTAGTTATATCGTGTCTACAATAATATTAGCATATAACACATAGAAGGTTTGAATTTAAGAAACAGATATTTACATAAACGATGATAATGAATGTGCAAATCAGTGTTAGTTTGTCTCTGTATGACCCCAAAACAGCGGAGCGTAAAACTGAACGTATTGCGTAATTTTTAAACATTACAACATTTTATTGTTTTCTTTAGATCGTGATTAATATAGCTATCTAATGCAATAGGACATCCGTGGCTTAGTGGTTGTCGTATTGAGTGCTTTGCTTCAAGGCTCACTTTTAAAAAAGTTCACTTTTATCCAAACAAAAAATTATGAACAAAACATATTCTGTAATATTGGGACACATGACACAATGTATGAAAATAACGAACTACATAGATTAACATATATAGAAATACTAGCGGGGTTTTATCATTTTTAGGTCTGGGCCTCACATATCTGTTTCATGATCATTTGTCAACCCAAATACCTTTCTGTGCCTTTTTTGGGTCTAAGAGTAAAGTTCGCTCACGGTTTTCTCTGGATTTCCTGTGTTAAATGCGCATAGAAAGAAAGTCCATTGGGGAAGCCGGGGATCGAACCTACGACCTCAGGGATGAAACTCGTCGAAGTCGAAGTCGAAGTGCTCAGTAAAGAGGGAGAATTCAGTTATTATTAACATTCTTTCGTAATCAGGAAGTATTTGTAATCGAATTTGAACCAATTTCCAAATGGATATTGTGCGGATTGACGATTCATCTTAAAGTTACATCATTTGGTCTCGATTCATGACAATACATCGTAAAGTTATGCACTAAGTATGTTATAAGTTTTGCTAGTTTAGATTTGATTATTAGTAATGCAAATTGTATATCTTTATATACATAATTCTACTGTACGTGTGTATGTCACTGAACTCCTAAACGGCTGGACCGATTTGAATGAATATTGTATGCGTTTGGGTGGCGCCCTGGATGGTTTAGATTCACAAATCAGTTTGCAGATGGCGCTGCAGTCGGTATCTAGGTTATTTATGATACAAATAAACAGCTTATATATATATATAATTCTTCTGTGCATGTGTTCGTAATTAAACTCCTAAACGGCTGGATAGATTTTGATGAAACTTTTTGTGCGTTCAAGAGTCGAGAATGAATTACATTATTAGATATATTTTTTTGTAAGTAAGACGTCTGTCGGATCTCGTTAGCTAGTAAATCTATATAAATGAAACTGTCAAGTTTTTTTTTAAATATATTTCTTGAACTCCTGAGGTTTTTGTACCTTAGGGTTCAAGAACAAATCAGAAATTATTTAACCAAAAATTGGAGAGAAAATCAGGAAAATTACACGAAAAAACCTAACCTTTTTATAGAATGATAATTTGATACACTTAGTATTTGTCTTTTATCGACATAACTTTACCACGTTTGAAGAAGACACTTTTTTACCGGATTGAAGTTATGTATTATTCTAAATTTACGACGTTTCGCGTGCTTTACAGCGTGCGAGGTCACCGTGAACACTGTAAATTGTAAATTTATAATAATACATAACTTCAATCCTGTAAAAAAGTGTTGTCTTTGATACACTTGTTTATTATGAAAATTTTATTTATTCTTAAATAACTACTTATATCGTATTTGAAAAATATACTTTTGTTTAGTTAGGTTAAACGGAAACTCCGGAAAAAGATTTCTATTTCCTAACTTGTCACCCTAATACAGACTGTATTATGTGGGCTATTAATAGAAAGACTCTCTGTTCTTGTACTACTTCTCCACTTACTACTGTTAAACACTTAAGACTCACGTGAACAGTACATAATAGCGGAAGATGTTGCATAAACTAATAATAAATACATAGAAATCTTCTCCTGACCTAAAGATGCAAGTTGCTTACATTTCGTGACTACAGTGAAAGCGAAAACAGAATGTGAAGAACAGTTTTAATCATTCTAAAATTGTGTTTGGTTATTACCTGTATGAATTTCGTGAATTGTATTAGTTAGTTTTTGTATTTAAACGGCAAACGGGCAGGATATTAAGTGATACGCGAGAGCGTTGCCGGCCTTTTTTAAAAAATGGAAGTTAATTAATTATATTATTTTTACAAATTACAAACGGCGTGTGAAGGTGACCAGCCTTCACACGCCGGGAATTCCTGGGATCCTGACATATTGATTTTTTGTAATAAGTTCTTTTTTTTCCACAATTTTTCTTCAAGTGTTAATGGTGCACGTTTAGAGTTTTAGTTTTAAACGGTCGGCAACGCACTCGCTAGCTCTCGGGCATTGAGAATATCCATCACTTCACATCAGGAGAGCCTTCTGCACGATTGGCCCTTGTTTGATAAAAAAATTGGAGGTCGTATCCCCCATGGACCTCACCTGGAAGTCGATTCCACAGTTCGCTAGTCCGCAAAGAAAATTACCGTGGAAAACATACAATCACCAAGGGGATACTGATCCATGCAATTGTTTAAAGAAATACTAAAATCTCTCGTTTGTTTGTTTTAAAGTTTATCACAGTTATGAATAAATGATATTTTGATTTTTAGTTTCAAATGTTATACATAATACATTCACTATGAAGCTTGTTGTTTTACCAACTGTTTTAATTCTGTTACTAAGGTCAACGCATAATAACATCTTAGTTGCATATTTTGTCTGACAAACTCATGTTACATTTACTATTTCATAATTGTTTTGAAACCAGCTAAATTGGCATGATTGGTGAATATTAATTGCTCAAAGTGACCTATGTATAGATCACTGCTATAATATTAGACGTCGATAACTGTTTCGGGTTGGCAAAGAAGGTTAATGTTGCGTATTGTTTTATTTAAATTATCCTTCTATTAGCTGGCTTATATTTTTTTTGAAGTGAAACTTTTTAAGGCGTATGTATGTACATTTTTACGGAATGTCACGAAGATGTGCAGCGTTTTTTGTCGAAGAAAGGGGTGAGAGAGATTTCGACCGATTGAAAGGGGTGAATTACCTTATAGGTGGACCCTAAGTCGAATTGGTTCGGAAATACTTCAGTGGGCACTGGGAACTTTAAAACGCTCAGTTGTTGAACGACGAAATAATACGGGTGGAATTTCGTATTCTGCCTCGACGTCCGATGAACTCAATAGAAGGTCTCATTTAATAAAAAACAGCGACTGCAGATAGAAAAAAAGAAAAAACCACTGATTTATTTTATTTTTAGTAACTACAGATGGGGCATGGGACATTCAATTTAAACCATAGAGTTAGTATTTATATCAGACATTACCTATATTAAATCTAGTGTTTGCGGAAGCGCCAAGAACTATGCCATGCTATTATTCTTATATGTTGAATCAAAGGAAAAATTTCTCTATAGTTGGTCAATAGATAAAGGTCAAAAGATGAGTAATAACACTATACATCTCGGTGTTATGTAATTGGTTTGTAAACGGACGTTTTAACCGTTGAATTTGTATGAATCAAAACTTGGCGATTAAAAAGAGTTACGGAGAGTTTCTTGCCAGTTGCCAGTTCTTCTTGCCCGCTCTACGCCCTTGACTTGCGAACAGGAACTAGGAAACGAGAATGTTAAATTACAATTTATGAGGTAAACTATAGTGCCCATTTTGGCTTCAAGTGTGGGATAATTGTTTACATTTTAAAATATTGATATGTAACTTAACTAAAGTTAGGTTACATAAGTCGCCAGTGGTTTGTTTTTTTTTTACATTTCACATGTCATAGTGATTAATTGATTTTCAAGCTGCGCAATTCGTCTGACCGTAACTATTGTCCATTGTAGGTTCGATTCCCAGCGGTTGATGTATCGTTCTTAGAACAATAGGTAATCTTTATAGCACTTGTGAACCTTGACTTTATCTTTAAACAATTTGTTATGTTTTATTGGGGTAGTACATTTGGCCTACAAACAGTGTTGGCTTAGTTTCAACATGCGATTCTCATCCCTGGGGTCGTAAGTTGGACTCTATGTGCAAATTTACTCGTACGAAGGAAAACATCGTGGGGAAACCTGCATATACTCCAAGAACGGAGGCACAGAAGGTCACCTCCTTACCTATTAGAAATAATAGAAGATATTGATGTGAAATATGGATAGGGAACTCTGGGGCCCAGACCGAAAATGTTGTAGCGCCATTGGTATATATTACACAATTATTTTACGTACTAATTAGACTAGACACTCTTTAAAAAAATAGGATAATGTACTCGAATATAGGCTATTCTTGTATGTAATATAAACGGCTATCTCTGTATATTTTCTATATCTTAATATATTACTAGCTGTTCCCTGCCACGCTTCGCTGTTGCACATTGTATGATTGAGAAATGAGAAACTAAACAAAGAAAACATTTCATATAAGTTTAATTTTGCAATACCTGTGGATAAAAATAAAACAAACAAAAAAATTCATACAAACAATCCTTGATGCGGATAACATGCTAAAATTTCACTTTTTGAGTTTCTGAAGCGTACACAAACCAACATAAATTTTTATACATATAGATATACGACTGTAGGTATGTCTCTAAACTTCTCTTAAACGGCTGGATTTGAATTAATTTTTTTGTATGCATTTGAGTGGCGCCCTGGTTGGTTTAGATTCACAAATCAGCCTGACAGATGGCGCTTCAGTCATACTTAGTTTAATATTCTAATCACTTTAAATATCATGCAGGACAACGTTTGTCGGGTGCGCTGGTATTTATACCTATATATAATTTCTAATTTATTTTTGCTTCAATTTTTATTTTTTTTCTTTTCAGAACATGAGGTGGTGCTTACTCCTTGCGCTTTGCGCGCTCGTGTGCGCCGACGCAGCGGAAACACACTCTCGCTTCCGTAAGTATTTCTTTTCCCATTATATTTAATTGTGCTTGTATGTTTGATGTGTTTTGAGTATTATATAACCAATGTCTTTGTAAAGTCCAAATCAGATGCATAGGAAAAACAATTCGTGTGTTTTGTTGAATTTCAATGTCATTTGGGAGGTCCTAGACTAGATTTCTGATATAATAATAATTCTTTCAGGCGTAAGGCTATTAAAAAAAAATTGAAATGTGCTCCCAATATGTTAAAGCCTACTTTATTTGTATAGTTATTATTATTTATATTTTACCTATTAAAATGTCTAAGTTATTCGTGCTGTAAAATCTAATACTAATTATTACAAATTTCAACATATAAGACACCTACATGTATATATACATATTTTTCATAAAGGACATTATATATTAAATTGACGAAATCGTTGTATACACCGTTTCGGGTTCGATTCATGGTGAAACAATAACTAATCGAACCCTGTTGTATCAAACTTATCCGATATAAAGATGGAACTACACTCCATTTTGACAACTGTCAAAATCAGTCATTTATGTATCTGTTTCATGATCATTTGTCTATTTAATAAACAAGTAGGTGATCAGCCTCCAGTGCTAACGCCGTCGACTTTTTGGGTCTAAGACATGTCGGTTTCCTCACGATGATTTCCTTCACCGTTCGAGAGAATGTTAAATGCGCACATAGAAAGAAAGTCCATTGGCGCACAGCCGGGGATAAAACCTACGATCTCAGTGATGAAAGTCGCTGAAGCCACTAGGCTAACACTATTTTACTGTCACTAACTATATGTTATTATGTAGTTGTATATAACCTGATGTAACTAATATTATTTTTACAGAACCGAAAAGACAAAGGTCTAGAAATGGTATGTTTCAAGGAAGGATTACTTATAACTTTACGCCTGGACGCATTTATCGCTTACATATTTGATAAAAACATATGTTTCATCATTGCTTACAGAATACGAAATCAATTGTGAAATATACGCGCTTTAAGCACTGGTTAAAGGACACCACAAGTCATAGCAGAGAGGGTTTAAATATGTCTTAATTGTCAAACCAAATTTGTTTCTTATCGTATTCAAACACGTCGTAAATGTTTCTTTTGTCTATCTGTCAAAGTCAAATCATTTATTTCAATTAGGCTTAATAAAAGCCACCTTTGAAAGTGAAAATAACACGTTTAAAATATTTAAATCTAGTTGCCTATTCCAAAAGTTTTCATTTGGAGAAGAATGGGCAAGAAACTCCATGCTTACTCTTTTAAATTATTTTGTATACAATGATTTGATAATTATGTGACGTATCTAGAATAAAACAAAACTACTACACTAAAATAAAATAGGCGCATGGTGTTATAATTAATGCAGCAGATAACTAAATTATTATGTAGATACATGGTGCTCACATATTCACAAATATTGCAACTATAGATTTTACAATTTTGTTTTTGGCTGGGTTTCTTCTTCTTTCTTTGTTCTTCTTCATCTCTTATATACCAACACTTTCGCCACTCATAACTTTGAAAACTGGAGTCTCGGTAATTTGATTGTTGTTTCAAACATTTTACTTATCTGTCTTTTGTTTCTTCTTTTAACTCAATTTCTTGTACTTCCATTCATTAATCATCTGTATTCCAACATTATTCTGCTTTTCAACTATTTGTTCTTTCTTACGTCTTCTCTCCTCTGAGATTTTTCGTTGGTGGTGGAATGATTCTCATAGACCTGCCTGACTTTGAGGCAATTTTACAGCCGACCAACTCGGAGATACTACAGATGAAATGATTGGTCAACTTTTGCAGTGGATTCAAGGGCTAACTCAACAACGAAGCCGTAAAGGTCTGTCTTAAGATCCATCATTCGAAATTTTCTCCTCCCACAGTTATATATGTTTTTCTAAATTCTTTGGTACGCTCTTTCATTATACATATCAATGTTTTTAAGTAGGGTTTGCTAGTCTATTAAGAAGAGTAACTCACCTAGCACTGTAATGCACAGCTTAGCTACAACACAGTGCACATTGTCAGTTAACTGTCAATTAAAATTAAAAATTTAAATTCTAAATTCTAAATTTCAGCTCGTCAGTACTTTGGAGGAAAACCAGAGAAACCTAGGCCATTTGAACCAGCATCGTACCTCCCACCTGCAACTGGTTATCCTGCAGCCGGTTCTCGCCCGACACCAGTCTACAGTGAAGGACCATCACCAACTTACCCTCCATTCCAACCTAGCGGACCGTTCCAGCCATCACCAGAACAACCAGCTCAACCTCCTTACACAACAAACTATCAACCCAACCAGCCAACTGTCCCATCTTACCAGCCTTCACCAACCCCCGACCAACCCTCAGAAACTCCATTCCAACCAAGCCCCACATATTTCCCCAATCAACCAAGTCAACCAAACACAAATGAGCCAGACACAGATGAGCCTACCAATGGCTTCATTCCCAGTCAAACATCTCCCGCGGAACCCAGTCAACCAGACAGAACCGATGAAACGTCTGGTCCATCCGATGGAGCACAGCAAACCGTAGAACCCGAAAAACCTCAAAATAACGGTCCACAAATAACACCGGTAGCACCAGACGATGACGAAGATCGTCACCCACCTCATATTCACGCCATTGCTGTCGATTGTGGTAAAGAAATGATGACAATTAACATTGAATTTAACAAACCATATAACGGGATTATTTACTCTCAAGATCACTTTAAGGATCAGGATTGTATCTACGTCAGGGAAAACTCTAATCAAGCGAAATATTCCTTCACTGTCAGCCTAAACACATGTGGGACAAGATTTTTCAGCGATTTCGAGAATGAAGGTCAAGCGTATCTGGAGAATGTATTGGTGCTGCAAAACGAGCCAGGAATTCAGGAGGTTTGGGATCACATTCGCAGAGTGAGATGTCTTTGGGAGGGTAATTTGACTAAGCAGTTAGTGTCATCGTTGAGTGTCGGAATGCTAAACCAGATAACGAGCAACTTTAGCGGAGACACGGCTATGGCACGTTTGGACATTCAGGCTGGAAGAGGTCCTTTTGCGAAAGAAGCCGATGGTTTAATCAAGATCGGAGAAACTATGACCCTCGTTGTATCTGTCACAGGAGATGCTGGCTTTGACATATTTGTTAGAGAATGCATAGCCCGTGATTCAGATAACAATTACGTTGTACCATTGACTGACTCCAACGGCTGCGTGCTTAAGCCGAAACTGTTCGGAGCCTTCCAAAAAACAAGAGAAACTGGAAACACGGGCGCATCAATCATTGCATACGCATTCTTCAAGGCTTTCAAGTTCCCTGATGAAATGGACCTGATCATTCAATGCGAGGTTGAACTGTGCAAGACTGACTGTGAAGTGTGCACTAACCCTGGAAGCATAGAGCCTAGAAGAAAGCGGAGAGACGTCATCCACATTGGTAACCAAACTATGGAACCAGTAACGATTGGTAAAGGTTTGAGGGTAGTTTTCGCTGAAGACTTGCCGATTGAACCAGATTTCTGTATGTCACCAACCACAGCCATGTGGGGCTCAGTCTTGGTTCTAGCTGCGTCACTGTTAAGCAGTATAACTGTCTCTTATTGCTGGCAAAAATCGCGAGGAATAGTCAAGTTCTCGTAGGCGAAAACAGTTAAAAATACTCAAAAATACAAAAAACTTATTATTATGTAAATACATCAAGGTAGTTCAAATTAGAAATAAATTTAGTTTTTAGGTTTAATGCTTATAATTGTTATTGAACACTGCCAATAAAAATCACTAATTTAATAGTATTCTGTTAGTCAATTAGACTTTATGGTTATCTAATTCATTAATTTATGTTGTATGTTTGTAAATAGTATTTTTATTTGTATTAAAACTTTTAAGCAATTTACAATGTTTTATTTTATACTCCAAAAACTAAAATTTAGAGGGCCAACTTCTTCCTTTCGACTGAATTCAGGGCTGAATGGTTATCTCTCTACGCAGAGACATTACTGTGAAGAGTGTTCTGAAGAGTTTTTTGGGTTGATCCTGCCTTGTTGCATCACTACGAGCTGTATGAACCCAAAATTACATCAGCATTACACTGATGCCTAGGTGGAAATCTTCCACGCTTCACTAAACATTTTCTTTAGCGAACTAGCGAACTGTAGAATCGACTCCTGGTATTCTGGGAAAGTTTTAATAAAAGAGCTTATTTCTCCATGACAGGCCGACAACGCACTCACTATAATTGGTGACCATGGGCTGCGACGACTGCACGAGACAACGCTACGAGATTGCCTTATCATATAAAAATGGCGGAGTCCCAACTCCCAGCCAGAGATAGAGAGAGAATATTTGATTTATATATTTAACTAGCAGACCGGCCAAGCGTTGCTGTGGCTAAGGTTTTTGTTATATTACATAGTAGCAAACTATTCAAGGGAAACGGTAGGAGAACACCAGTCATGGGGACCACCATGCTTTTTTGGTGGTTATGCCATTAAATTGTAGCTTATGTGAAACGTTGGTACTTTAAACACAGCGCCATCTGTTAGAATTGTGACTATCAAATAATAAACAAAATTTTGCAATAAAATAATATTTCGGGTATAAATTGAGATGTAAGCTATCCTATCTTTTAAGTTGGATCAAACTACACACGGTGTGCCAATTTGAATGAAATGGGTTCGGTAGTTTAGGAGTCCATAGCGGACAAACAACGTGACATGTAATTTATATATATATTAAGATTATAATGTAATATAAGTGTAGAGACACCTATTATTCATCCAATATTTCGTCTTCATCAATATTCAATCCCAGATAACACATTCCTTCTCATAGTTTACTCCATTGATCTGCTCTGAACGACCTTGTCGTTTAAGTAGTCTATATGCCGGGTTTTTTCACGATGCTTCTCCTATATTTACTCGCTCCACTGGTTCTGCGACCCAAAAAGTCTCTTGACCACCAAAATGAGTATCTTCCTACGCTCCCCGTCCTGTCCAACTTCCAGCCAGCTTTCAGCTGCAGCAAGTCCTCTCTGTTCATCCAGCGGTACCTAGGCCGACGTACAACAACGTAAATTAATCTAATCAATAAGGCTTATTATAAATTTGACGATTATTTAAATGTTCCTAATCCTTGGGATTGATTTGCTCCAGTTCATACAATTTGTGTGACTCAAAACTTGGCGATTAATAAGAGTGGCGGAGAGTTTCTTGCCAGTTCTTCTTGCCCGCTCTACGCCCTTGACTTGCAAACTGGTAGTAAATGTAAATTTAGAATTAATTTAACATCTTTTCTGTCAGCGTTCATAAGTGTACTTGGTTACCTATATGAATAAAGTATTTGGAGTTTGAGTTGGACCTACTCTCCGACCAATAGGCTAGCATGGGTTAGCCTCCTTCACTGCCCGAATATGCCTCATGCGCTGAAGGTGCTCCAGCCAACGTAGTCGATGGGCTGCATCTTCACCACTAGCATGTGCTTATTGCGCAGATAGCAAGAGACATTCCTTAATACATCGGCGGCTCTCAGACGCACAGCCAATTTGGACTTAACCCAGTGATTAACACTGAATCTACTATTCAGGTTTTACACGTATTTGCTAATGTTAATTCACGCGGTAACATCAGATAAAATGGCGCATTTTGTTAATTCACGATTATATAATATGTATATATTATTATACTGTATCAAGATTACGGCTGATTACTCAATTAACAATGTTATTATATAATAAGATAATTTACCATGGCTACGACCTCGAATGTCCCGCCTTTCTTCAGTATGTTACCAAAATTGGAGGCTCAGTGATCGACAGTGAGCCGCCGCCCATTGGCACTCTCAATGCCAGAGGGCTCGCGAGTACATTGTCGGCCTTTTAAAAATTGGTACGCTCTTTTCTTGAAGGACCCTAAGTCGAAATGGTTCGGAAACACTTCGTCTACCCACATAGAGGTGCGTGGCAAAAACTGCCTTAAGCCAGACCAACACGACCTTCAGAACGCGACTAAAGAAGAAGTTCTCCAATCTCACGACGGTTCTGTTTCCGCTATAATTGTGAGGAAAACTCGAGAAATATATTATCGTATTTCCAGACGACTTAACAAAATCGTAAAGTTCTTATTATATACTCATTGCGGAGCACTACCATGACATGACAGTAATAAATACAGTAATTAGTAAATTATAGAAATGGTTTGAGATTAGGAGTTGTTTCTGCCATGTTGTCAATTTACACGTTGGATGATGTAGTACAGTCAGCAAACAGTGATATGACATCTTTATATATATTACAAATTTTTAATTGAACTTTTTTTTATAGAACACCAAACAAAGAAAGTTTTTTTTTTTTTACTTGGGGAAATGCATTGCGCATACCCCACCGCGGTGCGACTGCTTAGTGCGGGAGGGTTATGTGGGACTCGCGAATGTGCATACCCACTAAAACCCCAAGGCGCCACCAACAATCGCCTTAGGCGGGATGCGGTAACAGCAGAGCCTTATCCGCTTCCCGACATGCGATGCGGCGGTTGTGTCCGCCTCTCCCCGCCCATTGTTGATTTGTGAAGATACTTGACACAGCAAGTATCCTTCACAGATCGGGCCATACGTTTTTAGGAATAGCTAGGGGAGATCGGGTCCAGTGCTTGCAGGGATGGATCACCATCCCTTCTTTTGAACGCATGGACCCCTGCTTCCCCGCTTGGGCACTCTTTAGGTGGCGAGGATTTGACGGGCCTGCGGTTTCTTTCGCTTCCGCGGACGGGTTCCGGGACGGGAAAGCTCCCTGGTTCTTCCCGCTTCTTCTTTGACTTTCATGACCGACTCGCAGAAATTATAGAAGATTTTCCACGAGCCGTCATTTCCTGCGCTCACTATGGCTTTCACTACGTTTGGCAGAATTGCGTCCTCACCCTGGAGGGCATCTAACAAAGGTCTCCTTTCCGCTTCCCATGCTGGGCAGTCCCTAAGTGTATGCAGGGCGTCGTCCCGGCTGTCTCCGACACAGTGGTGACAGGTTGGTGACTCCTCACACCCTACTACTTTGTGCAGATAGCTACCAAAACATCCGTGTAAACAAAGAAAGTTAAGTGATACCGCTTATGGACACTCTCAATGCCAGTGCGCGCGAGTGCGTTGCCGGCCTTTTCAGGATTGGTACTTTCTTTTCTTGAAGGACCCTAAGTCGAATTGGTTCGGAAATACATCGGTATTGAAGTGTAAGTAAATCATATGTACAAATATCCGACCATAATATTATATTAGTTGGGCTGAATAGTTCGTAGGTTGACTCATAGATGGCGCTACTAGTATTAAATTTATATGATTTTTAGTTAGTCCTAACCTTAAAAAGACACGTGTATTTGATAGTTTGACAAGTATCGTACTATTAGTTTGTGAGGAAGGAATTTTGAGTGAAGGAATATTTCCCCTTTTATAACACTGTATGTTGCGGATATGCACATATTTTTCATCAGGCGATACCTTTTTAATCATCGGTGTTAGGTTGGATGACGTGCGTTACATACAATTGCACTTCAGCAACGAAAAGTCACTATGACAAGAAGTTTTAGATTTTAATTTATACCGGCCCAGTCATTCATAAATAATGAAAACCATCAAAGCGCCAAATAATTTCTATTTTAACTACAGACTAATTTTATTAATAAAAAATTAGTTGTGAAAATGACTCGAAAATTGAAATGATGTAAATGAAAGCGTTGTCAATACAACCCAAAAAACCGTGAACAAATTAGAAAAATTGATCGCAAAAATAATTTTGTCGTTTTGATTTTTTTAAGACATTCACTATACTATAGATATAAAATTATTTTGCTAACGCTTCAGACAATAAATATTTGATTACCGTCTATTTACACGAGATAAAATACTACTCGGTATACTATCTGATCTCGAATTTGTTTTGTTTTACTTTAAATAGCTAATTTAATCTTTAAAAAAATGGTACCTCATATCGAAGTAAAAATCAAATAAAATTTAAAAAAAAAAATCCTTTCAATAATTGTAATAGTTATTAGTTGAGACATAAGTGTGACGGTGTACTATAAAGAATGACTTCAAAACTAATTCATATTTAAAACTTCTGTGTCATTGAATTTTAAGTATTTTCTACTTTAGTTAGGAACAGATTTTCATTGAGGTTTAACAATAAACGTGTAAATGGGCCTTAGATTTCTGTACCTGATTCATTAATCAGGTCATGATCATTATCATTTATCAATCTAATAGGCAAATACGCGATCAGCTTTCCGCCCTGCGATTCTGTAACTCACTTTTCAATCTCACACAGCGGTTTTCGCATCGGCGGTCGCTCTCAAATCAGTCGTGAAGCAGTCATTTTATGATTTGGCATTCTGATAAACAATAAACTACAAGCTCCCACATTTTCAGAATGCCAAATCATAAAATGACTGCTTCACGATTGATTTGAGAGCGACCGCCGATGCGAAAACCGCTGTGTGAGATTGAAAAGTGAGTTACAGAATCGCAGGGCTGTGCTTGACCCATGTCGACTTTTTGTAAAGCCAAGCCACGCTCTCGATGTTTTCCTTCACCGTGCGAGCGAATGTTAAATGCGCATATAGAAGTCAATTGCTGGCTGGTGCACAGCCGGTGATGAGAGGAGCAGTCGCTGAAACTACTAGGCCAACGCTACTCTGACTGTATACACAATATAACAATAAATGAATAAAATTGTAATAAAAGGAAACTGGAAGCAAAGCATTGTTAAGATAACTTTAGAGAATCATAAAATTCAGTTTGTATACCCTAATCCTATGTAATAAACGATAGATATTATTTATTATACAAGAATGTTGCATCGTAATTAATGTACAGTTTCACCACAAACAAGTTCTTGTAATATCTTGAAAATACAATGTTTTAAAAATCGTGAAGATTTTTGTTTCGTGTTGTGGTGGGTTTAAAATAAAAAACAAGTGAAAATGAGTGAAAAAGTGAAGACTTCAGCGCTTTTGGCTCAAACACTTGCTACTTTCAGCAGTTTGTATTTTTTAATTATTACAATTCAGCGCTGTAAAATTCCTCTATTTCTGGAAGTTAATGCACCAAAGTTCTTTTTATGTTCTTCGTTATAAGTTCGTTAAGATAGTTATAAATAAAATAAATAAATCCGTGGCGCTACAACCACTTGAGGTCTCAGATTTCTGAATCTGTTTCATGATCATTTTTAAATCTAATAGGCAAATAGGTGATCAGCCTCTAGTGCTTGAGAAACACCGCCGCCTTTTTGGGTCTAAGACATGTCGGTTTCCTCATGATGTTTTCCTTCTCCGTTCGTGCGAATCTTAAATGCACATAGAAAGAAAGGACCATCGGAGCAATGCCGGGTATCGAACCTACGACCTCAGGAATGAGAGTGGCAGGTTCAAATATCATACATAATTTTCATCGTAATTTTGGGTTTATAATGTAGTCTTTTTTACATTACACATAAAAACGATATTTAAAGGCCGGCAACGCTGTCGCGATCCCTCTGGCATTGAGAGTGTCATGGGCGGCAGTATCACTTAACACCAAGTGAGCCTCCTGCACGTTTGCCACCTGTTCTATCAATTGTTTTTTAAGTTTAATTAAAATCAGATAAAGGTTAAGGTTGAGGTAAAATTGCTGCCTTTTCCTATTTAACAGAAGTATTAAAAAAAAAGTTTTAGTGGCCTCAGCGTGCTGCTGATACCTGAGCTCGTAGGTTCATACCCCGGCTGTGCACCAATGGACTTTCTATGTGCGCATTAAATACTCGACCGTACTCAAGGAAAACATCGTGAGGAAAGAGATCGTGATATCGTGAGAAATAGACGGCTCATTGGTGGTTAGTACCCCTGACTGCCAATCCATGGGTCCCGGGTACGATCCCCGGCTGAGACAAACTTCGATGTGATGAGCACTTGGTGTTGTGCTTAGGTCTTGGATGTTTAAATATGTATTTATATGTGTTAGGTCTATCTATGCAAATGCTTAGCATGGGACTAGGTCAGTTAGTGTGAATTGTCCAATCATAAAAAAAAAAATTCTTGCCTTAGACCCAAACATTCGACGGCGTGGCACAGGAGGCTGATCACCTATTTGGCTGATAAAAAACAAATGACTACGATAAAGATACAATATTCTTTAACTCCTCTTTATTTTTACTAGTTGCATATCTCACCGGACTCACTGGCTTCATTTACGCCTGGCCGTCATACACTTATGAGACCTTCACATCGAACAAGACAGTGTTATCTGCCCCTCTCACTCCAACACAAATGTCTGTACTGGGGAGCTTGACAAACATTGGGGGACTGATAGGAACCCCCCTATGTGCCTTGGTGATTGATAGAATCGGAAGACGATATTCTGCTATGCTGTTTGGGCTGCCATATGTGGTATGTTATAGTATCTCATAAACATATTTACTATATGTATAGGTTGAATTATCTTTAGATTATACAGCTTCTATCTTTGCAATATTAAATTGTTATTAAAAAATCTTCTTACACAAGTACGTCACAAGCCGATTTTCAAGGGCAATGTCAAAGTAGGTACTATGAATGGGAAATTTTAATTTAAAAAAACGGGTTGCACTCCTGGAGTTCCGGCAGAAGTGAAAACTTGAATATTGACGTTGTGCATTTTTGATATTTTGGAATGGTTAGGGAATAGTTTTGCACGAATTGCTTTAATTATCAGTATAAAAGTACTATCATTTATGTGGTAGAATTTATTCTATTGTATTGCGCTATCGTACACAAACATGACAATTTATATTACATTATATACTCCGCGCCAGCTGTCTACTCTCCATCCGTCTTACGAATTTTCGATCAGGTTACGTGTACTGACGCGAGTTTAATATTTCTTTACCCATTCCAAAAAAAGTGTACAACGCCGCTAAAGAAGTTTTCACTTCAAAAAATTATACGGCTGTCCAGTGACGTCTTTATTATAACATCATTGCTTAAACGAAACGATTCATTAGTGTCTAAGACCACACGGTTTGTGTCCAATAATTATGACCAATAACGAACTTATTTTTAATATAAGTAGTCAAATCATTCAATTAGTTAAACTTTATGATGGGTTTCTTACGCCTAAGGGCATATGATTAATTATTATGATCTTAAATTTTAGTTCATTATTAAAAATCCCTTTAATAATGTATTATAATGTATCTGTTGTGCATGCTTATTATTAGGGGGCTTGTGTAAGGGAAAATGTCTATCCTCGGAGAAGACCTGTACCTGTGAAGAGGCTACTACTAAAGTTGTTTGCAATTGGTTTTTGTATAATTAATTATATTTCATTATTGTTTATCTTAGTAGGAAATTAACGGTTTATTTTATTTATTTATTCACTTATAATCAATGCATGTTTTGTGTTTTTTAGAGTTATATTTTCCCTGTGTTTGTTTGTGTATTGTGTTTTATAAATACATGATTAATTTCAGATATGCTGGGCAATTATATCAATGACAACTTCCATTAATCTCGTCATGTTCGCGATTGGGTTTGCGGGCTTAGGCGCAGGTGGGCAAGCCATATCGACCGTCTACATATCCGAGATATCGGAAGACTCTATAAGGGGTGCTCTCACATCTTCAACCGTGTCCGCGTATTTCATAGGCCTCCTACTCTCTTACCTTCTAGGAGGGCAACTGGCATATCAGCATGTTTTATATGTGCACTTGGCAATGTCTGTGCTGTATATTCTGCTGCTTATGCTGTTAAAGGAATCTCCAGTGTTTCTGATCCAACAAGGGAAAGAAAAGGTGACTATTCAGGGTTATACATGATTATTAATATAATAATTTTTGAAGGAAAATAAGACTGCGCCGACGCACCGAGGAATCGGTTATCTCTTAATGAAGCTTGTATTGCGTTATTGCCAACAGTAAAAAATACTATAAATCATTTTTAAATACCCCGCTAAATGGACTAAATAAAAAAACTTTTAGTGGTTTATTTAACGACGTCACATTAATTATAGTAATTAATTTGGTAAATATTGACATTATTACAAGCAAATTCTTCTATGTTATTACATAGAACTTTTAATGATGTTTCATTGACACAGAAATAGCAGTTTTATTACAGTCGTTTAAGTATTTAACGCCTGTATAAAAATAAAGGCAATTTGAATCTTGTCTTTGTGTGAGATATATTTTGTATCGAGAGTTAGCTTATGCGTCAATCTAAAAAATACATAATCATGTTTAAATACGAATTGATAGTTGGCGTACCTAACAATCACACAAATCTTAAGATTTTAACGCCTGTAAAAATATGAAGGCAATTTGTTGATTGCCTTTGTGTAAGATATATTATTTAATATCGAGATTTAGCTTATGCGTCAATCTAGCAAATACATAATCAAATATAAATACGTCAATCTTTGGCGTGCTTAACAGCATACGTGGTCTGTGTAGAATAGACACATGAATAATTTTAATAATTAAAAAATTTTTATCCATACAAAAGCAGGCGATTTCCTAACATAAGGCAAAGTTGAGTAAATGATATGTTACATAAGTATATAATGATCAGTTCAAAAGGGCATTAAAGACACACATCAGAATGGGCCCATTAGACTAAAATTGGGCTAGCTGATGGCGACGTGTATCTCGTTCGTATATACTTACTATTAAATTTCTCATGTAAATAAAAAATAATTTTTGTAATGAGAAATAAAGTTCTTTAAACATTATATTTTCAGGAAGCTGCCGAATCCATAGCCTTTTATAGACGCGTGGGAGTTGAGTCAAAGGAAGTTGAAATAGAAATAAACAAAATAAAAATGCAGCTTGATCCCCGATTTGAGCTGATGCTTCAATCTAACGAAGGTATCAAATTTAAATACAAATTAATTCTTGGCTTGCCTAGCAGTATGCGTCTGTGCAGAATTTGCTTGTTAATTAATATTATATATACTGTATGTGTATACATAACGGTAACTGCTAGTTTATACTAGGATTTTTGTAACTAAATTCTCGTAATTTTCACACTTGTTTATTTTTCTAACATATTATCTTAAGTATTTAATTGTCCTTTTTAAGCATGTGTGATGATTGATATCTTATTTTATAAATTAATAAAATAAAATAAAATTGATTGCATTAATTACATGAGATCAATCATTAACATATCATTAGTTGTATAATGTAACTCCGATCATGTTTACTGACAGCATGGTCTTGATAAAGCTTTATGTGCAATACAGCTTTATACAATTAAACACATAAACAATATTATATAAAGTAGTGTGAAATAGACACATTTTAATTAGATAATAATAATAGTTTATTGTTTGATGATTCCAGATCCTAATGCAGTGAAGCACTTGCTAGAAAAACCAATGGAAAATGCTAAGAAGGAGCCATCTTGGAAATTTTTAAGTGAGTACAGATACAAAAAGTCGACGGCGTGTGTCAGGCACAAGAGGCTGATTACCTATTAGATTGACTAATAATCATGAAACAGCCGTGCGATTCTGTTAATCCGAGAGTTCACTTCGCACTAACAACGCTCCCTTTCATTTTTGGAATCTCATGGTATTCTGTTAAGCAATCTCACATTACGTCTTGACAAGCGGAGGTAGCTTGTAGTTTATTGTTTATCAGAATGCCAAATCGTAAAATGACTGCTTCACGACTGATTTGAGCGCGACCGCCGCTGCGAAAACCGCTGTGAGAGTTCGCAAAGTGAGTTACAGAATCACAAGGCTGATACAGACATCTGAGGCCCAGACCTAAAAAGGTTGTAGCGCCACTGATTTATATTAACACTGCTTTGTTATAAAATAGAATATTAATATTTACAGTGAAATCTGAATCATCCAAGGGAGCTCTCTTCGCTGTTCTCTTTTGTATGGGAATAAACATATTGATGGGTCCTATAGTGCTGCAAGTATATGCTGAGCCACTCTTCAAGGAGGCTGTACCGACGATGCACCCTAATCTATGCTCTATACTATTGGCTGTAGATTATCTAGCTGCTGCGTTAGTCTGCGCCTTTGTCATAGACAAGTTTGGGAGGAAGGTATTTATGAAAAAATCACGAAATTTGTGTTTGGATATCAGCCTGAAATGATTAATATATAAACTCTTTGCAGAAGGCGATAAATATGTTTTTAAATTTTTTTAATGGAATATACAGACGGGCACGAGGCTCACCTTATGTTAAGTGAAACGCCGCCCATGGACACTCACATTGCCAGAGAGCTCGCAAGTGTGTTGCCGGGCTTTTAAGAATCGATACGCTCTTTTCTTAAAGTCGATTTGGTTGGAAAATACTTCAGGTTCCACATAGTGCGGGGCAAAAACTGCCTTAATAAAACGCTTAGTTGTGGAACGTTAGATGTCGAGGTGATACGGGTGTAGCTGCAGCTAGGTCAGCTTAACATATCTATTTAAAACAATATAGTGTTAGGTACTTGACCAAATATATGTTATACAATTATTGGTGATTTCGCTTTATAGTACATTAAAATTAGAGTGTAGAAATATATACACATTTAAATTAATTAAGTGTGGGCTTCGGCCGTTAGCTACACATATTATCTATATCAGATAACTATATCTAGCATACAAAAACGTGGTATCTTGGTGGACTTTCTACGGGCCCATATATTTTGCACTATAACGTAAACTTCTAATTAATTATAATGTGTGTTTCTAGAGTCTGATGACAGTCACATCAGTAGCATCAGGTTTCTTCAACATCCTCTTGGGCAGTCAGCTGCAGTTCCACTGGGCTCCTCATTGGTTCACGGCATTTGTGATATACGCTTATAGCTTCGTTTTTAACCTTGGAGCTGCTGTCGTACCCTTCGTTTTAACAGCAGAAGTGTTTTTGCCAGAGGTAAGATTATGAAGAGTAACTCGAACTAGTTAATTAATAGATATCTTAAAATATATAAATTACGCGTCATGTTGTTTGCCTGTTATGGACTCCCAAACTACTTAAACGTTTACAATCAAATTTGCACACCGTGTGCAGTTTGATCTAACTTAAAAGATAGGATAGCTTAAAGCTTATAATAATTCTACTGTACGTGTGTATGTCACTGAACTCCTCTTAAACGGCTGGACCGATTTGAATGCGTTTTTTTTTTGTATGCGTTTGGGTGACGCCCTGGATGGTTTAGATTCATAAATCAGCCCAACAGATGGCGCTCGGTTTAATATCCTAATCGCTTGAAACATCATGCAGGACAACGTCCGTCAAGTCCGCTAGTACTGTCGTACTGTATAAATCTTGTCGATTCAAAACCTTTTATTTGAGACCTAATTGGATTATTTTAAGTAATTTTGAAGGCAGGTATTTGTTTCCAGGTCCGAGGTATATGCAGCAGCCTGTCTATGGTATGTATGTGGGTCATGAACTTCGTCACGCTGATAATTTTCAATCCACTGGTGGATCAGCTAGGCCTGGGTCCAACGTTTTATTTCTTTTCGATAATTTGCTTCATCGGAGGTACATATAGCCACCTGTGGCTTCCAGAGACGAAGGGATTGTCAGCTGACCAGATACAGCCTTTGTTTATGAAGAAGAAGACCAGAAATACTTTAAGTTAGGTTACTTAAGTTGTATTGAAGTTAGATTAAGAAAGTTTTTCACATTAAAATGTACTATATTTTTTATTTATTATTTTGAATTCCTAACACAATGGAAATGGGAGGGCCACATCGCTCGCATGAACAATGGCAGGTGGGCAAACAGGGTAACGAGGTGGAAAGAGCCACCAGGAAAAAGAAAAACTGTTAAAGAAGTTGGAGAGATGGAGCCTATATTGTATATAAGGTTTTTAAAAAAATATATTTCTGTATAAAATTTTAAGTAAGTGTATCTTTTGTCAAGATGGATAAATGTTTCAAGGAGTAAGTGAGGCTTGATTATCATTATTATTTTTTTATCTATACAGCGTTAGTCTATATACATTCAAATTTTTAATACATATCTATTTGGGTTATTTTTTTATTCATAACCTAATGCCAATATGCAGCCTAATGCAAACATGTTTAGGGGGTATCTATACCCCCTTTAGCATCCTAAGTATGTCCATGCTAAATTTTTAAGTTTTATTCCTTTGAATATCAAAACAATATAATGCATAAATTATAAGTATTTAATGAAATAAGAGAAATCGACACAAGAATGGAAAGCTTTAATAAAAACAACTAAGGTAACAGATGTTAGAATAAAAATAAATAACTTACATGAAAATGGGCGGGGCATGTGCAAGAAGAACAGCAAAGTGAAAAATCAGGTGGTTCATGGCAGAGAGTGGCACTGTCCCAAGAGGAATGGCGAGATTTGGAGGAGGCCTTACCTAGAGTATCTATGTGCCCTTTTTTAGCAGGAGATAGAAATATAAATTAGTATCAAAGTATCTGAAATAAAAAGCTATTTATCAATGCTTGGTTGCAAAACTGGACTGCAAAAACTTGTAGCAATTAGAATTAAGAACAAAATAGGAGTGTGAAACCATTATACTCAACGAAGTATAAAGCGAAAATAGTTCAAACTATTATTAAGTAGGCACGAAACTTTAGAGTTTAGACAAACAATCTTAACATAAATATAATCCAAAATAATTAACCAATTTTGACGTGGCAACGTCTAATACATCGATCAACCCCTGCTGCACACATGAAAAAGCATGACTCGTCCCGTTACGCTTATTGTACGCTTGCGCCGCATCTATCTCTCTTCTGCTCGATTGGCCTATGCGTCTGAGGATTCACTCCTTCTTTGTATTTTTACAATTAGTGATAATTCAATAAAAATGATTCAATTTTATTAATTAAATATATCATTTCATCAGTGTTTTATTATGACATTGTCACGTTAAACTATCGTCCGTAAACCGACTTTATAGACAACCATTGTTCATTTGCTAATTTAATTTCAACATATACACATTTTTCATTATTAAAACCACAACAAATTTTAATTATAAATAGATAAGCCAGCCACTGATAACAGGAATTCGGCGTGGAAAAATACTCCACATATGCAAATATAACAACTGATTAATATATTTAAATTTAGATAATGACTACGGAAATACCTCATTATTTATTTTGGTAATTCTATGAAGTGTCCACATATAGGAAGAGTTATTACTTCAACAGCGTCAATGGCTGTGTACTTGTGTAGAATGAGCCAAGTCCGTTGAGGTTTGACACATTAAGAATAGAGAAAAGAGTACTCTTGAAAGAAAGAAATACACCCACTCTAGGACTCCCTGTGTCGTGGGCAGCCTTTCATTTGACATGTGGTGGTACTTGACAATAATTTATACATAACACTTATCTATAGTAATACTAGCGGACCCGACAGACGTTGTCCTGTCTTAACTATTAATATTGATTTCGACATGGTATAATTAACTAAAAAAATATTTCAGAATCAAAATGTTTATTATCCTAATCCTTTATGATATAGAACATTCTTTGTTTGGTTTTTTGGACATCTGTAGCTTCATTAAGACTATTGTATTCTTCTTTATAACCAAGTATACCAAGTGTTATGTTAGTAACGTTATGTATATCCAAATGTACCAAAACGCCATATTAAATTGAACTTTAAATATTAGGCGTGAACAACTGACTTTCACGAGTATAATACTCGAAATAAAACTTATATAAGCGTACGACCATCCAGGCTCCAGAAGATAAACCACTCCTTATATCGAAATTGTATTCGTTTTTACAAGCCCAAGCGAAATTAGAGATTAGGTACTGAGTAAATTCCCCGTAAAGTACTTAAAATATGGATCCTGTTTCTACAAAAGAAAATCAATCTTAACAAAAGAAAATATCTGTTGATGCGGTTCCCCAAAAGACTCAAAAACTTTTCGTACCGCCTTGCGATTCTGTAACTCACTTTTCGAACTCACACAGCGGTTTTCACAGCGGCGGACATAAACAATAAACTACAAACAGTGTGTTGACCGGATGATTTCTGCATTTGGTGATGAAGCCCCATCCAAAACCACAATTTGGTTTGCTGAATTTCAACGTGGACGTGTCAAGCTCAGTGATGATCCCCGTCAAGGTCGTCCAAAAACTGCAAAATTTGAAAACTTTTGGAATTATAGTGAATTAATTGTCTTCACTGACTGGACTATAAATAGATTTTTAAATAGTAATGTTGTGTCACTTGCTTGATTCCCGAAATTTTCACTCGTATTTGCCAATTATGCGCGACTTGCAAAATCAGTTCTTGGTGCCCCAAAGGCCGGTGAGATTAGATCAAAGGCTGAAGGTAGATGAGATTAGATAGGTAAGAAGAAATTCTATATCACTCGACAATATATTCATTGTGAAGATTCATTCATTTGTATATTTATAGACGTGCTATTCGTTGGTGTTTACAAGTCCTCATTTTTCTCAGGTAATGTTTTTACTAACGCTTTCCTGAATACTAAAGTTCCGCTTTTGTTTTAAAATCAAATTCATTTATTCATATAGGTAACACAATGTACACTTATGAACGTCAAAAAAGAAAAACATTAAATGCTTCTAAAACGTTTACTGCCAGTTCTCAAATCAAGGGCGTAGAACGGAAGAGAAGAATTGGCAATAAACTCTCCGCCACTCGTTTTAATCGCCGAGTTTTTATTTTACACAACGATGGCAAGGAGCTGCAACCATTACACCATGGAATCATTAAAGATAACAGTTTTATGTAAAACATAGTGCGAAATCAAATCGACTTAACTGTGGTTCGACTTATAGGACTGTTTTAATATTTCGCATTCTCATTCCTTGGGTGAGTTTTGTGTGGGAGCCCTTAATGCGACAGTTTAAAAACAAATAAAGAGTTAGGGCTCCCACACAAAACTGCGAATTCGCATCGCATCGCAAATATCTGCGAAATCGCACGAACGCACTGCAAGAATTTCCGATCTGCTTCGCATCGCACATTCTTGCTATATTACGTCAGCCTTGGTTACGCCATTTTAGTCCGTAGAGAAAGACGCGCGGCGCCTCCGCCGCCTTCTTTGTTTATAAAAATTGCGGAATATGATATGGATTTTTTAATACTTTTAATTGAGGAGCGTCCCGTCCTTTGGGACACAAGTGATGAACATTATAAAAATAAATTTATTAAGCAAGATGCGTGGAAGAGCGTCTGTGAAAGTTTGCATCAGAGTTCATAATTGTAATAAATGGATGAACCCAGAATCTTCTTTTTCTTTTATATCTATTTAACAATAACAGCAGTGCAATAATGTTTTTGCGATCCATCTAACGCTTCCTAAAAACACGTCCAGTACGGCTGACTACGAAGGAATGGTCGCCCTAGCAATCGTATCGCAGAAAGTCGCATCGCATCGCATCGTAGTTTTGTGTGGGAGTCGTAATACATTACTCTCTATAAAAATAAAATAATATTCGAAATGATTGCCCTGCAACAATCATTTATAATATATATTATGTGTAAATTTTACGTTTTATCTTGAAAGATTTTTTATCTCGCAAGATAAATCTCTGTTTTTTTGTATTTTGCTTGCAAAACCTAATTTCTTGTGTCACAATGTTCGTTCCCATACTCCTCCGAAACGGCTCGACCGATTCTTATTAAACTTTTTATGCAAATAAGAAATGTTAAGGGTGGTCCACCCCTATTTTTTTTCTTTTTATGATACAGCATACAAAAATACATACAACCCTCAATTTTCACCCCTCTACGATCAACCCCTATGTTTTAATTGTTAATTAAAATCTTATAACTTGAATTGAGGTTTATATAGAGAAAAATTCACAGAAAAACCTAAAAAGTTTTCATTCCTGAAAACCGAACATTCTGGGGTAGCATAGCAAAATGTTCCATGTTGGTATGTACTAAAAAGGTAGGTTAAGTAAAATCACATTAAGGAGAAACGAAGTTCGCGGGGGCAGCTAGTATATATTATATTATGAATATAGTTTATTTGGGTCTCGGTCATCACTAACCCGTGGTATGATGGTTGTGGTACCAATTCCTGTTTTGATGTAGTTGTTGCAATACCCGAAGTGTTCCCGGGTTCCCTTCGGGTACCCGAAGTAAGAAAATCTAATTTATCATTACTATGGATACATGGTAGCCTTACTATTTCCAATATATATTGTATGACTCGGTGTTGTATCAGTATATTCCTCATTAGTTTTTAATAAACATATTTCGCACTGCAATTGGACCGCAAACGAACCGCAAGTGTATCGCGTTATGATAAATCCACGGCGGGGTAACGGTTTGGTTAAGAATTTCGACTTACCTCTATTATTATACATTCGCCAATATTTAAACAGACCATAATTAATTACTTTAACTGTAATCCAGTTAATAAATTAAACCAATTGTACAAACAAAACGCAGTCATGTTTATTTTAATTATGAATAAAACAATAAGTATGAGACAATTAAATCATTTGTGGTTTACCCATATTTAAATTATTTTGATAACTGAAAAATTCTTTAAAATCTTGCTGGCGGAAATAGTGCGGTAGCGGTATATAGGTTTTTGCAATGGAGTGCATGTGCATGATGCAAATAGTGTACGTCTGTGAAGGTGATGAAGATACACACAAATTTGCAGTATTGCTAGTTTGTTTGCAGTTTTATTAGTTTGTTCCCTGTGGCACCTTTAACGCTGGCAGCATTTCCTTGCTGTATTACGATACTTATTCGTTGAGCGAGAAAAGCACCAGCTCTGGGGTCACCCGTACCAGGCGCCAACTTAGTAACATGAAAAATAACACAACGAACGTCTACTTAAAAATAAGTTAAAATAAACAATCTTTAGTCATTTATACAAATTTATGTATATTCAGACTTTATTTTTTGAACAGTGTTGTTTGCCTAGCTTCACCATGTGCCTCTCATCCCTGAGGTCCTTTCTATGTGGGCATTTAACATTCGCTCGAAAGGTGAAGGAAAACATCTTGAGGAAACCGTCATGTCTTAGACCCAAGAAGTTGACGGCGTGTGTTAAGCACAGGAGGCTGATCACCTACTTGCCTATTACATTGACTAATGATCATGAAACAGAAACAGAAATCTGAGTCCCAGATCTAAAATGGGGGGGTTATTTGTACTGTACAAACGTAACACACAAACATATGTCAAAACTAACTTAAGTTAGTTTAGTTAAGTTAATAAGTTTTGACATATAGGAGTCTCACACAGGAATAACGACAACATAGTCGGGGAATTAGCTAGAAAATATATGTAAAAAAGGAGTCATACACTTCTAAGTACAGTTTTAAATATTCAATGAACACAATTCAGTACAATATACTTTTATAGATTTATCAAGCATCGAAAATTATTTGAGATATTTCATATTAAATAATATCACACTTCGTACAATTGGTCTATGCTCATTTTAATATGTCATTTGGTTGCGTTCACTTGTCTTGGATATATTTTACGGTAATATTTTTGTCACTATCACACAGAGATTTATCTTTATTGTACAATATTTTAATTAAACATAAACAAAATATTGATGACATAGTTATGCAGTCACAAGACATATTTCCTAATCTATAAACGGAAACACCCACGCGTGTTCTCACGAAATATGCTGACGGACTGTCTAGCTCCCAGTCTCGATTATTAGATATTAAGTTAGTCTTAAGCTAATCACCAATGTAACCGGTTGATTAAATATTAATTAAAAATAAAATGTTATTATTTTTAAAAACGCTCTAGCGCGACCTCGCGTTTTGACTGGCGCAGCCGGTAGGATTTTCACATCCCGCGAGTATATAACTAAATTGAAAATACTCAAATCGATTTTCATAGTTCTTGAAATACCGTGGACTGTCTAATAGCAGAGTGAAAATCCGCGAATCAAATAAATAAGTCAAATAGAAGAGCATTAAAATAATATCCGGTGCAGTGTGTGATTAGGGACTCAGGAAGAATGGAATTGGGCTGGCGGTGAGTAAAACTTTTCACTTCCCGCTAAAAATTCCATTTTATTCCACATATTATATATTATTACATTATCTGATTTTGTTTCTCTGCGCTTAAGGGACTTTCAGAGTCGGCAATAATAACAGTTTAAGTATAAATTGATGATTTTTGTTACAGATTTGCGTGTGAAGAAACAAAATGGGGTATCTGAGACAATATCAAGTTACATTGGCATGTGAGTAAATTTTATAAATCATTGATGTTGTCGACTTTTGTATGGTCTTTGTATAATGTATACATATGTGACAGCTCTGTAATCACAATATTTAATCTGTGTACTACGAATATCTGTCAAGGGTGCAAACAAATTCGTAGATAACATTTTATTTTTAAACTTATTTCTAAAGGTTTGGTTAAAATTGACCTCATTTTATTTATACACAAATATAACACCAAAACAATATTATCATTAACGTACATAATATATACATTTTATATATATAATGTTTAGCAGGATAAAGGCACCGCAAGCGAATCCTCTTTTATTTAAACCACCCGATGACCCAGGAACTGTACAAGTTGTATGTCGCTTCATTTCGTACTATATTATGTCAAAATTCACAAAACCCTCGTGTCAAGCGCGAAAGCCCGGCCGTAGAGGAAGCGGAACACTGTTCCTTTTGGGGTAGAAACTCTCGGGTCGTGTGGTTCAGGTACACATGCGATATTTAAATATTAAAGTTTGTATATAATGCCGGTGACCCGAGAGCTGGAGCTCTTCTCGCTCAGGGAATAAGTATCGCAATATAGTAAGAAAATGTGGCATTAAAGGTACAATGGAAACCAACATGGAAACAAACATTTGAAATTTATTGTTGTGTCCTAATATATTTTTAATTATTTTATATTACCTAGATATATCAACTAATGATATTGGTTGTTTGTAAAGTAGGTTTACGATCGAGATGTTTACGTGATAACGTCTTATTGGTGATATAAGTTTTTGGGAAGTAAGGAATTAATGAAGATAACAATTTTTTCAAATTTTAAATTACATCTATCGTTTTATTCACACTTTTGATGATAAATTTCGGGTGTAAAATGACAAGTTTACTTATTCGACTATGATATACATTTTTCTTACAAAACTTAACCACACGAGAAAATCTCCATTTGTTTGTATGCCGCTAGAGTGAGATGAGACGGGAGATCGGTCCGTCTCTCTCTCGTTATACCTGCGATCGCGCTCGTGAGGTTTTGGTGTGACACAAGTTTCTGAACATGTCACCCGACTATGTATGCCGCTAGAGTGAGATGAGACGGGAGATCGGTCCGTCTCTCTCTCGTTATACCTGCGATCGCGCTCGTGAGGTTTTGGTGTGACACAAGTTTCTGAACATGTCACCCGACTAAAACGATTTTAAAGACGTTATCACGTCAAAATATATTTTAATTAAAATAAGTTACAGTAAAACCTATATTTTTATAAATATGACACTTACTAAAATTGCCTACCTAAACATTTATCAAATAGTGAATCTATTTAAAGAAATATCTGAGTAAATGTACAAGATAACACATGTTATAATATTATACGTTAGACAAACGCAGCAAAATAGCTGTCATAAGTTCATTGCCCTCGTTAAGTTCGGTGGCGGTTGTTGCAGATATGTTCAAATATGTTAAATAAGTTTGTTTGACGCTAACAACTGACTTTAATCATTTAAAATATGAGCTTATAACTAACATAAAATTAGGGGTAGTGGGGTTGCGACGCTAACAAAAACTAGCTTATTGGGGTTCATAAATCTAAGTGATACTTCAATACAAGTACGTAGAACATTATCGGAAACAAGAATGTAGTATTACAATTTATGAGTGTGGATAAAAGTAAAGGGCTCATTTTGGCTTCAAGTGTGCTATGATTGTTTACATTTTGTATATGCTTCTAACTATTAACTAAAAATAATTGTAACTTAACTAATGTTAGGTTACATAACTCCCTTTTTAATTTTACAACTAAAATAATAATGTGACTGTATCCTATCTTATAGCCATAGCTAACCTAGCAGTTTTGTTCTTCAATCCCTATCCGTACTAATTCTTACAAGGCAGTGCACTCACGAGCTTTCTGGCATTGAGTGTCTATTTTTTTTTATATAATAGGGGGGCAAACGAGCTTGCGGGTCGACCAAAAAGGGCAGTCTTCGCAGCCATTTTTAGTGGGTCCGTTGCCGCCCTTGAGGGAGGAGTACACTCGCTTTTTAAACATTTGGAGGTCGTATCTCTGAGGGAAGACCCCCACCGGGAGTCGATTCCACAGTTCGCTAGTTCGCAAAAGAAAATGCCATATCACTTAACATAAGATGAGCCTCCTTACCGCTTGGCTGTTATCTATAAAAAGCGCTGGTATCGATTTTTTTAATGAATACCTACTGGAACGGGGTTTCAAGAACAAGGAAGCTACAGCAGCGCCTTTAGGGTAATTTTTCTTATATCAAGCGATAAGATTCGTTGTTTGGAGAATGTTATCTTACTCTTGACATCACGTGCGGTGACTTCAGTGTTATCAGTAATTTAGAGGCGTTGTATGAATAGTACAATAATATCTATGCTAAACACACAAATGCTATATTGTATTCTATTATCTTACTGCAATGTTCTAGGGGCAAGAATTATCTAGTGGTGATAAAGCTGGACCAATTGTTGCATCTGCCATTTGTCCTTTGAGACATACAGACATTTTTATGTCTAAGACATGCCTCGCGATATTTTCCTTAGAAAGAAAACTTTGCACATAACCAGGGATCGAATACACGACCACTGCGTTAAGTATCGCTTTCATTATGGAACAGGGGGCTAATAGGTTGGTCATCTCATGATACCACCGTGTACTCTCGAAATACATGAAGGCTCGCTAGCGTTGCCGACCTTTTAGGAATGTTACGCTATTTGAAGGACCCTAAGTCGTTGGTTCAATAATTTGTCAGTGGAAAGTTCCACATAATGGAGGGAAAAACATACACACACATCTTTAGGCTTACGAAATTACTTAGATTTTCAGGAATACTTCAAACATGCCGAAGTATTTCCGAACCAATTACACTTAGGGTCCTTCAAGAAAAGAGTGTATCAATTCTTAAAGTAATGCAACGCATTTAACAGATACGGCTCTTGTCCGTTTGGCCCCATTACATATTAAAACATATATATATATATATATATATATTTACAGGTTCCCTCGGCAACTTCATCATAGGCATCATTTTTGTCTGGCCATCTTATACATTAAAACTATATACATCTGCTAATACAACCTTGCTGGATGAACCGCTATCAGATATGCAGAGTGCGCTGGTGGGCAGTTTACCAAGCCTCGGGGCTATGGTCAGTACCATGTTTGCTGGAGTCATGCTGAACACTCTTGGAAGGCAGAAAGTTGGCTTGTGCGTTGCTATGCCCTTCTTGGTACGTAATTACCACGTTTCTAAGTTTCCACCACCACCAAGTTTCTAGCCCCGTAAATAGAGAATAGTAAGTAGTTTAAATAATATAAAAATTTCAGAAAACTTCTCTCAATTGCTTTATTGACCTGGGGAAAAAAAGTTGGATTTTTAATTTAATTTATTTTTCAATGAGTAAGTACCCTCATCTTATGTTGGATTAACAATTTATGGAGGGTAGATGTAAATATTTGTAATTTGACTTGAAATATTGGAAAACATTCTTGGGGTTTTTTTTCTACTTATTGGCTATGTATTTTATTTAAAAATCGAATTCGATCGAATCATTATTCTGTATTGGTTGAAACTTTTTTTTATAAGTGAAGAACGGACGCCAGAAATGTATGCCATATATGGACTTCAATAATATTTATTTTTAAATTTCCAGCTCTCATGGTTATTGATCGACCTCAGTTCGTCGGCTACATTGCTACTCCTGGGCAGATTTCTATCAGGCCTGGCATGTGGAGTATGTTTTGTCCTAGCCCCTGTGTTCATATCCGAAATCGCTGATCAATCGATTCGGGGATCGCTCGCTGCTGGTATGTATTTAAAAATCATCCATTTTTTTTCTTTGGTATTAATTCAAGTCAAAGAAAATTTGATAAATTAAGTCAATCTACCACTCTACCAGATTCAGACTAACTCGCCTATATAGTCTGTCTCACTCTAACGCGCACTGGCTGCACCGATCTCGTCAGACAGATGTGAATACGCAGTATGCGTTCTGTCCCGCTCTAACGCGTAAGGTTTTTTTCGTTACGGAATTTCTGGATTCGGTCTCCACGCTCGAGGCCCGCTATAGAAGCTATGCAATAGCTTAATAAGTATTTTGATTGAATATTTAGTGTTAAATTTTGTACATTATGAGAAACAATTGTGTTTCATAACTTTGCGATTTTTTATCATATTGCAGCACCTACAGCATTCTACTGTTTCGGAGTATTAATGTCATTTGTGATGGGCTGGACGCTTTCTTTCAAGTACATAATTTGGACAAATATATTCATCTGTGTGCTTTATGCTGCTCTTTTATTATCGGTGAAAGAGAGCCCCGTGTTTTTACTGATGAAAAATAATGAAGAGGTAACTATTTTTTATACTTTTAATGGCGCCACAGTCCTATATGGATTTAGAATATAATTCCTATACGAATTATTAATAATATTCTCCGTTCGTAGACAAGTTAGCACTGGTCATGGAGTTTTTAAATCTCAGACTCAAAGAACTGAGTTTCCTCTACGTAGTCTGTATCTTTGGTAAATTTGTCGAACCACGGCTCCACCTTAAAACAGCTCCGAATTTTTTTCTACATATTTTCATCACTCTGCAACGATACCATGCAATAATGTGGTGGCGTATGCTCTAACCCCATAGAAATTAATTAAAAAATCATTATTTGTGATTTGAATGAAACAATACATTTTTGGATTTAACCTAACCTAACCAAACCTGATCACAAACGCCACTTAGAATAAAAAAATAAAAATAACATAACCTATCTAAGTGGTTAAAGATTAAGGGGCACCTGAAGGAGAAAAAGCGTTTCTGTCTATTTTTTAAAAGATGTAGCCGAAATGATTGTATAACCTATATATTAGGTTCATTCAGAGTAAAGAGTCGTAAAGTCTTTACTCTGAATGAACCTGACAGTTTCTTCAAGCAGTTAAATTTTTTAATAAATTTAAAATTATTTTCAGGAGGCAAGGAAGTCAATAGCATATTACAAAGGAATGTTCGTGGACTCAAAACCAGTGTTGGCAGAATTGTCGAGACTAAAACAACAATTGATGCCAGCCTTTGAGCTTATGACTGTAACAGCTGGTATGATCCTATAATAACAGAGAAATTTGTGGGTAGGCGTAATTTTTCTTACGGAAAATGTATATAATTTGTACCCTCCACCGAAACTGATCGGATTTTTGTGAAATTTGTGTATATTTGGTAGGCCGTAAACTAGTTTATACCCCGTAGTGTTAAGGATAGCCCCAAAACATTTTTGAAGTTACACTTCTTTAGGCGCGTTATGAAAAATTGATGAGAGTGAAATTTTACGATGCTCGCGCAGGACATAATTTAAAAACAACATTCGAATAATAATAGAATTTATGTTACACTTAATGTAAGAGAATAATAATAAATATTTATTTATTAAATTTTTCAAATGTAAACTGAACTTTATTGACTATAATGACTCCTTTTCCAGTCTTTGATTATTTAATTGTAATAAATTATTTGAATGTAATCAAAAACTATTTTTAATAATGCTAAAGAAGTATAACTTTACTTATGCGCGTACAAGTACACGCATCCTTTTTTTTTTATATCGCTATTAAAAATGATAACCATACATTTATATATTTTATTGTTAGACATGGCTAAAATTACTTATTTATTAGTATTACTTATTTTCTTAACCTGCAAAGTAATAATAAAAAATTACTAAAAAGAAAATCAAAACAAATTTAAAAAATTTGGTCCCTGTGGCAGTGTACCTATAACACTGGCAGTAATTCCTCGCTGTATTGCGATAAAATTAGTATGAGCCGTTGAGCCAGGAAAGTACCAGCTCTGGGGACTCCGTTACTATCTACTAGGCGCCAACTTAAATATTTAATAAGCGCCAGTGCACTTGAACCCAACGGCCCAAGATAGCGATATTAGTTCTGTAATAATCTTTGTGTATACGTCTATGTGAGTTGTGTGCTGCGATATTGCGGGCTCCTGAAAAAGTTGCATGGATTTGGTTCTCATGTTATAAACGTGTAAATTTTGACGTGACAACGTCCAATAAATCGATGAACGCCAGCTGCGCCCACGAAAAAGCATGACTCATTGTCGCGTTATGCTTATTGTCCCATTAGAGCTCTTGTTAACGAACGTTTTTAACAACGGGTAACGGGCCGACGCAAAACGGCTACCTTTGTACACGATACGCTAAATATAACGTGAACGCGTCCGTTGTTGTCAATATCAGTTCTATTAAATTTGAAGGGAGAAGTGCACGTACGTTGATTATTATTTATCAGATAATGTCTCAAAATCTTCATTTAGCATTACGAACATTTCTTTCCTTGCCGCAAAATTTGCTTGTTTATTTTTGTAATTTTCTATAGTTTTGTCCCATAACATAGGCAACATAGTTCAGAATAAAAAGGCTAATTAATAAATCCATATCAATGGTAAACTCCATATTCACAATGAGCAGCAGAGGGTAGGTAGATAGAAATATAAACGTGCGCACATCCGTCGTCGTCAACACACTTCTATGAAATGACATAGTTCACTGCATCGGACAGTCCGCCGTCGCGCCGAGGGGCAACGTGCGCGCATCCGTTGAGTCACGTTGCAACGGGTATGAGCCCGTCGCGTTAACAAACATTCACTCAACTTACTTGAACACTGCGCGTCGGCCCGTCACCCGTTTTAAAAATCGGGCCGTTGTCCGTTGTCGTTAACAAGAGCTCTTACGCTCATTGTGCGCATGCGCCGTTTTTTCTAACATGTTTTCATAAGTATCTTATATTCTCTCACTTCTCTCTTTAAAATTAATCAATGGATTCAATGGCTTCTTAATTTTTTTTCATTTTTGAAACTGAAAATGGTAAGAAACTCAAATCATAAAGCAATATTATAGTTTTTAGATTCAGCTAATGCTAGTTAATAACAAGCAGCTTGATATCCTTACAGATGGGAAAATAGATGAAGCAGAGAAGGAAAAGCTCAATCCAGACCAAGCTGATGTTAACACAGAGAAAATGCCGCCCTTTAAGATGTTGTGTAAGTATTTTTTTAAATGTAAGAATACAGAAAGGCAACTGTTTTGTACCTGTCTCCGTGCCAAATAGGCCGCCACTTTCTAGCCTCATGGCAATGTGATGTCTACCTATTGGCGGCGGTATCACGTGGTGGTAGGTGATTAAAATGGAAATGTGTCGCTTATACGCCGATATAAATTATAACTAATGTAACGAAAGGCCGGCAACGCATTTGCGAGCCTTCTGGAATTGTTAGTGTCCACCGTATTACTGAACATCAGGTAAGCATCCTGCCTGTTTGTCTCGTTATATAAAAAGTAAAAGACCTTGCAGAAAAGTTGGTTCTTATTTAAGTTTTTGTTTGTATTTTCCAGTATTTTCGGCGACATCAAGACGTGCGTTTACCGTTGTGGCAATCACAATTTCATTTCAAGTAAGTATAAAATGTTACCGCAGATAATAAAGAGAGTAGAGCGTAAAGTAGAGTCAAGCGTAAACGATAAATAAATAAAAGTACTTGTTTTTAAAAGCAGTGTAAAAGGTGGGGAATAAAAAGAGTAACACTGACCAAATCTAGGACACTAACAGATGAAAATTGGATAATTCGTAAAAGTTTTGTCCAAAAATCTTGCACTTATAGCTATGGAAATAAAACATTATTAGTACTAGGTTGTGCCCTTCTATTTTCTATCTTCCTCCGTGGATAATCTTAGCCCGAGAATGGATTCTTTTGAAATGGAGTGCTGGAGGTGTTTATTATGATTGATGACATATGATTATGTTTTTAAAGGAATATTATAGGTATCTCTATAGTATGTAAATCAGTTGTTAGGTTAGGTTTTACACACTTGAGACATAACCCCTTTTCGACCAGCGTGATCCACCAACCTTGTCACGTGACCATATCATACAAGTTTGTTTGGCTTGAGTGAGTCACGCCTGACGTTGAGTGATCTTAAACAAATTTAGTTGCTGATCCATTACTAAACAAGTGTGTTTATATTTTTTTTTAATGCCTTCAGGTTATGATGGGTATGGTGGCAGTCCAAGTGTACGCGGCGGAAATCTTCCAGCGTGCAGCACCAAGTCTCTCGTCGGACATGTGCTCTGTCCTCTTCGCTCTTGTACTGTTGTCCGGTTGTCTCTCTTGCGCATTTTTCTCCGATAAATTTGGAAGAAAGGTAAGTAATTTTAAATATCAGTTCAACGAAAAGCGTAGTTGTAGAGAGTTGAGATGTAGGGTTTCTCTGATCTTCAACCGCATTTACGGAGAGTTCTCATGCTTTATACTTTCTAGCCCCTCATCATTGGATCTTCCGTGGGCGTGACGCTGTGCCTCCTTAGCATGGCCTTCTTGATGCAGACGAACATTGGACCAGCTTGGGTGATTGCTGTATTGATCCTGGTCTTCTGTTTCTCATTCATGTTTGGAGCTGGATCGGTGCCTTATGTTCTGCTGGCGGAGGTCTTTTTACCAGAGGTTTGTATTTATATACTTTGAGTAAGTTGGGTAAGGGTCGACGTGCCGATAAGTAATTTTTTTTATTGGACAATTCACACCAATTGACCTAGTCTCATGTTAAGCTGGTGAAGCTTGTGTTATGGGTACTAGGCAACGGATGTACATATATATTACAGATATATACATTTAAACACCCAAGACCTAAGCACAACACCAAATGTTCATCACATGTTCACCACTAGACCAATGAGCCGTCAAGTATGACTCCCATAATCAATAACGTAATGGGTTTGACATACTGAGTCTAGACTCGGGATTATACCCTCACTATTGTGGTAAATGGGGAGTATATAACGGTTTCTGTATGTAATTTATATTATTTCATTTTAAATTTCGAATATTCATATGCAAGAGAATGATAACTCTCATAAAAGTTGGTGACAATTGACTCATTTACTTTTGTTGGAAATCTTGACAATTACATCATACCTACGTGAAACTGACTACATACATTTATTTGTATTTTCTTACTATAAGTCCCTGTAGTTGCCTACTGTTGGTTGTGGAGCAAGGTGTAATAGTTGCAATTATGGAGTAAAAAAATAAATAGAAAATATGGTTTTAACGAAATTGCAATCGAAAAAAAAATGTTATGGAATTATTTTGTTACGGAAGAGCTTGGAACCCTGAAACAGGTTTTCACTTAAAAGAGTTCCCAAATCTTACACATTAAAATGCATTATTATAATAAATAAACACATTATTATTTAAAAAAAATTGGCAATCAGAAATACTAGCAAAGAGGTGTGTGTTGCTGTTCTCATCTGTTTTAAGCCCCTAGTTTGAATGCTGGCAGTAAATTTAGCATGATACTTTTTGACATTCATAACTGTTACCAAAGTTTTGACTTAACTCTCGTCTTTCAGGTACAAAACCTCGCATCAATGCTTCTACTGGAACTTGTCTGGCTTCTCAACTTCGGTCTGGTTGGAGTTTTCCCCTTCATGATCAAGTTCTTAGGCATCCACGGGTCCTTCTACTTCTTTGCCGTATTTGGAGTATTGGACGTCCTGGCTGGAATCTTTTTGGTCCCGGAGACAAAAGGACTATCACGAGAACAAATACAAAAGGCTTTGCAGGGAAGAAGAAAAACGTAATTTATTGATTTTTCGCCCCAGTTGGTTTTGTGATTTTTAAGTTAAAATTTTTTGCTAGAGGAATACTTCCGAATAATATCACATCAAATACAGTAGAACTCAACAAACAAAGGAGACGCCAAGAAACACCTTGATGGCTGGAAGTCTTCCATGATCCGGTTCACCAGACATTTTTTTTGCGAACTGTGGAATCGGTGGGGATCATCAGGTATTATAACAGTCTGCATTAACTTCGTGTCGTCCCGATTCGTGGAAGGACTTTTCATTCGTTACTCTCTGGATCCAGCTGATGCGAAGCATGCGATGGCAATACCACATCTCAAAAGCTTCGAGGCGTCTTCTTGTGTCTTCTTCAATCGTCTATTGGACAGATGTAAGAGTGTAAGAGTCAAGCCCTCAGTTTGACACTCATGTGGTGACAACATATTTAATTCAGTTTATGAAAAGATCCTTAACGACTTTGGTGGTGTTTCACTGGAACTATTTCATGGTTTTTCATTAATTAATTTATTTATTGAAGTTTACCACATCATACATAATACTATATCTACGGTATATGTTACATACTCCTCATACAGAGTTTAGGTAAAGATAAATGTTACAAAAAAAAAGAATTTAAAATTTTTAATTGTATGATACATAAAATGTTTTGGAGAGAATAACGAATAATAGATAGACAATCTAGATAACGATTTTTAATTTGTGCTAATAATAATATACAAAACTTGAACAGTGACTATTGCTTAAAGAAATATTTATGAACATGACGAGAAATATAGAATCCTATTTCCACGATATTGTTGCCATGATGAAATAGTTTGTTTTAATATTTTGATGGTTATAATGTGTACGTTTTAGAATTAAACACCCTTTAACTGGATGAAAGCATGATTAGTTGACAATAAACAATAATGTGTTAAGGGTATAACTAAAATAATAATTTATCTTTTTCTATCTGAGTGTTTACATTATAAATACGGAGTTAGATTTTATTTGTAAAATCATGATAAGCTTTTTTTATATAAGAATTTACAATTTAAACCAAATTAATTTATTTGGTACTATTAAGTAAGCGAAATAAATAGTATTTATGGCTTTAATTATGTGCCTTATATTTAGACATAGACATAACATTAATAACTAACGAAACACACATAGAAACACTTGAAATAGTAATAATAAAAAAGAACTAAATAACATTTTTTTCTTTTAAGGAACAATGTACGTTATAACTCGCGGCACGTAAGTCTAGCGCTGGCCGATACGCGGAGGGGATTGCTGCGCATGTGTACTGTCGCGCGGGGGACAAAATGCGACTGGAGAGCCAATCGACGCTCTTCATTCCGCTAGCCCCCCTCAGGTACCTTATTTTTACTTCTGCGCAATAACGGTCAGCGCTAGACTTACGTGCCGCGGGTTATATAAGTGTGTAATGTGCGTGTGTTGTGGTTGTAACTGGCCCTGGGTCAGCATGGCTGAGGAGCAGACTGTTCCACAGCGCTGGACATTCTGCCAGAGACCACAACAGCTAGTTTAGGCCTAGTTTGGGCCAGTCAAAAAAAAAGAATAAGCGTGCCGTGTTTTTTATTGTGTTACGTTCATTGAAAATAAAGTTACCTATGTTAGATAGGGATTTAAATGGTATGGAAAAATGATGTCTTCACTTATTGGCGGGCGTATTCTAAAACATTTAGTTTTAGTATTATCTCTATTTTAATATAAGCATATTATGTCCTTTACTATCGAATTGTGTTTACGCTGTGATAAAAATGAGACGGGAATTATTTTCATGTTTCATACGGGAATATTATGATACTTTAAAGGCCGGCAACGCAATCGCGAGCATTAAGACTGTCCCTGGGCTGCGATATCATTTAACATCAGCCTGTGAGCCTTGGTGTGCCTCCAAGCCGCTTGCCCTCTGTTCTATAAAAAAGAGATGTTTTTTCTCATAGCGAACAACACGTTAAAATATTTAAGGTACCTAGTAGATTATTAACTATTGATTTGTACGGAAAAATACAAAAAAAAAATCTATAAGTTGACGTTACCTGCCAGTTCTTAGCGGCGAAAAACGGAACGAGAAGAACTGGCAATAACTGTTTAGGAGGCCACCTTTGTTTGAAGCAATTAATAAAAATGGTTTTGTTAACCATAGTTTGTAGTAGATAAGACTTATAACATTACATTTTTGCATTTATAAGAATAAGTTGTGAATGTAAAGGCTTTTCCTTACACCTTATTAATAGAGAAGAATAGCTAAGTAAAATAAAGAGATTTATAACCAGCCAGGCTTTAATTTCAAACTAACGGTTCCGAACCAATTCGACTTAGGATCCTTCAAGTAGAAAGAGCGTACCAATTCCTAAAAACATCTGAAATAAAATGCTATTATTATTATCTGCAGTCCAACATCCACCTCTAGACATGGTATGGCATGAAAACTACGAAAGTCATATGAAATATATAAAGCACGTGAGAGAAAGATATACAAATTACACATGTTGCTATACAAATAATGTGGCAAGTATTTCCATATTTAATATTAATTAGTTTTGCGTCTTATGTAGTACTGTGTTTCACTAACGTTATTTTATTTTGTTCCTGAAAAGGTCCCTGGAAGAGATCGCTCAAAAGCAATAAGGCGGCCCGTTACTTACTATTTAAATGTTATAATTTGTACTGATGTTTGCAACAATTGATAAAATAAATAAATTACCCATACGTGAACAATGTCTTAATAAAAACAAATGATAAACATTTTAATCTATATATATATATATATATATATATATAAAAGAAAGTCGTGTTTGTTACAACACTTATAACTCGAGAACGGCTGGACCGATTGCCATGGTTTTTGATTTGTTTCCGTCCCGAATAGCAGAATAATCAATAAAATATCGGATAAGTTGTCGAATAACAATAAATTAATTAATTAATTTTACGAATGCAAAAACCATATGGTGCCATCTGTTGACAAAACTACGCATCATTTTACGTCGAATTCGTGTCAGTTCAAGAAATTCCAATCTTGAGGAGAATGAGGAGATGCATAACCATGCTTTGATCCTGATCAAAAGAAGTTGGATATCAGAAAGTGCTTAACATGCAGTATCGCCATATTGACGCTAGAGAGAAGATGCCTAATGTGTAAAACTGCCATTCTTCTTTCGCAATGGAAAGCAATAAAACATTTCTGTATTTGCAAAAAAGTTGTATTAATGTAATACTTAAGATAAATGAAATCCTAAAAAAAGTTAAATTAAAGTAACAACGATATTATAAGGTGTTAGGGCGGAACGAAGTTAGCCAGGTCAGCTAGTTAATAATAAAAATATCTACTCCTGTGAAATCAGCTAGAGTGAAACAGCAATACACATCAATGCAAAAGCAACTTTATGCCATAAAAATTAATAATAGCAGATGCAGCATAGCGGAAGTGCAGGATTTAGGATGAGATCCAGAAACGAGACCAGCGATCTATGACTCCTGCAACATCATGTTAATCACGTACGGTCAGGGAGTCTATAAGCAATAATAGCCTACCCATTTATTCCTATTTCACTTGTTGCTAACACTTATAATAACCGAATTGGTTTTCTTTACGACATCGATATCGCGGCAATTTAGAACATACAAACATATTAACATTTAACATAGCTAAAATCTTCGTATATAGTAGAAAACAATTGACAGTTGTAAAATTGTATACCAATTTTGTTAAGACGAATGTCTGAATAAGAAAGAAAGAGATCTGTTATAGAGGAAAATTTACTTTGAACTACCTATAGCGATACTATCAGTACGATAACGTCCATGAGTCGCGCAAAGTTATTTAAGTTAGCCAATAGTACCCCTTCTTGACAAGAAAGGCCCGTAGGTTCTAACGGATGACAAATTAAAAGCCGCAAAGGAAAATCAATGTCAGATTAGGGTAAAACCCCGCCTTCACCGAGGAACCCCGTACTTCGTACTTCGCTCACTCCAGTGAGCTTCCGTCCTGCCATTCAGGCGATTGACCACCTCGCGAAGCCCAAAAGTTTCCTCACGATTCCTTCACCATAAGAGAGCGTGTTACATTCGCACATAGAGATAAAAGTTTTGGGTTGGAAATCGCGATCCCCAGGTCGTAGGTAATAGCGCCACTGATTTATTTATATTTTATCAGATAGATTATATTATCTAAATCTTTAGTCTAGAAGGACAGTCTGCATTTCGTCTAACACTTAAACAAACTATTTACTTCTATTTCCAACCCGGTGAATAAATAGCTTTCAGGATATTACTTTATTATTTTATTTAAATTTTGAAAAGCACGTAATGGGATAAATGCAAGAATAAAATATTTAATACTTTTTTAATGCATTTTGAATTATTTTTTTATGGAATTTATTGTGTTGTTGATTGGAAAGTTATCTCAATAATCTAGATTTGAGTTCTACAAATTTTCAGTTCTAAGCTAGCAATTAAGCTAAATAACATAGAAATTTATGTTATGTATATTTTTATGGCGACTCTCAACCCTGAGGTCGTAGGTTCGAACTCCGGACAGGATCTTTATTTCTTTGTGCGCCGTTAACATTCGCTGGAAGGAAACCATCGTGAGGAAATCGGCTTGCTTAGACTCAAAATGTCGACGCGTGTCAGACACAGGAGGCTGATCACCTGCTTGTCTATTGGCAAATGATCATGTAACAGATTCATAAATCTGATTTCCAGACCTAAAAAAAGGTTGTAGAGCCACTGATTTATTTTTTATTTTATGAGGAGTTTTATATTTTCTGATTCCTATACTTTTCATTTAAAAAAATAATTTGTCATATTAAATTTATGATAAAAAAAGATGTGATTGTTAACCTTCAAAATAACGTTGAGTTTATTTAGTATTTGCTACTGTTATGTGCAGAGTTTTATCATTAAATAAATATTACATGTTGATGAATGTATAAATTAGATTTAAGACATATAGTAGTTGACTAAGGACAGTGGTGTTTCTAAGTAACAAAATTATTGAGTGAAATCAAGGAAAATGGGAAAACTACACCAGTGTTATACAACGTTAGCGTGTATGTATTTATTTCATTTACATAAATATTAAAAAACAACAATTATACTAAAGAGGCATATATGACATACATAATATGTACAAAAAGGGTTCATTTAAGAAAAAAAAAATCAATAAAAAAAATTCCGATTTTTGCCGTGGCGACGCGTCGCCACGCTTTATGTGTCACTGATTAAACGAATTAAGTAGTCACGATTTGAAATAAATTCGTAAATTTTTGTATTTAATGAAAATAAATGTTTATTCAATAAATAGTCATGGTAATCTGGAAAAAAAATCGTAATATTTTATTTTATCATTATGACATATTTAGTTCCTATCACAATCTGTTCTTTTCCGCTTTTCATATTACTTTTACAAAATAATGTCGATGTTTCACATCTGCCAGGCGTCCCGTGACGGATTACATTTTTGAAGTTATACTTCTTTAGGCGCGTTATGAAAAATTTATGAGAGTGAAATTTTACGATGCGCGCGCACCTGTGACACAAAATTGTGAGTGTGATTATAGCGTGCGCGAGCGAGATAGGAATAAGACAATCTACAAGTAAAAAGAAATAGAATATGAGTGAAGTTCGAAGATCGCAAATTTTGATTGACCATATTCCATAATGACATTTGTTATTTACCTTTTAAGCAAATAAAGGGGTTTTAATTATTTTTTCAAAGAAATTTAGCAATGCTTTTTCACAAAGACCTATTGTTACTTAGTTAAAAGGTTATGAACCATATCTAGTTATTAAATTGAATGAATAATATAATAAAATAAAAAAGAATAATTATTATTCATTATTTATTTATTTTATTTTAAGCCTTAACTTAATTTCCTAATACAAATATATCAAGTTAACTCATGTGTTAGTGAATAACTTTTACAGTTAGTAAGTATCAGGAACCCTCTCCGGTAAAGGCCTCCTCCAAGGCTTGCCATCTTTCTCTATCCCGAGCTATTTGGACCCAGTGAGGACCCGCGATTTTTTTGATGTCATCATCCCACCGAGCGTAGGGTCTGCCTCTGTTTCGTTTGCCTGGTGGGCCACTCCATGTAGTTACTGTTTTCGTCCACCTATGATCTGTGAGGCGCGCTACATGACCCGCCCACTTCCACTTCAATTTTTTTGCGTGGCTTAGAGCATCAATTGCTTTCGTCTCTTGTCTAATTTTAATGTGTCTTATTTTATGTACCTTTTTAATATTTAGCATGCTCCTTTCCATTCCTCGTTGACATGTATTTATTTTATTTTTTGTTTTATTTGTAAATTTCCATGTTTGGCATGCATATGTCAGACATGGCAGAAGGCATGAGTCCATAACTCTCCTCTTGAGTCCTATAGGCATGTCACTTTTAAATATTTCTTTGCAACTCCAATATTTATTCCACGTACTTTTAACTCTTCTATCTATTTCTTGATCATTTCTGTCGCTACTGAATTATTATTCATATTAATTGATAATTGAATAATATACTAAATATTAAATATAATTAAATTATTAACGTTAAATATTTATTATTATTTATTTAATATTTTAAAAAAATAGAGAAAGCCAAAGAAGTATAACTTCTTACGCGCGTACATAAGTACACGCACCCTTTGATTTTTGTTATACTATCTAATTAATATCTAATTTTGAGCAGTGTTGGCCTAGTGGCTTCAACGTGCGACTCTCATCCCTGAGGTCGTAAGTTCGATCCCCGGCTTTAACATTCGCTGGAACGGTGAAGGAAAACATCGTGAGGAAATCGACCTGTCTTACACCCAAAAAGTCAACGGCATGTGTCAGGCACAGGAGGCTGATCACCTACCTGCCTAGTACATTGAAAAATAACCATAAAATAGATTCAGAAATCTGAGGCCCAGACCTAAAGAGGTTGTAGCGCTACTGATTTTAATTATATTTTCTCAGATAGATATATCTAAATCTTTAGTCTAAAAAGACAGCCTGCCTTTCGTTTAACACGTAAACAAACTATTTATTTATATGTATTTCCAACCCGGTGAGTAATTACCTTTCAGGATATTACTTTATTATTTGATATAAATTTTGAAAAGCTCGTCTTGTTATGGTATAAATGCAAGAATAAAATATTTAATACTTTTTTAATGCATTTTGAATTATTTTTTTATGGAAATTATTGTGTTGTTCATTGGAAAGTTATCTCAATAAACTAGATTCGAGTTCTACAAATTTTCAGTTCTATCAATTATAACTATTGATGCGGTGATGGCCTAATGGTTTCAGCGTGCGACTCTCATCCCTGAGAACGTAAGTTTGATCCCCAGCTGTGCACCAATGATCTTTTTATGTACGTGTCTAACTCAAGGGTTGATAAGTATATGTCTATAAAATCAAATGTTCAATCTGAGGCCATGACCCTTATACGGTTGTAGCCACACTGGACTTTTATTATTATTAATTATCACTCTTTCCATGGAGAGTGTTCAGAGGAGTTGTTCGGATTAATACCTGCAGCCGAGTTTCATCATCGGACGTCGAGGCAGAATACGAAATTCCACCTCGACGTCCGCCGTTCCACAACTGAGCGTTTTTCAAGGCAGTTTTTGCCGCGCACCACCACTTTGTGGAATCAACTCCCCACTGAAGTATTTCCGAACCAATTCGACTTAGGGTCCTTCAAGAAAAGAGCGTACCAATTCTTAAAAGGCCGGCAACGCAATCGCGGGCCCTCTGGCATTGAGAGTGTCCACGGGCGGCGGTATCACTTAACATCAGGTGAGCCTCCTGCCCGTTTGCCCCCCGTTCTAGTTAAAAAAAAAATACATATCAGTATTGTTATAATTTCAGTTTTAATAATATTTAATAAATAAATCAGTAACGCTAAAACCTTCTTAGGTCTGGGCCTCAGATTTCTGTATCTGTTTCATAATCATTTGTCAATCTAATAGGCAAGTGGGTGATCAGCCACCTGTAGCTTACACAAGCTGTCGACATTTTGGATCTAATGCAAGCCGGTTTTCTTACTATCTTTTCCTCGACCGTTCGAGAAAAATGTTATGCGCATGCGTTCAATAACAATTAGAGAATACAAAATTCAAATATAGAATTTGAAAATAGGTAAAGCCTCCACATTGTTTGATTTATTAGGTGCAATGACACCAGGATTAGAGAATTTTCATCAGACTCAAAGAGATCAATATTCATACATTGTTATCATTAGGTAAATTTACTATGTGAACAATACGAGCTAACATTATTATCATAATATTATGCCAAAATAAATACTATTGTGTAACGAAAATAGCTTTATCAAATTTTTCTCGACATCTTGAAGCTCATTTACATATTATTTTATCAAAGGACAGATTAGCTTATGAATAGACTACTAAGTACATACAATAATTTAAAAAAGATTGGAAATACGGGAGTTGCACGGAGTCTTGACTTGAAATTTGAACCTGAAGTCTATATGTACATAAAATTGAAACCCGTTTTCCGTTGTCACGATATAACATGAAAACGGCTTGACCGATTTGTCTGATTTTTTTTTGTTTGTAATTGTCAGGAGAAGGTTCTTATAAAAGAAAAAAATTGCGCGGAAAATTAGAAAATTTAAGAATACTTAACCACCATACAATTCGAACTTTTTGATGTAACCTTATGGCATTTTACATAATATTGACAGAATGCGTGCTGCAAATATCGTCAAAGAGGATGTAAGAAAAATTAATATCGTTTAAAATAAATGCTTCGATCGGAGTTATTATATTGATAATATAATAATATGCGAGCCAGAAAAACAAACAAAGAATGTTGTATAACAAGCATTAGAATAATAAACACTTTGTTTCTTAAATATTTTTTAATTAATTATACCAATTTGAAATCAATTAAGTTAAGAGAGGACAACGTCTGTCGGTCCGCTAGTTGTATATATATTTACAGATACAGTAGTTTTTTATTTTCTATCTACTTTATGGCCTAAGAGCCCACGACGGCCAGACCTTCGTTATTTAATAAAAGCTGAAAATTCTTCTGTGGGCGTCCCCTATACAGGTAAGAACGACCAGAGACTATAGAGTTTGGGTAGTGGTTACTTGGTCAGGTAACAGGTAGTAAAGGTGTATATAATAGTACCATATATCCAGTCCACTTCTATTTCAGTTTTCATATTTTTTGTAACACGGCACTAACGCCCATCGATTCCGTAGTCTTTCTTATATTAAGCATGCTTCTTTCCATGCTCTGTTGACAAACTACTTGTTTTTGGTTGTTTTTGCATCATCTTTGCATCTTTGCATTTGCATTGCTCATCGCAAGTCAAGTTTAATTCAGTTTAAATTATATTATTTTTATTATTTTATTTTAATTTTAGTTTTATCCATGTATGACATGGATGTGTTATTTAATTTGCTTTTCATTGCCATATGAATTGTTTCAGTTAGTTAAGTTACTGGATTTTTAATAATACACCACTTATTATAGCATAGATCACTAATAAGCAAGATTTTGGGAAAAATTTCCCTAAATCAATTATATTGAGGTCCTAAATATTGTTACGAAGACGGGTCGACTAGAATGTTTTTAGATTTTTCCACTACTTAGAGAACTTTTCAGCTGGCTGAGATGTGATTTCTGACCGTTTCAGGGGAGGGTCAATCACATATTAGGAAATCGTAATTTACATAATGTTACCCTAGTTTTCAGGAGGCTGAAACATTTTTTCAGGCCGTTTTAGAACAAGTGAGTGGTATCCGATCCCCTAGCTCGTAACAATATATATAAATCTGTAAATCTGTTACAGGTGTCTTCGGTTCGTTAATATCAGCTTCATTATCAGTATGGCCATCGTACACTCTCGCAGAATTCACCTCAAACAGCACGACAGTTCTGTCAGCGCCTATGTCTACCTTTGAAGCCTCTCTCTTGGGCAGTCTGCCCGCCCTAGGAGCTATGGTAGGAACGATGATGGCTGGCATGATCATTGACGGACTTGGAAGAAAGAATGGTGGACTTGTTATTGCAATGCCATATTTGGTAAGTTGTGTTAAAATATGAGAAAGAAATACATTTATTAACACAAAAAACAGTATAACGGAACAAGTTACGAAACCTATATTCTTCAGGCTTACTCTTTTTGAAGGGTGAGTTAGTGGCGCCGCTCAACTTCCTCCCCTATCCCTTTCTCTAGCCTCTGTACCTGGGTGATGGTAAGACCTGTAAGTGGCTTTACTTGAACGGTTCAGCGAATCTGCTTGGAAGTCTGGTGTCCTCTGCAAGTCACGATGAGTTTTTTTGGATTGAAGTTTTCTGGATCTCTGCGTGTAACATGTCCAAAAAAACTCAAGATGCGTTGGTTGCAAAGTGTCGAAAGACTATTTTTGAAGTAAAAACTTCTTTAGAATCTATGTGATTTGAAAATTGATGAAATGAAAAAACGACAGACATATAAATTCATATTAAGATTTAATGTGGGAGAAAATGAGATACGAAGCATTTCACAGTGTTTAAACTTATGAATTTGTGTCTGTCTCTTTTTACTGTCGCTTTTTCGTTTCATCAACTTTCAAACCTTAATTATTTTACTTTTTATCAAAAAGTAAAGATTGATAATAAACTCGACCTCGAAACAATCGCTATTGTCCGAAGTTGGACGCAAGAAACACTAAATAGATTGTGATATCCATTGATGATGATGATGATGACTTGACTAAAAATGGTAAAATAAATAGACTCAGAAATGTGTAGGTTGTCAAATTATTGGTATCACACAGATGTCTTGTCCGCTTATATTCTTTTAGCTGGTAGAATTTCCAATGTAAAAAAAATCTTCTTTTACTTATAATCATACATTTGACCACCTATGTTAAATACCTCACATAAAACCAGTGGCATTAATACTAGCAATTTCGTTAGAGGACAGATTTAAACCATCCATTTCGACCCCCCGGTCGAAAAAAAACGTACCAGTTCTTAAAAAGCCGGTAACGCCCTTGCGAGCCTTCTGGAAATGTGAGTGCGGCCGTATCACTAACCATCAGATGAGTCTCCTGCCCAATTCCCCGCTGTTACATTTAAAAAAATCAATCTCTACAACACAAATATTTTAATACAGTAAAAATTTACCTTTCAGCTCTCCTGGCTTGTAATAGATTTGACGTCATCTTCCCTGGTGGTACTGATCTGCCGGTTCGCCGCGGGCATCTCTACCGGTGCTGCATCAGTCCATGCTCCGATTTTTATATCTGAAGTCGCCGAGGAGTCTATTAGAGGGATGTTAAGCTCAGGTAGAGAAATAGATCGAACAAAAACTGTTAAAAATGTTTTATGTTTTGATTTTGTATTCGTGAACCGACGTTGGATAGTCAAATTGCTTGGTTTAGTTGCATGGTGTTGCTTAAACCTTAAAAGAAGATCCTTTACTAGCTAAACCACTTGTTTGCCTGATCCGAAGGCCCCAGAGGTCAAAATGTAGTATTATAGTCAGCGGTCGGAAATACTCAATTCAGGATATGACCCAGATTCTTGGAGGTTATAAAAGGCTGGCAACTCACTCATGAGTCCTCTGGCATTGGGATCCATGGGCGGCGGTAACACATTACACGAGCCACCTGCTCGTTTGCCCAGTTATATTAAAAAATGTTACTACAGAACGAAACATTAGTTACGCACAAAATCAAATTTCTATTCGATGCCACAGAAACACCTGACAGTATGTATCATGTGTTAGATACAAGAAACGAAGAAGATATAAAATAGCCACATCTTCCTTGCTTCTTTATCCTTCAGTGTAACACAATTGTTTAGCTTATAAGCTTATCAAATTATAAACGACAATTAAAAAGATTGTATGTATCGAATAGCCTGGATGAACTCAGATTTTAGTCTGAAAGATTTCTAAGTTCATTCATTTATGATCTGAGAGTCGCTCACTGAAGCCACTAGGCCAACACTGCTCCAATACTCTATTTTATTTCCAGGTCCAATTGCAGCTTATTGTATCGGTGCCATGTTGTCGTATGTGATGGGCTGGACATTGACGTATCAGTACATAAACTGGTGCAATATGGCGTTATGTATTACGTATATTATTCTTTTGGCTTCTGTAAGGGAGAGTCCTGTGTATCTGATGAGGAAGAATAGAGAAGAGGTTAGTTCTTTATTTAGCATCAGAGTTTATTAAATATTTATTACACATTTAAAAAACAAAAAACACATTTTTGTGTTAACCAATGTTAGGATGTGAATTTTGATCGCTGATAAAACACTAAAAACTGATGCATTTATTTTTTACTACAGCCCTCTTTTGATTATCATTGTACTTGTACTAAAGTACAAGTTTTAGCACTTGCAAGCAAGCAATATCAATTTAAACACACACGTCTAGGAACCAAACTTAAGACGCTTTTGACCTCTTAATTATTTTTTTATTTTTAGTGATACGAAGAAATGTCTGCCAATTATTTATATTCAAAAGAAAACAGCATAATTTGTCAACAAGCACCAATTTTGTAAGTTTAGGGTAAATAACATTACATTATGTGACCTTAATTATCTATTAATAACCAAATTCTAGGTTTCATGTTTTAAAGCCTTCTCATCCTAAAAGTTTTATAATATTGTATAAAACTCTGGTACGAAACATTTTGGAATATGGCGCTATATTCTGGTCCATCTACAGAACTCATATTAGCAGGAGTTCAAAGGCAGTTTTTATCAACTTTGTGTGCCCATCTTTTGCTTAAAATATTCGCTTTAAACTCTTGATTTAAAAGATTTTACCTTGTGTAATGTCCTGCTTCTTGGAGTGTTTTACGGCTCTCCAACACCACAACACTTGTACAAACGTTCTACACACAACCACTGCGTTCGGGTGTCGGATTACGACTGACAGTCTGACAATTGACGTAGGCGCATGAGACCACCAAGCAACACTTTATTTAGTCAATACACTACACCTTGTTTCATCTGAATTGCGATGTGACATCATGTAGTGTATCTACACACAACATAATAATACACAATGTCCAAGATACATACATAATTCATACGAAATTGGTTGCTAAAATTCCTATCCACTGCAGGACACGGATGGCTCGAATACCCCTTTCAAAGTCAAAATCAAAAATCATTCATATAGGTAACACAATGTACACTTATAAACGTCAAAAAAGAAATATACATTAAATGCTTCTAATTTTACATTTACTACCGGTTCTCAAATCAAGGGCGTAGAACGGAAGAGAAGAACTGGCAATAAACTCTGCGCCACTCTTTTCAATCGCCAAGTTTTTTGTTTTACACAACGTTTGTAAGGAGCTGAAACCATTACACCATGTTCCACACGACATCTTAAGTAATAAATAATAATAAAATAAATTTTAAACAAAGATTTGTCCTCTATCAGCAGGAGGCATGGTGCACGCACTTACATTCTCGTGAGAACAACATTCATACAAGCATATCTTCCGTTTGACAGTCCTCTTAACAGATTGATTTGATAAATTTGGTGGCGCCATCTGTCCGCCAATTGTTAATATGTATTAAATCATCAGGACGCCCGTCAAGCCATAGCTCACTACAGAGGAGGCTCTGCTGATTCAAAGGCTGTGATGGAAGAGCTTTCTCTGCTTAAGCAGCGAGTGCAGCCCGCCCGCGAGATGTTACCTATTAATGGTAAGTAAAAATTAATATTTTAACTACATACACTCGGCGTCAAAAAATCGCACCTTTCCTAAAATTCGTGTCAAGCGATTATAACTTCTAAGATCCTTCCTGTACCCTTTTTAAATGCTCAATTAATAAGCTTTCAAAAAACTAATCATTTGTTTACGGAAAATGAAATAGGTACCACAAATCGCCAGCACTTTGATGTAAAAGTGGCGATGTACGCGTTTGGAGGCTCACTAATTGTACCACCCTGGACACATATAAAAGAGGGGTGGGGGGTCATTCGCTACCCAGACGACACAGAGGTCACACCTGAAGAGCTCCGACAAGAAAAAACCCAGTGGAAATGGATACCACGCAGAAGAAGCAGTTTCAGTGGTGGCCCTACTGCAAACTGGCGTAGTCCGGTTGAAGTTTCTCGGCAACCGAACATCGGCCGATTTCGAGTGCAACGGGTATGCCGACGGTTCCAAGAGACTGGAGGTTACATCAGGGAGACATGGATCCGGGAGACGTCACTGTACTACGTGTGTCAGAGATGATCGCTACATTGTGTCGACTTCTTTGCGGAACCGCTTCTTCAACCCTGTGGAGCTGCAGCACCGGCTTCGAACTACTCGAAGGACAGCAGTCAGCGTCTCCACTATAAGAAGAAGGCTGCGAGAGAAGACACAGCGGTCTTACTACTAAAAGCAGTTTCTTCTAGCAACCCGAACATAACTTAAAACCGAGCTTTAAACTACTCAGTGTACAAATAAACACATAGGCTATATACACATACACAAATTACCTATACAGTAATAATTTGAAGAATCAATAGAAAAGTACCACTGAAAATGTATAAAATTACATGAAAAAGCATGGCTAGTTTTTTTTTTAATTAAAATTATTCGGAATAACTTTTGTTTTCAGACACAGAAGTTGAAAAAGCAGAGAAGGAAATGTTAAACGACCAAGATATAGATGAAAATAAGAAAATGCCATCATACAAAATGTTGAGTAAGTATATCTAACAACTAACAAAATAAAAATTATAGAAAAATATCTTTACTTTACAGTACTGCATATTTCATCATAAAAGGAATATATAATATTTGATGGCGTGCCAGTTTGTCTTAAAAGGTAGAAAAGAAGTTAAACCTAAATTACAATTACATTATGATTCATATTATAGTCAATTCTTAAACTGTGTTATCACATTATTAGAATATAGTATTACTTTATCAAACAACTCAAATAATCATAAATAGGACAATAAATTTTTTCCAAAACTTGTATATTAAGTCGATTAAAACTCTAGAAGGAAGATCGTTGAATGTTTTTGGTAAATTATTATAAACTTTGATTGCCATACAAAATGTGTTTTACCTATACAAACGCAGATTAATTTTCGGCATTGCCAATTTGTTGAACTAGATAAAAATTATTCCGTGGTATATAGTATATGTTTAAAACAACAAGAAAAAGTCGTAAATGGAACTCTATTTTATAAAAACATTTTCCAGTGGTATCACCATCATCGCGGCGCGCGTTCATCGTTGTTGGTGCTGTAATATCCACACAGGTACTGTACATTACATTTTATTTCATTTAAACTTTTGTTAAATATATCCCTGAGGTCGTAGGTTCGATACCCGTACCCGATACCAATGGACTTTCTTTCTATGTGCGCATTTAACATTCGCTCTAACGGTGAAGGAAAACATCGTGAGGAATCCGGCTTGCCTTACACTCTAAAAGGCTGATCACCTACTTGACTATTAGATTGACAAATGATCATGAAACAGATACAGAAATCTGAGACCTAATAAGATTGTAGTGCCACTCATTTATTATGAGTGAAAATACTATCCTCTGTTAGAGCATCCTCTTACCCCGGAAGAGGGATATTAATTACCTGTCGCTTTCATTTCAATTGCTTTATGCAGAGACGTCATTAACAATATAATATGTGTCAAAGAATATTGTGTGCAAGCTACAACTGTTTCTTAATCGATAAGTTCAAAGTAGGAATTTCTGTTAATTGGAATGATTTTATTCTTAGTTCACTCTTTTCTAGGTTATGATGGGTATGGTCCCAGTCCAGGTGTATGCAAAGGATATCTTTACCCAAGCAGCTCCCAGCCTTTCGTCTCACCTCTGTTCTGTTCTTTTTGCGCTTGTCCTGATGGGAGGAAGTATGTCCAGTGCGTTATTCTCCGATAAATTGGGTAGAAAGGTATGGATTTTTATTAGTACTCGTTAGATATAATTATGTAATGAGACGATGAGAACTTAGAGAAACTAATCGTGGTTGGTGACACAAAAGCTAAATCTGGCCGGTCACCAACCAGATGGACCGATCAAGTGAAAGACTCATCGTCCTCAAAACTGTACAGATGTTTCCTTGCTGACAACGAGCTACCGACTGAAGAGAGAGATATAGCTTTGCTATGTTGATAAGTTTCTGGACCAATTTTGAAATGAGAGCATTCTTCTTTCATTAACAGAAATTTTAAAATAAATTTTTGAGCGTAAATGTTTTCATTGTAATGTTCTCTTTCACGCAAAACCTGATCTAATTTCATATATAACCAGAATATTAAAATAACTGTTGATGTGAATTGCTTTTCTGACTGTTGAATATTAATGCTCTAAGATCCCACTGCTTGATTCTGCAACTGTGAAATGAATGATGAAGTAAACAACGCATTAACAACACATATAATTAATAAGGTTTCCATAAATTATTATACAGTTCATCTATCTCTCATCCCAACACTAGGGTGTCAGTGTTGTGGGTAACTAGATAACAATTAGTCAGTGGTACATGGCATATGTTTAAAACAGTTTTTTTAAGAAAATGAAGTCTTAATGTTACAACTAATCAAACACAACTTCGACAACTCTTATTAGACGTCCGTATGCGTGAATGTGTGAGTATATGAATGTGTGAGTATATGAATGAGTGTGTGTATGTATTTGAGTGTGTAGCTGAGAGTTGCTATAAGCATTCGCTGTGTGTGTTAGTTTTAGGAACTCCAGAGTCATACCATGATACGTAGGAACGCCTCTGTAGATTCGAAATCCTGAATATATGGATAGTTTGACTATCTCGGACATTCAGAACGAATAAATAAATAAATCCATAGATTGGGAGATTTTATATAAAACTATAATTTTGATGAATAATTAACAGAAATATACCTGTTTACACCTACACTAACATTGCGTATGACAAACCTTGCAAGCATTTTTAAAATTATTTGCATAATTTTCTTACGAACGTAAAGTGTAATTAAAATACTTATAAATTAACTAATTACAGGTGTGTGACAAATTTTTCATAGGCAACCTATCACTTATGCATTACATACTCCGTCACTAATCATTTATAATTAATTAATGAAAGCTGCCGAATGTCTGTGAACTAATAGTTTTTTTTTGTATGGGCGTAAACGCCAACTTACTTCTTGATATAATACAATAAAATAGACGCAGAAAGTCAGTATAAATTAAGCACGATACCTTCACTTTCAGCCCCTACTTTTAGCATCAGCCATCACAGTGGGAATCTGCCTGGTGGCGATGGGCTTCTTCATGCAGACCAACATAGCACCACCTGCTGTTTCAGCGATTCTCATTTTGTTCTACTGTTTTGCTTTCATGCTCGGAGCAGGCACGGTACCTTACATATTGTTGGCTGAAGGTTTCGTAGCAGAGGTAATTTTTAAAGTTATACTTCTTTAGGCGCGTTATGAAAAATTTATGAGAGTGAAATTTTAGGATGCGCGCGCACCGTGAAACAAAATTCAGTATGGACGCCGAAAAAAGAAATAGAATATGCGTGACGTTTGACCATAATAATATATAATATAATGACATTTGTAGTAACTTTTAAACAAATAAAGCAGTTTAAATTATTTTTTCAAAGAAATTTAGCAATGCTTTTTCATAAAGACCTATTGTTACTTAGTTAAAAGGTTATGAAACATACCTAGTTATTAAATTAAATTAATAATATAATAAAATAAAATAATAAATAATAATTGTTATTAATATTAATTAATAATTGAACAATATACTAAATATCAAATATTGTTAAATTATTAACGCTAAATATCTATTATTAGTTATTTAATATTTCAAAAAAAAATAAAGAAAGAAAAAGAAGTATAACTTCTTACACGCACCATTTTTTTTTTTTTAAATTAATATTAGATAGAGAGAGAATGATATTTTTATATAGAACTGAGACCTCTGCAGTCAGATAGTGAACTTACAGCAACAAGAGCGAAGCGGAGGCGAGAGGAAGGGGCCCTAATGAATATAATATAGCCATAGTAATATATATCTATAAATTAGGAGCTTTCTTAATATATATAATATATTTGTCATGTCTAAATATGAAAATATTTCTTCGTAATAGAGAACGGATGTTGCGTTATAAAGAGTGAATTATTAATTGTATGGGTTTTGTATTAAACCAAACAAATTTAACTCATTTTTACGTTATAACGATTGACGTTATAACACTGTTTATTTATAAATAAAATAATTATAATATTAATTTCAGGTGCAAAGCTTAGCTTCAATGATACTAATGGAGTGGGTATGGCTGCTCAACTTTTTGATACTGGCAATATTCCCGTACATGGTGCAATTCTTTGGCGTGCACGGATCTTTCTACTGCTTTGCTGTGTTTGCTGTGGTGGACGTCCTCATTGCTGTTTTCATGGTACCAGAGACAAAGGGACTGACAAAGGAGCAGATACAGCAAGCGTTTTTGGAGAGGCGGAAAAAATAAAGCATATTAACACTATTTTTGTTTATTTATTACAAATTGTATCTTAATACGTAATACCGTTCAATGGCGGTTCCAAGTTTGCGACAGTAATGCAACGGATCTTGAGAGAATTACTTTCGTCTAGTGAATTTTTATTCGGGTAGGAGGCTCATCTAATGTTAAGTGATATTTTTTTTTTATGGAACATAAGATACATGTATCACTTATTCCACGTCATTAAATTTGAATTTGTAGGCATCCCTACTCATCGGCAAAGAAGACAGAGGGTGTAGGCCGAGAGAAAAAGCCGGCGTAAAAAACTCTCGGTACTCTTTGCCGGCCATGGACACTCGTCTTGGACATCTTTACGGCTGAAGGAAACCTAATCCGTGAAGTTCGTGCGTTCGAATCACAGCTGTTCAATGAAGTTGTCTAAAATGGAAACCGGCATGTCTCAAATACAAAAATCGACGACATAGCTGATTGTCTATATAGTCGAACGCTTTCAATCTTGGACCGATCCAAGGGCTGTAGCGCCACGAAATGAGGGTTTGTTACACTACGTCATTAAACTTCTAAGAGGAAATCTGATGAAAAATGTCTTATAATCTTAATATATATAAATTACGTGTCACGTTGTTTGTCCGCTATGGACTCCTAAACTACCGATATCAATCAAATTTACACACCGTGTGTAGTTTGATCAAACTTAAAAGATAGAATAGCTTACATCTCAATGTATACCCGCAATATTATTTTATTGCAAAATATTTGTTTATTATTTGATAGTCACAATCCTTACAGATGGCGCTGTGTCCAACGTTTCACATAAGCTACAATTTAATGACATAACCACCAAAAGCATGGTGGTCCCCATGACTGGTGTTCTTCTACCGTTCCCCTTGAATAGTTTGCCACTATGTAATATAACAAAAATCTTAGCCACAGCAACGCTTGGCCGGTCTGCTAGTGTTTTATAAATCAAACCACGTATGTCAAAACACCATTTATTTTTTACTTTTAGACTCTTATGTCATTTAACTGGTAATAAGTCCTTTTTACCATCCAAACTATGGACAAATCACATAATAATATTTTAAGGAACATTGACGAAATTAAGCATTTTTTCGTTTCCTGTCATGTTTGGTTCTCTGGAAATACGAGGTTATCATTCTACAGCGACGATATTACAAAGAGTTTGGTTTGCTGCATTTGAAGTGTGTGAAATTTTTTCGTGTTAGGCATTGATGGATTCTTCCATGGAGAGATTCGGCGAAGATCTAATTGATCTAAGAGTTTGTTCCCAAGAGTGTGAGTCAAAGAATATTACTATATCATACGAATTTCTAAAGGGTATTTCAACAAGAAGTTTGTTTTTCAATTGTGGCAACACCGAGAACGTGATAGTTTTGACATTTAGTTTTTGGCGGTATTCGTAGCAGGTGCTTTGGCAATTATTACAATGAATTCAATTTCGCTCGAAAATCGCATTAAAATAATTCAAATCCACTATAAAAATGGTGGTTCTGTTAAAGTTACATTTCGTAAAATTCGTGATATTTTCGGCCAGAATAATCGTCCTTCTGAGACCGCTGTTAAGAATTTGGTCGCGAAATTTGAGTCGACAGGCTCGGTACAAAATGTGCCAACACCAACACGTGTTCGACCGGGTCGTTCAACAGAAAACATCGCCGCCGTGAGACACAGTGTTGAAGAAGATCAAAATTTGTCAATTTCACGACGTTCTCAACAATTGGGGTTATCCAAAAGCACAACATGGCGAATTTTGCGAAAGGATTTGGCTTTGAAGCCTTACAAGATTCAACTGGTGCAGGAATTAAAGCTGATCGACCATTCAAATCGCCGCAGATTCGCTCAGTTCATTCAGGAACAACCTGCTGGTTTTTCTGAAAAAATCATTTTTTCAGACGAAGCCCATTTTCATTTGTCAGGGTACGTCAACAAGCAAAATTGTCGCATTTGGGCTTCTGAATATCCTAAAGCAATTATTGAGAAGGCTTTGCATACTCAACGTGTTACTGTGTGGTGCACTATGTGGTCTGGAGGCGTGATTGGGCCGTTTTTTTTCGAAGATGAGGCTGGAAATGCGGTAACAGTCAATGGATCACGGTATCGCGAGATGTTAACCACTAAATTTTGGCCTATTATTGATGACATGGATATCACTGAAATGTGGTTTCAACAGGACGGTGCCACATGTCACACAGCCAATGAAACGATCAATTTATTGCAAACCAAATTTCCCGAGCGCATAATTTCGCGAAATTCAGCTGTTAAGTGGCCAGCCAGATCGTGTGATTTAACACCACTGGATTATTTTTTGTGGGGCTATGTTAAAGACAGAGTCTATACGGAGCCAATCGAATCGATTGCAGCCTTAAAACTCAAAATCCGTGATGTCATTAACGAAATAGACCCTCCATTTTGCCAAAAAGTGATTAAAAATTTTGATGAAAGAATCAACATCTGTCAGCGTGGTCGTGGTGGACATTTGCCAGATATCATTTTTCATTCATAATTGCCAAACTTTTCTCTTTGTAATACAATAAAAATTTTATTCATTTTCCTCTAAATTCTTTGTTTTATTTTGTTTTAGAAAACAAAGTTCTTGTTGAAAAACCCTTTATAAAGGTACTCAAACAGGTTTCTCGCAGATTTTGCTAATATTTTCTGCAGGCGTTATCGTTTAATACGTGTCTAAGCCTCAGTAGAACCACTTGTATGTATTACTTGAATGAAGTTAGTAACGTTATTACTATAGTTGCGATGTGATGATACAAAAATAATGGTAATCATAGTAACAAATGATCTTGTGATGGGACCCATTGCGTGTTTTACATGTATAGAAAAAACAGTGCCTGCCAAGATTTTAGGAGCAATGTTTTTTTGATTGCTGCTTCTAAGAATATCGATTTAGAATGAAATAAGAAATAGTTCTTTCAAAAAGTAAGTTTTATCATCAGACGTCGAGGTGGAATACAAAATTCAACCCGTATTACCTTCGTCGTTTTAAGGCAATTTTTGCCGCGCATCACCACTATTAGGAATCAGCACCGTCACCTATATTACGTCATCGTGTGTTAGGTTTATTTTCGTTACGGAATTTCTTGATTCGGTTGCCGCACTCAAAGCCCGCAATCTATGCAATGGCTTAATAAAACTTAAAAAAATAATTAAAACTAATAAAATGTTAATGTTATTAAACGTGTTTGTGTTCTCGACACACTGTTGAGTAGGAAATAAATCTTACAAACGATTTTTATGTTTGCGCTGACACAAATCGTTCCGAATTCTTGTGCACACAATGCACGCCTTTCACCTTAAACATCACAAATACACGCAAAATCATATAAGCTTTTGTTAACAGTAAATCTGTAAGGTTATAAAATATTTAACCTAAATAAGCAGAACTCGGGTTTTACTTAACAGCTGGGCCGAAAAATTCGTTGGCTATCATAGAAAAAAAACCTTTTTTTATAGTTTCCATAGACATAGACATAACATTTATTACTAACAAAACACACACAGAGAATAACAATAATCAAAAAAATATAAAAAAGAAAGAAATATACATTTTTTATAATGGAAAAAACCTTATTTATTACGGGCGATAAGTACACTGGTTGGATCTAGACTAGCGAACATGAAAACATTACAAACAAGGCAAACGGTTATATTCGGTCCATTTCTTAAATTATGTAAAAAAAAATTTGTGATATTTAAATAAACTTTATGTAACTGGATAATGCGTTATAATAAAACGTTGAATGCATTAAATACCTTTTTCTACACACACGTTTCATGTACTAAATGTTTGTGTACTAAACTTAGTAATTTGCAGAGCGGTATGTTTATTGTTTAAGTTAGAGAACACAGATTAGTTAACCGCAAGCTGATCGCAGCTGTTTGAACTATTCAGTTAAACCAACTTGTTGACGGTTCAGCTAAATTCGATTAAACTTAACCAAACTAATTGTGTGAGGTTAAACGTAGAGCCTTCACAGACAACCTGCGGTTTTAATTCATTTTTGATTATTTCATTTGAAATACAATAATTACTTAAATAATCTCAAAATTAAAATGTCGTTCGCATTTATTATGATTATGTATTTTATCGTTTATTAAAACCTAAACATAATAATGAAATGTACAGTATTAACAATTTTCTTATCCTAGTAATAATAAAAATTAATAAAAATAAAACACATTTAAAAAGTTTGGTGATAATTTAATGTCAGCTAAAGCACAGCAGTCGCACGCTAAAGCCACTAGGCCAACCTAGTGGCTTTAGCGTGCGACTCTCATCCCTGAGGTCGTAGGTTCGATCCCCGGTGTGCGCCAATGGTCTTTCTTTCTATGTGCACATTTAACATTCGAATGGTGTAGAAAAAAATCGTGAGGAAACCGACTTGCCTTAGACCCAAAAAGTCAACGGCGTGTCAGGACCAGAAGGCTGACCTACTTGCCTAATAGATTACCAAATGATCGTGAAACAGATACAGCAATTTGAGGCCCAGACCTAAAAAGGTTGTAGCGCCAGTGATTTATTTTTAAAGCACTGGACATCTTAGAAAACCTAGTAACCTAACAAAAAAAATTAAAATAAAATTTGTTTAATATGGAACATAAGATAGAGGTATCACTTATGCCACGTCATTAAATTTGAATCTGTAGGCATCCCTTCTCATCGGCAAGAAAGGCCGAGAGAAAAAGCCGGCGTAAAAAATTCTCGGTACTCCTTTAAAATAGCAAATCATCAAACAACACTTATTTTCAAACAAATATCGCAAATTAATTAGAGGTAGCCTGTCTAGCACCAGTCCCAGGCCCTTTTATCAACTAGATAATGGTTAACCTAACCTAGGATTTTAAATTCTGGTCGAATGAACGTCAGATTGGACTGCAATCTTCAGTAATCCATGGACTCGGCGGAAGCGAAACCGTCATAAAGCTTGCGCCTTCTTAAATCTGTTTCCGTACTAATAACCGATAAATAAATTACCGGTTTTGGTGGATTTATTTATTACGCCCGGATTAAAATCTAAATTTAGTAATTGGCGCCTGGTAGATAGAGCTGGTGATTTCCTCGCTCAACGAAAGCGTATCGCAATACAGCGAGAAAATGCTGCCAGCAAAGGTACACTGCCACAGGAACCAAACTTTTTAAATCTGTTTTGATTTTCTATTTATAAATTATAAATTATTATTTCTCTGATAGATGTTATCATATCTACTCCATCTAAACTCACAACAATTTTTCTATTTTAAAAATATTTATTGTTTTATTGCCAGTTCTACGCCCTTGATTTGAGAACTGGCAGTAAATGTAAAATTAGAAGCATTTAATATATATTTCTTTTTTAGACGTTCATATATGTACATTGTGTTACCTATATGAATAAATGATTTTTGAATTAATGTGAAAAGTGTAAAATCGATATAATAATGTTTTAACTTTAAAAGTCTATGTGAAGAGATCTAAGAAAACCGTTCACTGTACATTGCCTGTTGGAGTATTAACTGTATTGGGACCGAATATCAATATTGCAATGTATTGTTTATACAGATAATGACTTCGACATACTACAACCTAGTTATATTTAATACAAGCTGTTCCCAACGGTTATAGTATAGTATATACATAATATAGTTTCGTTGTGAATTTATTTTAAAATAGTTTGGACAATCCATAAGTGCACGCCTCATAGCGGTCATTCACATTTAAAAAAAAAAACTAAAACAAAAACTAAAGTTTTTTAAAACAAAATAACAAATAAATTATTATCTTTAAGTCTCACGCTACGAAGAATATTTAAACATACATACATATTTAGTGGCGCCATAACTCTAAGGTGAGGAACAGTCGTATTTTAGTTTTTTACAAATTATAATTAAACGACAGTACTTAGAACGCTAATATTAACTAGGAATCAGCCCAGGGTATAACTTTATATAATAAGAAAAAAAGTATTCTGGTACGATAAATTTTTCGACCAATTTCTCTGCCACATACATGGATCCATAAACACAGACTGACGGACGTCCAAGAATGATTGATTTTAATGTTATTATTTACTATGTTAAACAAAATAATCGTTCATAAAAAATACCATATGTGCTTGATAGATTACTTAACTCGATTTTAGTGCACTCATATTATCCTGTAAGTGTTATATTAGTGAGAAAAAAGTCATTCAAGTTTCGAAAGACTGGGTTTTTTGACATGTCGAGAGTAGAGCACTGCGAGGCGTGCTATAACATTATATTGTCTTGGTAAAGGATTATTGGTATTTGGTGTGAAGTGCAGCAGTGTTGGCTTAGTGGCTTCAGCGTGCGACTATCCCTGAGGTTATAGGTTCGATCCCCGGCTGTGCAACAAGAGACTGTCTTTCTACGTGCGCATTAGACATGCGCTCGAACGGTGAAGGAAAACATCGCGAGGAAACCGGCTTGCAATAGACCCAAAAATTCGGCGTATGTCAGGCCAGGCTGTACACCTACTTACCTATTAGATTGACAAATGATCATGAAACAGATACAGAAATCTGAGGCACAGACCGAAAAATATTGGTTTTAAACATGAGAAGCTCTATGTCGTGGAACATTATAGACCATTCTAATCCGGCAGAAACTTTAAATATCCGCAAATAATTAGATTAGATTCACATCACAGACACAATTAAACTGCGCGACTCCCGCGCATGACTCGGTTAACGAGTGATCCGAAAGTTCGTTATGCGACTTTCATTGCTCGGGCGCATCTAATGATGTTCGTTTATGGTCTCACTCTCTCCAAATACACGAAAAAGGCAATTAGTGTATAATCAATGTTATTAGTATGTTGCCAGGAACTTTCGTTATTATATAAAATAATTGTGAACGGATTTATTGTTAAAAAAATCTGTGGCGCTACATCCTATTTAGGTCTTGGCCTCAGATTTCTGAATCTGTTGCATGATAATTTTTAAATCTAATAGGCAAGTAGGTGATCAGCCTCCAGTGCCTGACACACGCTGGCGACTTTTTGGGTCTAAGACATGTCGGTTTTCTCAAGATGTTTTCCTTCACCGTTCGAGCGAATGTTAAATGCGCACATAGAAAGAAAGTCCATTGGTGCCGGTGATCGAACCTACGACCTCAGTGAGATTCGCATGCTGAATCCACTAGGCTAACACTGCTGAGTGCAGCATTGTTGACTTAACAATATAATAATACCCTTTATTGCTTCAAAATACCTATCTTTGTACACGAAAATGTGAACACTAACAATTCAAATTCAAATTCAAAAATCATTTATTCACGTAGGTAACACAATGTACACTAGTGATTCGTCATTAAAGAAATACATATTAATGCTTCTAATTTAAAATTTACTGCCAGTTCTCAAATCAAGGGCGTAGAACGGAAGAGAAGAACTGGCAATAAACTCTCCGCCACTCTTTTTAATCGCCATATTTTTTTTTACACAACGTTTGTAAGGAGCTGCAACCATTACACAATGTTACACATTACATCTTAAGTAATTAATAATAATAACATAAATTAAAAACAAAGATTTGTCCCCAATCAGCAGGAGGCATGGTGAAATAGGAGCACGCACTTACAATTAATCGGCAAACCGATTAAAATATGTTTTACAGCGTGTCCTTGGACATAAGCATCCTCTAAGAGCTTCTTCTCTTCTCGGTGTCTAGCTTTACGCAGCCACATAGTGCTGGCTCTACTTATATCACCTTCCCATTTTTTATCTGTCTTCCTCGTTTTCTTTTGGCATAGCGAGAAAGCCATTACGTCGCTTTTTTCGTCCATAATCTTTGTCTTCCCACATAATGTGTCCTGTCCATGTCAACCTTCCTAAAACAGTATGTAAGCTTAAAGATACAACATATACACACATTTTTACATCATTTTTTTTTATAGAAAAGGGGGCAAACGGGCAGGGGACTCATCTGATATTAAGTAAGTACGACACTTTCATTGCCATAAGGCTCGCGAGTGCGTTTCCGGCTTATTAGAATTGGAACGCTCTTTGCCCCTAAGGTGAATTGGTTCAGAAATACTTGAGAGGACAGCTGGTTCCACATAGTGGTGATGCGCGGACAAAAACTAGCAAGAAAAAAACACAATCAAACAGTACAAACAAACTAAATAGAAACTTAAACCTTATTAAGTAATACACAAAATTACAGAAAATAGGTTGTTGTATAGTATATAACAGGTGGACTGAACAGTTCATAGGCTGACACATAGATGGCACTGCTAGTATTAAATAATTTTTTAGTTAGGCCCAACCTTCAAAAGACACGTGTATAAATTTGACAACTGTCGTACTATTAGTTTGTGAGATATTATATCTGTTTTTTTTTCAATAATCTTTGCGATACTATCTCGAGTTAAGTTCGGTGGCGGTTGTAGGGATGTTCAAATATATGTTAAATGAAACTCTTTGTTTGAAGCTGGGTGTCAACTGCCTTTAATCGTTTAAAATATGAACTTATTACTAACATAAAATTAGGGGTTTTGTTGACTTACAAAAAACTAACTTTACTTATTCCCTTAATTCCCTTAATTAAATCTAAGTAACACTTATATTACCTTTAAAGAATAAGTGTAGTGGACGTTTTAGACATTACCGAAAACCAGAATGTTATGATACAATTTATGAGTATGGGAAAAACTAAAGGGCGAATTGCTAACATTTAGTTTGCGCTACTAATTACCTATTAACTAAAATATAATTTAAGTTAAGGTACATAACAGCTCTCGTTGAATTATTGTTAAAACATAGTATTTGTCTTTTATTGACATAACCTTTACACATTTAAAGAACAAACTTTTTGACCGGATTAAAGTTATGTATTATTATAAATTTACAATAATTTTACATAATTTTAAATTTAACCGACGTTTCGCGTGCTTTACATCGTGCGTGGTCACAGTGACTGAAGACAAAAGGTGTTGAATATCAAAAAGTATCACATCTGTAGTAAAAGTTGTATTATCTGTATTTATTTGAGGGAGTTGGTATCGACTAAAAGATGGAGGGTTTTGGCAGAAATGGCTCACGGTGTCCTCTATTTTCGCGGATTGTTTATCTTGAGATTGTAATTTGAATATTAAAAAAAAATATATATATTTATATTTAAAGCTTCCGTGTCAACTAAACAATTTTTGTTCAAAGCATGTATCATGGAGGCGGAGAGAGTGGAGAGGAATTGTAATCGTTTGTAATAATTCAAAGAAGACAAATCTTATTCGAAACTTCCAAAACTATATTATTTACGATCGATCAATCTCTATTAATGACAGAAATCTCGTTTAAAGTACTGTTAAAACATTTTTATAAAGCTTCCAAGATTGTCTTTCGAACCCGATATAAAACTGGAATGAATGCTTTCATTTATTTTTAATACTTGGTTGTAAAGCTTTAGAGCATAGAGCCGAGCTTTTGTTTTTGGAGTAAATTCTTTCAGCTACTTCAGGTCAAACCTGAATGGTTGAATCTTTAGGTACTAGAGGCCTGTCAAACCATACATACCATGGAGAGTGTTCAGAGGAGATGTTCGGATTAATACCTGCAGCTGAGCTTCATCATCGGACGTCGAGGCAGAATACGAAATTCCACCCGTATAACCTCAAAGTCGGTTTTCCACAACTGAACGTTTTTAAGGCAGTTTTTGCCGCGCACCACCACTATGTGGAACCAGCCCAATTCTAGCTAAAAGCTGCCCACTGAAGTATTTCCGAACCAATTCAAGTACTACCAATTCAACTAAGGTCCTTCAAGAAAAGAGCGTGCCAATTTTTAAAAGGCCGGCTCTCGCGAGCTTTCAGGCATTGAGAGTGTCCATGGGTGGCTGTATCATTGAACATCACATGAACCTCCAGCCCGTTTGCGTTTGTTCTAAAAGAACTATTTTTGTCTATGAATTGTGACGGTTAATAATGCTTAAGACAAGGTCTTCGCGTATCAAAATAAATTATTCTGTAGTCTGATTCAAACTTGTATGTAGTTGCTTTCATACCCTTAAAGTCTTACTAAGACTTAAGTCTTTAAGTCTTAAGGCATTTTCTTTTGCGAACTAGCGAACTGTGGAATCGGCTCCCGGGGGGGGGTCTTCCCTCAAAAAGCGAGCCTACTCCTCCCTCAAAGGCCGGCAACGCACCCACTAAAAATGGGTGCCTATGGGCTGCGTAGACTGCCCTTTTTGTTCCTCCCGCAAGCTCGTTTGCCCCCTATTATATAAAAAAAAAAGAGATTTTTCTGGAATTTCTTTTCGTTAGAGGCTTGACTTAATCCACTTACCAGCCTAATATTATTCAATCAAATTGGTGTACAGTATATGTTTATCTATTACAGCGTAATAAGCAAAATTTTGGAGCTTCGTACGCCCACTCATATCTTTTCCCTGTAATTGGGGTCACAAAACCAGTGTACCTTTGCATAAATGTGTGTCAACAACTATTCGTTATTTTTAAATACAGTAATTTATCGCTTGTCATAGCCATGATATGAGTGCTTGCTATATCTTCTTCAAACCAATATATATATGTAAAGAAATAATTATATTTCTTAGATTATTAATTACCATTATGTAACGTCATCATTCAATTTGTTTGTTAGTCTGTAGAAAAGACGCTATTTTTGGCTTGTCATTTAAATTTTTGTTGGAACATTTTGGATTTTAAAGTAATTGTTTTCAAGTAATATAACAAACTCTGTTTCTATACATACATATATCAGCAACATATTTGAGTCATTCGACATATGTATTACTCGTAAATCAAATTCATTTTCTATAATCATAAACTGTACTTACAATTACTGTGTACTAAAGAAACATATAGCAGATTAATGCTAGCTGTATTTCCTCTCTATATTTATTATTTCCTTCCTAGCTAACTAACAACTCTATGGTCACCGGTCCTGTCTGACAGCAGTCTTTAATCTTTAATTAGCAACTATGTACATGAGCTAATTAACCTAAATTATATTACGTTTTGGTTTCTATTTTATTTAAATATTATGGTATTAAAAATGGACTAATTCTCTTATCAAACAGTAACATGAATTCATTTACAAAATGACAGGAGATAGACAAAACGACGACTCATTGGTTTACTGGTTAGTACCCCTGACTGACAATCCATGGGTCCCGAGTTCGATCCCCGGCTGAGACGAACATCGATGTGATGAGCATTTGGTGTTGTGCTTGGGTGTATAAATATGTATTTATATGACTATCTATTTATAATACGTATGTATATCCGTTGCCTAGTACCCATAACATAAGCTTCATCAGCTTAGCATGGGACTCGGTCAGTTGGTGTGAATTGTCTTAAAAAAAAAAAAACATTGAATAGCTATTTAAGGATTATAGTACGTTCATGTGTGAGTTGTGACTGTTTGCTTCCCTTGCTATCTATCTATCCCTAATAGTTAGGAACTAGCGAACCGTGCAATAGACTCCCGGTGGAGGAGGTTTTCACTGGGAGATACGACCTCCAATTTTTAGGCGTCCTGTAGGCTCGTTTACCTCCCTATATTATTAAAAAAATATACTAATCTTGTAATAATATTGTGACCTTGCGATAAGTAAATGCGAAATATTTAAATATCATAAACGTTCGTAGGTGAAGATTTGTAAAAGACGACGTCTAATTCAGTATGTTATATATCTAACCTATGTTTAGCAAATTATACTATGATTTGGAATATACTTAGTGTAAGTATGTTAAAGGATCCTTCAAGCATACTACCTCTAAGGTCGGTTTCTTTCTCAAATTTATATATATCTCTCTGAATATGCCTTGCTATTTATATATATATATATATACTATATTATGTTTTCATTAAAACTTCTATCTTATATTTTGTTCTAGTTAGTAGTTATCGTATTAAATCTACAAAAAGTTACTAAAATAAAAGTTTTGAACCATTTTTAAGAACAGTGTCTTAATTGGGCCTAACCAACCGAGACTGGTTAATCTTCGGGTTCGACACTCAATGTTCAGAAAAAAATATTAACAAAATTAATTAATTATCCATGGCCACTGGTGCGTTACGAAGCTACGTTTTGTTTGAGATTATAACGAGTCTTTGACTTAGGGTATGTTTCACAATGTATGAATAAAGTACCAAATAGCTATGCAACACATAAAGTATTTGGAAGATAAATTGTACTATTTGACACTTCATCGGACTCATAACTTATGATGGACTTTATGTGACGAATAGCGCTATCTGACAGTCGTGAAACGCAACAATAGTGTTTACCCTACCAAAAAGTAATAAATAGCTAATTTGGATCTTATGTAGAACTTATCCGTACATTGTGAAACAGACCCTTAGTGTTTTAACGTTATTTTTTTCTTTATATTATTTAAAATGAGGGCCAAGCGTATATATTGTTGTAGCACGATTTATTCTATACGTATATATAATATATATTTATATATATGAGTATCGATACAAAAAAGTTTAGTTTCACCGAGGAATCAGGATGGCGTTGAAATATTGTTATTTTGTATTTTTGTCCGAAGTTCGTGTCAAAAATCAAAGCAAATCTGTGTTTGTCATTTGAAAACGCTTAGAAACTGTTCTTCTACTTCTACATGGTTTATACATTAACCCAGATGCTGGCCAGTGAAAGATGGATGGCAACTATAATAATGTTGGTAGTGGTTGCCTCGGGTCCAGTTCGCAGAGTGGCGTGGTCGAGTAACAACGTGTGTGTGTAGTGCAGTGTGGTGCGATATAATTTTTGAGTAAGTAGTGCACTTTGAATTTTTAAATTTAGAACTGTTTTTAAATTTGGAACACAAGTGCGATAAAGCTTTCGCAAATGTTTAAGGAAAGTTTGAACTTTTAAATGCTTTGGAGCTTTTTGGTTGGCAAAAAATGATTAATTAGCATTCATTGATCAAGTCAAAGAGACTGGACGAGTTCTACTTAGTTTTGTTTAGTTTCTGAAGCTTTGGCTTTACAAAGCACTTATTTTAAGTATTTTGTTAATTTGAAAGGGCCGATGATATAAAAGTTTGTCTTTTTTAGTTTCTGGAATTAAAATAAATACAATTGAAAAAAAAAATAATGCTAAATTTTGCAAAAGGAATGCCTGATTTAACAATATGTGTCTTGGTTAAAAATAACCGTTTCAAGTGATTTATTTTATTAAAAAAGATTTGTTTAGACATTGAATTTTAAATATTACTTTATGTAAAAAAAAACCAAATTCAGTGTAATTTAAAAAATATGCATTATATAGGACGGGAGGGTTGTGAATTTAATACAGTTTTATTAAGTCGTTTGTGTGATATTTACGTCTCAAGTAATTATATTTCTAACAAGTAGTACATCAGTACAGCAAAAAAAATTGCAAAAACTAAAAATCTTTTAATTAAAGGTCACTGTCCCCTGTAAGCGCATTGACCCATTTATACCATTTTCGAATTATTACGTGGGATTGACGGACAGCTTAATTACCTTTGAATTTGCATGTTCGGTAGCTTCTAGTAGCCTCTAAAAATACTGGATTTTATAACTTTGACTAACTTTAAAGGCAATTTTTTTAATCAAGGTGCAATCAGGCTCATCTGACACTTACTAGAGGCTTGCGAGTGCGTTGCTAGCCTATTAAGAAGAGTTCGTTCTTTTTTTAAACCTGTCCAATTTGTTTAGAGTTACTTCGATATTCAGCTACCAAGTTGCAATGCAAAAAGTGCTTTACGCTTACAATTACATCGAGTAATATATATACCAGTACTGCTACAACCTTTTAGATCTGGGATTCAGATTTATTTTTCTCTGAATTTCTGTGGCTGACATCGTTGACTTTTGGATCGGCATGCCTCTCGATGTTTTCCTTCACCGTACGAGCGAGTGTCTATGCGCACATAGAAAGTCAATTGGATCACAGCCGGGCTCGAACCTACCACCCAAGGGTTGGCGTACGTTGAAACCACTACACCTGGTCGAAACACGACGAGTAATACATATGTAAATACTTAACATCTTTCTAAAATTTGAATTATACATACTATCATATGAGTTTCAAATTTTATTTTGCTAATGATAATTTAATTACTTTTATTTTATTTCTTTTTCTTTTAACGTAACGATATAGTAAATATAAAAAAAATATATCTAAACGAAAAATTAGCCAAATAATATATTTATATAAAAAAATAGATGCAATAGTTTTTGAAGATAAAAGTTTTAGCTTAGAATACGACTAATGAATTAGTTTAAAATGTCTGACATCGGTCATTTATTAATTACAGAATCATTATTTCTGATATATTAAAAAAAATGCCCAGAACTGTTAACAATATCTCTTTCCACCGACTATTAAGCTACACAACATAAAAAGAAAACAAAATAAAAGAGACAACAACAAAAGAAGTAATTTAACAAACAACTCAAAATTTTTGTGAAACTCAATCGAATTCCGCTCAATAGATGTCACTAAAATCAATTACAATTATCACATAAAAGTAGTACATATTTAAATTAATTCAATACATCAATGACTAGTACAATGACCCCGTTCTGTTCAATGGCGAGATTAAGGTCACCGAACGAAAGTATGTAAGTTCGATTCGTGTCCGGTCAAGACTAGAAATACTAAGACAAGTAGTTACGCTAACCCATAAGACAAGACAATTGACACTTTACAATCAAACAACCAGTGACCTTACAGCACTTAGTTATCTATTTTGTAACGGTTTACATAAATTATACAAATCCAAAATCATTTACAAAAGGAAAAAGTCAATAAAAATTATTCAATACATTTACTTGGTAATAAATAATTCGGCTGTGATGGTGTGAAAGTGAGGATGTGAAATTTTTGGGATCCCATAACTATAGCTTACGCTCTTCCGAGAACTATATCCTTGAAATCACATGTCATAACTCCTCCTTTCTTGGCGAGTCCTTTAAGGTCTCTGCAGTTAAGCTATGGAATTCACTTCCAGTCCCTATTCGGTTAGCTCCTTCTCTACCTCCTTTAAATTTCTTCTGTACAAACTTTACCTGTCCACATCGTATCCCTTACTTTAATAATACTTACTAACTGACGTGATACTGATCTTAAATATATATATATTTTTTATGTATCCTTTATTAGTTTAGTTTGTTTTTTTTCCTGTTTAGTTTCTTTTTCTGAACTACTATATGTAATACATGTATTTTTGCAATTTATGTAATTTAATACTCTTTTTTTCTCCTCACAGTGGTTGCCTGGAAGAGATCGCTTGAAAGCGATAAGGTCGCCAGTTGCTCTCCTTTTTATTTAATTATGTCAATTGTACTATATTAATGTATATGCAACGAAGTGTATACATAAAATAAATAAATGTGTACATGTGGGTGTGTTCATGATACAGGTGATTATCGCTATGGATTATTCTTCATACTGTTTTTAAGGCGGTAGGAGGAGGAAGGTATGCCTGCTTGTCATGCCTTAATTCTGTTTCTATTTCATAGATTTCTTTATAGGTAAGTTGTGGTCTCACATATACACAGCGCTTATTACACCCCAGTATCTTCACGATATTGAACCCTTAAAAACAGCGACATTTAAAGAGGTTACATACCTATAACATTACATTATCAATCATATCATCACAGTCGATTCCTATATTATGTTATCACATAAAGATCTTTGGTTGTTTTTTGTAAACTATTATAACCCTTGATTGCCATGCAAAAGGTGTTTCTCGTATACAACCCCAGATTAATTGGTGTAACCAATTTCTCCCCATTTCGGCAGTAATGATAATAATTCCTGTTGAATTAAAAGTATTTATGTTTTTTACGAATAATTACTAGAAATATTACTACGTAGTTCTAATAGTAGAGTCGAGTAATAACTCGAAATTTATTATAACAAATTCACCACAGAATTCGGTAAAGTACAAATTAAAATTGGCCCTTTTGAATATTTAATTTATTACATAAGGTCAATGTTCTAATAAAGTATATAAATGAGTAATCAACTAATGAATTCGTTACAAGTTTATGCTAATCAGAGTTGAAGAATCTTGTCAAAATAAGAAACGAGATAAGGAAGCTATCCAATTAAAGATATTCTTTTTATGATTCGCTTTTGTTTTTTGGTTATTTTTATTTTGATAATTATATATTCGATACGTTAAATTGTTGATTGAAAGTTTTTAATTAACTAGAATTTAACTTGCCCGTTGATTTGTTTAGCTAGATATGACTCTTAATGTATTTAATATACAACTGCACAGAACTTGAGACGGCTGGACCAGTCAGAGTATTTTTTTAATACTTTGAACTCTGAAAAAAGTTTTTATAAAGAGGAAAATAAAAAAAAAAAGTTGTTTAATACTAAGCGAACAATACTTTTGGGGTTGCATAGCAAAATGTTCCATATATTGGTATGTAGCTGTCCCAGTAACGAATAAGCAATTAAATTAAAAGTTGTGGTTTTCCGACGCCATATTGGCAGTTTGAAGTGTTTCGATTCGAGTTTGAGAGTGGCAGAAATTGGAACTAAATTTAAATTGACAGTCAACAGGCTAGGGAAGTAATGAAACCTCATCGATCCAAATCATCTGCCTAGCTGTTTGATCAACTGGCTGAATATCTTCCAGGCCGATATTTAAACGGCGCTGTTTAGTTAAAAGGCTAGGCTGTTGATTGAATTTCTAAGTAAGTTATCGGCTAGTTGGCTGCGACATAGCTACTAAAATGGTAGGCTAACTAAAACAAAATTGACAAAACGGAGTTCGCGGAGTCAGTGAATAATATTTAATGATAATTTATTTACTACAAACAATGTCGTCGAACCAACAAAAAATATATATAGTAAATTAAGAATTATTTTTATCATTAACACTCACATTAAATAGTTTTATTTCTTTACCAACCAAGCCTTTTAAATGCTGGAGACTAGAGATTTAGCCAATCTCCGTTACACTTGCCACCAGCTGGTAGTAGCAACACCCTACATAGAAATACCAGCAGAAATAATTGTTCTATAACTCTACTTAAACAGTCGATACAAAACGATAGCAACAACGACACCAACATTTCGTGGGTAATTTGGATTTAGTCCTACCAAAAGCTGCAGATGGCGTGGTACAAAAATACGCATTAAAATCGAGATCTGTGGTGCGAGTAAGAGGATCGACACAGATCTAAAGCGAGACTATAGCTACGAATCCTTAACATAGCATTCAGTGGTTTCGGACCTAAACGATTATTGAATAACGGTGAAAACCATGGTTTAATTATAGTAGTTTCGGGTCGATTCCGTACGGCTGTTTCGCTCCATTTAAAACCAATTATTAGGGTATATAAATTTGATCTGGGCCAGATTTAGGGGAGGGCAACCGGGGATACAGTCCGGGCCTCCAAAATAAATACTTCGGAAAAAAAAAAAACAAACAAAATAAACAAAAAAAAAAAACTCAAACAACTTTTCTTTTGATATATTTTTATGTTTGTTAAATACTAAAAGGATCTACTTGGTTTCACAATAAATTATTGATTGAGAAACTCGAAAATGTTCATTTTATGTCAATCCACTAGGCAAGTAGGTGATCAGCCTCCTGTGCCTGACACACGCCGTCGACTCTTTGGGTCTAAGGCAAGCTGGTATCCTCGCGATGTTCTCCTTCACCGTTCGAGTGAATGTTAAATACGCACATGGAAAGAAAGTCCATTGGTGCACAGCCGGGGATCGAACTTATGACTTACGGGATGAGAGTCGTTCGCTGAAGCCTCTAGACCAACACGCTCTGAATAATTTCTAAATGTATATAAAACAATCATCTTTATAACATTGGAATAGATAATCGTTTACATGGTGAAAATTACATTATTTTACAAATTGGAAATTCGCTCATGCAACAGTGCAAACTGTATATTAATTATTAAATGAATAAACATAAGAACATTATGCAATATTTACGCTATATTTACTGTTAGTTTACGCATCAGTTAGTAATATTCACATTAAACAGCTTGTAGTATAGTATAATAGTACGGTTTCTGGGTTTGATTGCTTTTAATTTTTATCACTTTCTTAAAAACAATTTTTTAAATTCACTAACTGGAACTCAAAATAACTTTATTCATATAGGTAACCATGTACACGTTAACAGAAAAGATGTTAAATTGATTCCAAATTTCCATTTACTACCAGTTCGCAAGTCAAGGGCGTAGAGCGGGCAAAAAGAGCTGGCAAGAAACTCTCCGCCACTCTTAATTGCCAAGTTTTGAGTGATACAAATTGTTTGAAATGGAGCTAATTTTAGGATTAGGATCATTTAAATAATCATTAAATTTATAAAAAGCTCAATTGTTTAATTTACGTTTTGAATTTATTCAGTGATAATTGTCTAATTTCGGTTGGGAGTTTGTTGCAAAAACGAATACAATTTCCATTTAAGGAGTATTAAATTCTGGAGCCTGGTTTGTCGGTGCAATCTTTACAAAATCTCAACCTGTCCTATGCGGAAAATATACTGTGTACCAGTAGTTTAATTATAAAATGCAAGTGTTATGTAGAAATTATTGTCTAGTACCGTTAACATTTCAAATGGAAAAGAATAGCCCTCGACACAGGGAATCCTATATAGTGTCTACTGCCCTGTGATTCTGTAACTCACTTTTCGAACTCACACAGCGGTTTTCGCATCGGCGGTCGCTCTCAAATCAGTCGTGAAGCAGTCATTTTATGATTTGGCATTCTGATAAAAAATAAACTATAAGCTCCCATTATTTCTTTTAATTAATTATTCAAAACCTTTAAAGAAACTTGCCTGTATCTACCGAGGGATCCAACACGGCTGTGAGTGCATGATGCACCATCTTGTATTTAAAAAGGTTTAGGCCATGGCTATTAATTCTTGCCAGAAGTTATAGATCACTGCCGTGTAATACTTTCAACGGGAAGGTGATTAGATTTTTAAAAGCAAGGTGACTTTATAGAAGAGTATTTAGACCATAAGTATTGACAACAATTATCTGTTCATATTATTATGACATCATGATAATTTACATGACATTTACATGCCTATTTTAATATGGCTCATTGTGCGGTGTTTTTTTTTATATTTTATTTTCTATAGAAAAATATCTGACTCATCATTGAAAATACTCCCGTGCCTCGGACAACAGTTCTCGCTATACATCCGCCCATTCGGGTAGGTTATGGCGATGATCCGGAAATTGGTTATGGAACGAGAGACTGCGCACACTTTTGAACCAAAATATCTTCGTGTAGAACTCTCTATAGCGACATAACCGTCAAGAAACTATTAAAATCCGACACTTATAATGGTGGCGTTTAATGGAAACTATAAAAAAACAAAAATGTTATTGACAAATATTTAATATGAATCGACAAATTCAAATAAAAGAGGAAAATCAAATCAGTGCATATTTCATAGAACTATGAATATATGAATGTTCAATCGTTCAGTGCAACGATCTATGAAACAGATATTTGAATAACGGAAAATTTATCAATGAATAATTCAATTGTTATTTATTGCGCAAGCTATCTTGATGATATTATACTTTTGACTTGACTTTACAAATAAAGATTTTATTTTTGCATGTTTGTTATGAATAAACATAGAAAAACCTTTCTAAATGCAGAGCTGTATTGGTTCCTTAGGTCGTAAGTTTGAACCCCGGCTTTGCACCCATGGACTTTTCTATGTGCGCATTTATCATTCGCTCGAACGGTGAAGGAAAACATCGTGAGGAAACCGGCTTGCCCTAGACCCAAAAGTCGACATGAGTCAGGCACAGGAGGCTGATCACCTACTTCCCTATTAGATTGACAAATGATTATGAAACAGATTCAGAAATCTTAGGCCCAGACCTAAAGAGGTTATAGCGCCACTTTTAAAACCATTTCAAAAAGTCGGTCACAAAGCAACATGACAGGAATTACTTGCCAAAATGCTAAAAACTGTGCAGTCATGCGAAGACAGGACAGCCGCCGTCTTTCATATAGCGAACAGAGACAGATGATATTGTGAACTAAAGCTGCAGTTGGGTATTTGAAAAAAAAAATTATTGATTTTTTTAATGTATTTTAAAACTTTATTGTTAATAATATTGATGTTTAATGCAAAAAGCTTGAAAAAAATCTGTTTTCAATTAATTATAAACAATTAAAAATTGATGAAATTTAAATAAAACTCACGTGACTATAAACGCGCCATGAATGATCACCATAGTTTTGACGTCATAATGTTAAAGCTATTTAATAACAGTACAGCGTTAACGGCTATTAATATATATGTATATATATAGTATATTTAATATATTAAATATTAATATTAATTAACAAAATTAAATAGATCAAAACACTGTATTTATTATTTTTCTATCAACTGCAATGAGTGAAAACTAACATTTTGACGTTACACGCGCTCGGGTTTGTTCGGCGTGTCTTCGGTACTGGATTCAAATATTAATTTTTATTTTGAAATAACTTTTGAATTATTGCGAAAAAAAATAAAACAAAAATAGTTTTGTTATAAAACTTATATATGATCTTTTCATTTATCACAAAAAAAATTTTTTTTCAAAAACCCAGTTGTCTAAGAAAAAAATGCGTGGTAAAATTTGTTTTAAACTCTTAACATAAACACTATTAGCAAGTTTACTGATTGGTATCTCAGGCTGTAAAATTGCAATTTTATAGCTCCATTACGTTTGGAATCTCAATTTTCAGGTAGCTTTAGTAATGACCAATAATTTAAAGAAGCGAAGTTTTAACGTTATATTGACATTTTAATTATTCACACGCTGATGGCAAATGTTTGGTTTTAGTCTTAAGAATATTTATCGACATATGTATATGCTACTAATAACAAGAGCAATATATCTAGATGGTCTAAGATCCCGCTATACAACGACCTTCACCGAGATGCTTATTTAATGAATCTTATTTTATATTTAATTTAATATGTCAATAAATATAATCCATATGGGTTGCCTAGCAAATTTCAGTCCAGAGTATTTTAATTAATATTAAAAAAAAATATTTTTTTAAACATTTCACCGGTATGATTATTAGATAAATTCTATACCAATTGAAAGTATGAAGCCCATAGAATATGCAAACGTTAGGTTGTTTTTAATCAACTAATTATTTATGTGTATATACATACAAATTATACTACATGCAAATTATAAAAACTTTTTTTTTTAAAATATTAATTAAACATACTCTTTACTGAAATTTGCTAGGCAACCCATATGGATTATATTTATTGACATATTAAATTATATATAAAATAAGTTTCATTAAATAAGCATCTCGGTGAAGGTCGTTGTATAGCGGGATCTTATACTAAGATTAAGATACTTAAACAGTGTTTTTCTAAATTCAAAAATTACGTTTTTATTTTTTTTATAATTATTATTAATTATTATTTAGTCAATACATGTAAGGGATAACTGTCGTAAACAGTTAAGAAGCTAGAATAAATTATGTGTTTGATTATTAATTATAATCCAGTAGTACTACAACCCTAAATGGGTCTAGGCCATAGATTTCGTCTGTTTACTAGACTATTTTTCTTTTATAGACAAGTAGGTAATCAGCTATCTAATATATATCTGACTTTAGGGTTTGAGATATGCGGATTTCCTCACGATATTTGCTTCATCGTAAGAACAAGTGCTCAAAGAAAGCCGTTATTGAGCCACTAGGCCAACACTGCTCTAATGAATTATTAAAATAAATATTTCTTCTATAATTTGCATTGTATATTACAACAATATCTGTTAAAGTCTGAATAAGATGTTCTATATAAAATGTCTCGATATCGTATCTCTATCAGAAGTTAGGTGAACTTCTGCGCATCTAATGACGCAGCATTCGAAGCCCGTACATTTGATGAATACATTCATTTCAAAGTTTAATTATATTTTTTGATTTATGCGCTTATGAAAAGGTAAGGAAATTGAAGCCTATTTAAGACTAAAGAATCGGTGTATGAAGTATCAAACCAAATTCAATAAAAAGATTTTTAAAAAACTCTACGCACTTTTTAGACGAGCAGTAGAGTAGTATATCTTATAATGAATGATAAAAATTAATCAGTGAGTATAAAACTCGCGTACGCTATTTATAGAAAGACTAATAAAGCAAGACCAGTCTAGAAATATATGAACTTAATAGGTTCGATGGCACCTTTCGTTAAGACAATCGTAAACTGAGCTTGTAGAAAAATAAGTAAGTCTCAATCGTGCGGTTGAACCCCGGTTGGAGTTAAGCAAGCCGTGAAGGCAAATTTGGTCATGGTGAGTTGGGGCCAAAACGCCTTCTTCGGAAAGGAGGGAGAAGTGGAATGATAGGATGCCTGGGAACCATAATTTAAAAAAAAAACTTTTATAATATGTATTAAGCCTTTATTGCTGACAGTACAATATATATAAACATTAATTGTTTTAGTATCATAAAACATTCCATTATTTTCGACTGTTAGCTCTTCTTGTCCACGTTGTGCCTCCTATTCTCTTTATATCGTGTACCCATCTCTTCCTCTTTTCCATTTTTCATCTAGTGGTTGCCATTCTGTAATAATTTTTGTCCAATTCAACCTGCTATCTCTCGTGATGTGCGTCATTTCAATTGCCTTATCTTCTTTATAATGATCTCTACTTTGGTCGTTAATCTTATCTCTTTTGCTCTTTTGCGATGTCTCAGTGCACCCACCATGCTTCGTTCCATTCCTCTTTGGCATGCTCATCTTTAAAATATGTTTCTGAGATATTGCCCAAGTCTGGCAGTACACATGAATAAGTAAGATACTTAAGTTAAACTTTTCTTAGCTACCATAATATGTTAACTAAAAATACATTTAAATTAATCCCTTATAGTAAAAAGACTTGATCCGTAGACATGTGGCATTAAAATAAATATAAGTTATGTTGTTAAAGGGAATTTTATGATCTGGATTAAATTTTTTACCGTCTACGACATAACGACTTAGAGGCATTAAACTCGGATATGTCAGAATACATATAGGGTATTTACTAGTGGTTTTCGTAGTTTGAGTACAATATACAAATGTTAGAATCACGGTTTAATCTATGGCGGAATATGCTTAAAATTATAAAGAATAATAGCGGAGCCGCATATACGGTTAATAGAGCCTTCTAAAAGATATCATTTTTGAAAATTGTCTCGTTGTTGAGCTTGTAATAAGATATGGACAAGCAAATATTTCCTATTTATAACATTACTATTGATTAAAAATTAAGCAGGTTGTGTAATTTTCAACAAAAATTTAGAAAAAATTATCAATTTTTAAACAAGCATTGGTAAATGCCTATCTTATACCTAATTCCCTATTTTACTAGTATTGTTTTGCTTAACAAGAAGCAATATTGTGTATATAGTATATATATTATATATACTATATAATTACATCTGAAGCATCTCAAAAAAAGTGAAATAGCTTGTAACATATACTGTAGATATAGCACTATATGTGAACTTTAATAAATAAACTTAAAATGCATACCATATACTCTTCTGCTCACCTTTCCATCTGTCGTCAAGTGAATTACCTGTCTGCCAGCGGATTTTTTAACTTTCATCGAACCGGTACTGCGTGCTGTGTTAGCTAAATAAAACTTTTTCCGCAAATGTCAAGTGTAACAGGTTTCACTTGTTGATCTGAATACATAAGAGAAGTTCTATTTTTAAATGTTCTTAGAAATTAGAATGTGCATACGTTTTAGACAGCAAATTCCATTTTTGAAATTTTCTTTGAAATTAGAATGTGCATACGTTTTGGTCAATGCAAATTCCATTTTTGAAATTTTGTTATAAATTAGAATGTGCATACGATTTGATCTCTGCAAATTTCATTTTTAATTTTTCTTTTAAGAAACACGAAACCACAGTAAGTAAATTTCCAAAACATAATGTTCTGCAGAAATTCAAATTCCAAACAATTTTTTTTTTATAACCCCCTTAACAATAAAATTGCCCCCTTGTGGGGCATGGGCCCCACGTTGGGAAACACTAATCACACAAGAAGATTATGAAAAAGTTGGTTGGGTATCGTAAATTAAATACTTTACTTTCGACTTGAGGTCCAGGAAGAAACAAACATTCTAGATCCATTCGACGGTGTCAGGCATCTACAAAACCAGAATACGATCAACAAGTTCCCCTAAGGACTTACCACTGGATTTAAACGTTTTTGACATTCATAAGCATGCCCTAAGACGCATCTAAACTGAATAAACGTATTTTGATTTTGGATTAAACACTAAACAATGCGAATGTACATTTATAATTTCAGTATATCATTCGTGGAATGTTTAGTAATTCCATTCTCAATTCTGAATTACCATTGAATTCACTGCATCGCGGCCATTAAGCCTTTCGACAAATGTATGTTATTTGCATAATGGTAATAATGTTTCCTAAATATTGTTTTTAAATCATTCTCCATCTCGGTGCTAGTGAATAAATTAATGATTTCTGTATCTGTTTCATGATTTGACAATCTAATAGGCAAGTAGGTGATCAGCCTCCTGTGCTCATGTCGACTTTTTGGGTCTAAGGCAAGCCGGTCTCCTCACGATGTTTTCCTTCGCCGTTCGAGTTAAATGCGCAAATAGAAAGTCCATTGGTGCACAGCCGGGGATCGAACCTACACTAAGGAATGAGAGTCGCACGCTAAAGACACTAGGCCAACACGGCTCTGAATAATTTAAAATATTAAAAGAAAATTGATTTATAAATTTAGAGGTAGACGAACTATCCGTTTTTAATTAAATATAATTTTCAATTGGTTAGCCGGAAAATTAACTTAAATTTTAATAGGTAACACTTACATAAGCTATTTTTGTAACTACCAAAATTTAAACTTGCACTTTGCTGTATATAGGGGAATTTATTTTAAACATTAACAATGAAATTAGTATAAAATCTTTGAGCAATTCCATAATTTGTTTTATACACTTCAATTAAATACACCGAAACAGCTGAACCAGTACAAAAAGATTTCAGATAAGTGCCTTCTCTTATCTAAAGCTAGTTAGTGTAAAATACAAAGACCAGTTAGTGGACTTACCATTTGTGGCCGTTCTAACGAGAGAATAAACTGAAACTCATACATTGTATGGGTTTTGTAAATGGAAATAAATAAATTCGAAAATAATATTCTTAACCCCATAATTAAAACATCATGATTTGTGAAACGAATGAAAGAAGGTACACATTTTTTACAACCTTATCACAAACGCCACTTAGATACAAAAAAATAACTGAGATAATATCATTTACATCATTGTCCTATTATCAGATTTTTAAATTTTTTAAGAGGTCTAAGGCCATGCGCCTCATTAATGTTGGCGTACTACATACAAGTCGTAAAGTACGACAGAAAAAAATTGAGCCGGTTCGACAAAGCTCGACAAACTTACAAAATCTTCAAATATAAATCAAGTACTTAATAATAGGTGGTCAACGTTTTCAAGCACCTGTTTGTGTGCCATGCTAATGATAGTCGACAGTCTCTATTCTATATCTTCAGTTAACAGCTCATGTCTGAGCGTCGTGGTCAGCAAGGAAGCATCCGGAGCGAACTATGTTTCCACAGGTTTCTGTCCAGTGCCTCTGTTATTACAGTGTATAGTGACGATGAGTCTTCGATCGGTCCATCTTTGGTGAACGGCCACGTGATCTTTTGTCTTGTGTGTTACCATCCATCAGTTTCTCCAAGTTCTCATCGACTCTGCGCATTGTATGACCGAAATATGATACGACAGTCGGCATACGGCAAGCGAGTTCGTATGGGTATGCAGCGTTTAATTCAATTCACGTCACCTTAAGCTGCTTTTCTCATGATACAATACCTGTACAAGTAAAAAACAATTTATTCCTTCACCATAAACAACTTGACAGGTATCTGCCAATTAAATATCAATTACTGAGCACAATATCTAATCTGAGAATTTCAATTGTCATCATAAAGGAGACCAGTTTAACTTGATCGCTTAAACCTCCTTGATAATAAAGCCGACTTGGTCTTTCGCTTGTGCCATTGAAACTAGTTGCATTAAGTGTCGTCCAATTTATGTTGACCTTTCCTTTCTTCGGTTTATAACTGGCTATCAAAGAATGTCTCTGGATTTGTGTGAGCTTATGATTCATGGAATGTATAAAGTAATGTAAATTTGTGGTAAATGAACGACAGCCTGCAAGTGTACCGACAGTAATGTTTTATCGAAATCATAAATATTACAAAAGATAATACAACAACTGCAGATAAGAAAAGATTTTATTATAGACAACTTTTCAAGTTTTTTAATCTAGCAAACCCTCACCTGATGTTAAGTGATACCCATGGACACTGACATTGCCAGAAGGCTCGCAAGCGCGTTGCCAGCCTTTTAAGAATTGCTACGTTCTTTTTTTAAGGACCCTAAGATTTTCACTATTCGATGTTAGAGTACGATTTTAGTCCGAATAATGATAATTTATTATTTCAGATTAGAGTTAGTAACCAAACAAAAACTAATTTAAAATAAAAAATCGGTAGTTAACCTCCTTTAAGATACTTAACAATCAGCTAGATAGCCCCAACTTGTTAACAAAATTTCAATTCCGTGTACCCAATAGATATCCCACATATCCCATCCTTCCATTTATCCCTCCTTTCCGGAGAACGCGTTTTGGCCGAAATTCACCGATGTCCAGATTGAGCATTCTATTAAATGATCTGGACATCCATAGTTGCTCACCTCAGACTTTGAGAGCGATTTTCGTTTAGTGTTTGTTTAAATTTTATTATTGTTTTGATTAATTAATTTTATTACTTTTTGTATGCTATGTTTGCCAGTGAGTGTTTGAAAACTGTATTTTATTTTTCGTCTGTCAATGTATTAATGTGCCAAGCGTTGGCAAGCTTTTATAAATAAATTAAATAAATAAATAGTTGCAAAATTCTGTTAACAGCATTGTTAACAGACAAGCATTATGGTAGGTTTAGGATGAAAGGTTATTGACCCTGAAACAGAGGATGCCTATTTTATTTTAATTTCTTAAAATAGTTCCAAGCTGACACATAGCAGGTGCTTTTAATAAAATAAAAGAAACATTTACGGTCTGCCAGTGGCATTGTCCCTTTGTTAGACCTTGATTACTCCGTCGTCATTAAAGCTCTTAATATCTCCCTTTAGAAGCTTTTTTGGTTTTATATCTTTGTGAGATACGTTTAGAGTTTTTGAAAGTTTTTAAGCAAGCTTATTCTGTAGACGCTGTTTTTACATTAAAACCATTGTTAAGAAACTTTTACTAATCAAAATAAAGTATTTGAGGGGATTTTATGTACCTTAAACTGGCACTACAACATTATTAGGTCTGGGCCTCAGATTTCTGTATCTGTTTCATGATAAGTTGTCAATGTAATAGACAAGTAGGTGATCAGGCTACTGTGCCTGACACGTCGACTTTTTGGGTCTAAGACAATCTGGTTTCCTCACGATATTTTCTTTTACTGGAATTTCTTGCTGCGGGTTCGAACCTACGACCACAAGGATGAGAATAGCACGCTGACGCCACTAGGCCGATACTGTTCTCTTATATGTATATCATAAAGAAAAAAGAATTTGCGTACAGTTTTTATTATCTGTATTTATAACAAAATCCACACTGACCGCACTAGATAAACGAAACATCCGCTGTCTGCATTCTTCAATTAATCAGATGTTCAGTTCAGACTAGATATACCCAGTAGAATTTGCTTTAAAATTAATTTTAACATTTAATAATCCTTAAATGAAAATGATAAGAAAAGATCAGCTTGTATAAACTGGTACTCGATAGCCTGGCAATTCATAAATATATATATAAATATATACCTATATATATATTTTTAAATATAATAGGGGGGCAAACGAGCTTGTTGGTCGACCAAAAAAGGCAGTCTTCGCAGCCCATAGACACCTTAAGTGGGTGCGTTGCCGGCCTTTGAGGGAGGAGTAGACTCGCTTTTTAAACATTTGGAGGTCCTATCTCTCAGGGAACCCCTTCCGGAGCCGATTCCACAGTTCACTAGTTCGCAAAAGAAAATGCCTTGTAAAACGGACTGTGGAAGACCTCCAACCATCAAAGATGATGATGCTGGTGAAATTTAGAGGTCGTTCGGCTCGTACGGTGTTGAAAGGAGGCAGGAGGGATCAAACAATTCTTCCGAACACTCTTCATAATAAACTTTGTAGAAAACGCATAGAGACGCAATGTCTCTGCGTAGCGAGAGAGAATCACGCCGATCAGTAAGACATTGGAGATTGACAATTGATATATAGGATATTACTAACATAATCGTAGCTAAACTACTAACAAAAATATTTTTTTTGGTTACTGTAATATAGCAACTATCTACTATTGTAAAACAGGAAATAATGTTTAAAGAACTTTATTTCTCATAACAAAAAGAATGTAAGTATTTTATTTACATGAGAAACTTAATATTATGTAATTGCCATCTCAATTTTAGTTTACCAGGCTCATTCTGATGTATCTTTAATGCCCTTTTGAATTGGTTAAACGCGCTAATATTACGAATTTTAGACGGTAATTGATTAAGTAATTGCACACCCTCATACTTAATGGACTTCTTCAAAAAATTTGTACGCGGCTGCGGCAAGATCAGCAAACTCGCTCGACGAGTGTTGCGTGTAGTGGTGTGTTTGATTTTTTTAAATGATAAGCTACTATGGAGAGAGTTATATAATTTTTTTTAAATTGTGATACAGGTGCTATATACATGTAGTTGTTTAATCGTCATAATTTTGTTTTGCATGCTGTACCCCATATTTCAATTCGATATATGAAATGTGGCTTGACTTAACAATTATAAAAAGGTTTATTATTATTATTATTAATCCGTGAATATTATAAAGACCGCATCTGTCTATACGAACAGCACTGAGTCTACTAGTAGGATTCCATACGAAATCAACTGGAGGATTCAAGGAGAATGTAGTTTAAAAAAAAAAAGGTAACGGGTTTTATGTTTACTAACTGTACATAGATACAATATGAATGAGTTTAATTTTGATTTGAACATTCTTGTTAATATTACTATTAAATACATTAATTAAAGCAACATTTATAATGAGAGTGAACGGACGTATCATTCATACAACTTCTGATTATGTTGAGATCTATAGATCATTATCGATCATCAAGATGACAGATAAATTAGACACGTCACTTTCGTTTTTATAACAATATAACTATTGTTATTGAGAAAGTTGTCTACGGTTTATTATATGAAGAGAAAAACTAATTAGTTTATTATTTTTAATATGTCAAAATGTTCTAAACAAATATTCTAAAAGATACATCTTTATTTTATTTGTTACTTATTAACTTTCTTAACTAAGAAAGCGCTCAAAATACATAGTTTATTTCAAATAAAAAATAAATTAGAGGCGCTACAACCTCTTTAGGTCTAGGCCTCAGATTACTGTATCTGTTTCATGATCATTTTTCAATCTAATAGGCAAGTAGGTGATCAGCCTCCTGTGCCTGACACACGTCGACTTTTTGGGTCTAAGACATGTCGGTTTCCTCACGATGTTTTCCTTCACCGTTTGAGCGAATGTTAAATGCGCACATAGATTCGTCCAACACTGCTCTCATACATGCAGGAATTTCCATAACTTTGAGACTTCCTTAAAAATTAAGCATACAAAGCGCTTTTTAAATCACTTAAAACTTGGAATTTCATAGCATTATAAACATATTAAGCTCATAAAAAGCTTCCAAATTGCAATGAAAGCAATGTCATTGTGAACCACCGGAACAATCATGATTTTATTTTGTTTCCATGGCCGTGTTCACTTTCAAATTATACTATAATCATTATCATTTAATGCTTATTTGATGATGTGAGAGTGGGTTTGTAAACGAGCGACTGCGATTTTAGTTAAATTTTCTATATCTAGCTTGAAAAATCGCTTCTGCGCAGATAAGGACATTTGTTCAAGATGTTTGCCGGTGTCTGTACTTATGTGCCCGCGTTAGAAGTTATAGTTGTTTGGCGTAATATGATAAAAATCTTTGCAAAAATTTTATCTTTTGCTTTATTCAACGTTTGTAGAAAACATATGTGACATTAAACCATCATATAATTAAATTTTAATGGCTGCACCTAGATCTTTGGAACTGAAAATCGACGAAATGCTGATGCGACGAAAAAGTCGCTCGCTTACAACGTACGTGCCAATTTACGCCAACAAAAAAGTCATTGTCCATTACTCGCTGACAGCAAAAACATGACAGCTTTAATTGGCTGTAAAAGAGTTTTAATAAGATTATGGGTCAATTTTTTTTGCTAACGTTTTTGGTCTAGTCATTCTTGACATAGAGACCTCGAACAGGACTTTCGTTGGATTTGATTTTTTTCTAACGGTACTCGGACGTTTTTGACACGAAACAGAAGTTGTTTGAATTTGGAATATAAATTAATTATCAATATTTATTTCCAACACTCAAACATACAGTATTGATTTATCTCGTACTCCTACAGCGAACATAATATATTATATTTAAACAACAATTATACCAAACATTTAGCCAAGTTGGAACACATAATATATAAAAAGATTCAAATATATACGAGTAGGTACAGAAGGAAAGTATTCAAAAAGTATAAATAATTCAATACAATTAAACTAAGTAATACCTAACTTGGCTGTGTTGTGTGATGGTGTGAAAGTGAGGGTATGTATGCGAGGGTGTGTATGTGGGGTGTCTTGAAGATGCAAGGTATTCTTAACTTTTTTTTTCAAAGATGGGAAAGCATTTTCATACAGTGTTTCGCTCTAACAGTTCTACCTACTAGATCCCTCGCACCAATTACATCACTGTAACTTAGGGTCGCATTAGAACCAAGAGACTCCTGACTAGCTGCTGCAGCAACCATCTTCACAGTAGGGGTGCAATTCCTTGCACCCAACACGTGATTCGCCACAATAAAACAGAAAATTAAAACACATTTAAAAAGTTTGTTCCCTTCAAAGCTGGCAGCATTTCCTCGCAGTATTGCGATACTTTTTTGTTGAGCGATGGAAGCACCAGCTCTGTGGGCACCAGTACTATCTACCAGGCGCCAAGAATATCATTATTTATTATATATAAGATAAAACGATACTTTACTTCGTGGATCTGTTAAATAAAATTATTAACCCGTGATTTGACCTACACAGAACCCACAAATTGTTAGCTTCAACTAAAGGATTTTTAGATTTCAAACTTATATGAAAGTAGTGGGAAGGAGAGAACGGTCAACAGCCATTATAAGCTTATAGAAAGTTTATGAATACTGAATAGCTTTTAGCTAGCGAGAATTTCCTTGCTAACATAAACTGAAATATCTCGTCTAATACACGAAAACTTTGCGGGCGAAGCTGGTCTATATTACTGTAGTACCTCTCCTTCTCTTTCTTTTACTCCTTCTATTTAATCCGTGTCATTAACTCTTGCACAGAGTAGAATGCTAAAAATATCTGTTTATAAACTGACTATGTTACTTAAAAATACATAAATATATTTTTAACAAAATCTCGTTCGAAGATTATATTATAATATTCATACACTAACCTTGCACGCCTTTTGTTTATTCCGTTTCATCATACACAAAGTAGTATGTTAAAAACATCTCTTTATACACTCACTATATATTATATTACTTATAAATCTAATATATAAAATTCTTCTGTCACGGGGTGCGTAATCGAACTCCTCCGAAACGGCTCGACCGATTCTCATGAAATTTTGTATACTTATCCGGTATCTATGAGAATCGGCCAACATCTATTTTTCATCCCCCTAAATGTTAGGGGTAGTCCACTCCTAATTTTATTTTTTATTTTTTTTCACAAAATCATTAATTTCTATTTTTTTATGATACAACATTAAAAAATACATACAACCCTTAATTTTCACCCCTCTACTATCAACCCCTATTTTTTATTATAAATGATAAACATGGCAAAACGACGTTTGCCGGATCAGCTAGTATTATATAGGTTTCATTAAAAATATTTTTTTACAAAACTATTATTCGCCATGTTCTCTGCCATATCGATTGTTTTTTTCGAAGATTATAATATACCTAATATACAATGTATATTATTAATATCATACACTAACCTTGCACGCCTCTTGTTTAGGTACTCCGTGTCATTATCAAAGTATATTAAAAACAACTCTTTATACACTCACTACTTACTATATTATAAATATTATATGTTATTATTAAATATATTATTTTTACAAAACTATTATTATTGGCCATGCCATATCGATTGTTTTTCACTTCAAGAATAAAAGCCAGGAGAAGTAGATCAAGTTGTTAATAACAGTAAAGAGAATTCTTCGTAAAATGTTTTGCGAGCTTTTACTATGAGCTTAAGGTATGAGGAAGCGTAATTTAACTGGTTATAAACAAAGACATGTAAACTTGTATGAGTATGGCCACAAATAAAATTTTAATGATGTATAATTTAATTTATAATGTACACAAGGTGACAGATACATAACGGGTTCTTAGTACAATTCTTCAATCATATTTATTTATTTAAAAGCTTGCCAACGCTTGGCAAACTGATACATTGGTACAAGAAAAATAAAATACAATTTTAATGTGACATGCACTTATATATATGCAAACAATATACACGAAGACATAAAAAAAAGAAGTTTAATCGTCATTAAAATATTAAAGATGTTAATACAAATTATAAAAAAAAAAAATATTTCTTCGATTATAAAAACAAGAGGCATTTTAATTTACAATTCGTGATTTGAGATTTCAATAAATTATTTTGCATAAAATATAAAATAAAACTAATATTTCATAATTTCTCTTTAAAAAACAAATAGAATTTCTATAAGGTAATTCCCTCTTGTCTCTCGGTCTCAATCGCTCTCTCCCTTTTCTGCGACAAAAACGCTGCACATCTTCGTGACGCTAATATTATTATTATTGCGTTTCATCCGTAAAATTTTTACCCTCATCCGCCTAAAGAAGTCTCAAGTCGCCTCACACATATGTGAGGAGTATCTATGGATATCCAGACCTAGCCCGTTTATCAGAATGCTCAATATGGATATCGGTGAGTGAGAATCATGTCTAAGATTTTTGTTTATTTCTTGATCTTTCGTTTGGATCCAGTGGATATCAGTGTTGCTGGTTTTCTTTATTTTCTTAAACTTTTCACACTTACCGCCTATATCACTTATCCATCTTTTATTGTGTTCATACCTTCTTGATTTACTTGACTGATATCCCCCAAGTGGGGCAGAGGGAATCCAGTGTAGAAAACCGGCCTAATCGATCCTGGATCTCTTACTTTCACTCCACGTCATTAGAGCATCCTTCGCCTCTGCAATTATGCTTTTTCTGCGTCTGATTTTGGCGGCCACCATTTGCCTTGAGGGTTTCAGTCAAGGGCTTACTTGTGACTTGGATCCCTTCGAATCGTATGCACCCATTCCACTACCTTCTTACCACAAATAAAAGATCCACTCCTTGCGCTGGTTTTTATGACCATTTCTTTAACAATGCTAAGTAAATACAGCTATGAGCTGTCTTCGAAAATCTTTTACGCAGAGAATGGACGTCCTAGAATTTGTGTTATAACTTAGCATTTGCATAAAATACATACAAAGTGTTTAGCTATAAAGTACAATAAGATATTGTAACATTTAGCGTAGTCTAGACACAGCTGTTGGAACGGTACCTCAATAAGCACAGTACCGCAAACTAAGCTGCTTGCACAGTAAATGATTTGCTATAAGTATTTTTTCCTTAATATGACATTTATAAACCACTCCTTGTATGGAAATTTTATTCGTTTTTTCAACAAACTCCCAAGCGAAATTAGAAAATTACGTAAATTAATCAATAATGCTTTTTTTTATAAATTTGACGATTATTTAAATGATTCTAATCTTTGGAATTGTTTGGCTCTCCCTCGAGCCGGTCTTTTAAGAATTGGTACGATCTTGAAGGACCCTAAGTCAAATTAGTTCAGAAATACTTCAGTGGGCAGCTGGTTCCACACAGTGGTGGTGCTAGGGAAAACCTGCCTTAAGAAACGCTCAGTTGTGCGGACAGAAAGACGGATGTCGAGGTGCTACGGGTGGAATTTCGTATTCTGCCTCGAATTCCGTTGATGAAACTACTATACCATCAGTATTTAAAAAAAACGATAGCTAATATTTGACTGTATCATTTATTATAACATAGAATAAAGCATTCAGTGGACACGAAACCTATCGCTAACGTTATCAGACACGCTCCACCGGCAATTATATTTTTTTAAACAACAAAAACAAGATAAGGTATTATAGTAAAAAATGAACGTTTCTATTGTACACTATGGCTAATGTAAGAATTAGATTACGAGATTTTCTGCTTCTTACACTGATGTATACTGTTTTTGTGCATTTTTTTTGGTCTTACGTGCACGGCTTTGCGTTCTTAAGATTATCTTAGGATTAATACCTATCGTAAAATGAAGACGGAGAAAATTTCGATATTTACTTGAATTCGTAAACAAATTATCGAAATTGAAGTTTAAAATTGGAACTAGCTAGTTTTTAAACAATGTGTCTTGCCCTTGGTAATGCCCTTTCCTGGAGAAATACGTAGGGTTCAACGACCTTAAACAATTTGAATTAGATATTTTTATTAGTTTTTACTACAAACAACAACTTGGACGTACAGTCCATTTCTTCTAATTTGTCACGAACTTTATACTTTTGTATACGTATTATGATTTAGGAGCTTGGATACTAAGATTCTAATAGATTTCATAAAACATAAAATATAATGTTAACGTTTTAAAATATCAAATCCACATATCGATGGCGATGTTTGCGCGGTTGTTGAAGCAGTTATACAGATTCAAAATAAAATACCAGTTTGACATTTCAATGTAATCAAAGAGCTATATAGTGGAGAATGATTGGTAATCTGTGAAAGTTCATAAATGTAACTTAACCCTTCAAATTATATTTTAGTACTTAGATTAGTTCTTATGTATATCTAAGAAGTATGTTATTCATAAAGATATTCTTAGAGTGAAATGAATTCTTTGAGTTGAAATTTGTATGGTGCAATTTAAGTATATTTTATTAATAGTGTTAATAAACAATAAGCCTCAATTATATTTTAAAATAGCAACTACACAAGAACTTCACAACTCACCATTTCATTCGTTCTTAGATTCATGATTGCAAGTCTTCCATATCTTCACCTTGTCTTTGGTTTAAAAGTACGCCATATTTGTTTATATCTTTAATCTATTCAGGGTCAATGGACTGTAGTAAAATACACAATAGATTATAAATAGTTCTCATTGACAATATTTAAATTCATGATGCGTTGACGTAACCGTTTTGGTTTACACTTTTGTGCGAAATTAAAGGAATTACCGTAATAATAATAGGTATCTTAGGCAAGACACGGTGCGGGCGCCATCCCCCGCCCTTCTGTACTTACCAGAGCTGCCAGATGTACGATTTAAATCGTACTGCTACGATTTTTTGTCATTTTTACGCATGTATAATCGCTAGAGCAAGATCGTACAGAAAATGTACCATTATAGCACTACTACTATCTACTGTATTACTTGAATGTAAACCCTTTTTTCATATAATGTATGTATTTGTGTGCATTGTTACAAAATATATTATTATTATCATGTGCCCCAGTCGTAAGTAATTTAATCTCACCGAACTAGCACGCCAATGCGCGACGTTGCGGTTTTTTGGCTGTTGTGGTTAATTGTGAATGTATTTGCAATGTTGCAAAATTTATCGACTAATTTTACCTCAATTTGTTTCGAAAATCTTGTATTTTTTTTACAATATTCATATTATACTGAAAAAAAGGGTGCGTGTACTTATGTACGCGCGTAAGAAGTTATACTTCTTTGGCATTATTAAAAATAGTTTTTGATTTCATGCAAATAATTAATTACAATTAAATAATGAAAGACTGGTAAAGGAGTCATTATAGTCAATAAAGTTCAGTTTAAATTTAAAAAATTAAATAAATAAATATTTATTATTTTATTTTAGTTTTTAAATTATGTCCAATGCCGTAGCATCTTCCGTGGGCAACTTCATTCTGTTAATTTTATGTCACGGTCCGCGCGCATCGTAAAATTTCACTCTCATCAATTTTTCATATCGCGCCTAAAGAAGTATAACTTCAAAAAAAAATTTCTACATTGTATAGAACCATAAATAGAATTTTTATTTGTAAAACGTGCAGCCTTTTATATCGTAGTTTTCAAAATAAAACTGCCTTTGTGCGTATTTTAGAATAAAGTATTTTTGTTAGTAAATTGTCAGTATTAATTTGGAAATCAAAAATTCATAACACGTACGTTGAACATTTTATAATCTGTGATCTGTTGTCACGAAAATTGCCCCGTTATGTCACAAATGTTAAAAATACTGTTTATTAAACACGTAATTCGTGTTATATCTAGACAATAAAATAGTATGTAACATAAAAAAGAGTGCGTGTACTTATGTACGCGCGTAAGAAGTTATACTTCTTTGGCATTATTAAAAATAGTTTTTGATTGCATGCAAATAATTAATTACAATACAATAATCAAAGACTGGAAAAGGAGTCTTTCAGTTAACATTTGATAAATTAAATAAATAAATATTTATAATTATTCTCTTACATTAAGTGTAACATAAATTCAATTATTATTCGAATGTTGTTTTTAAATTATGTCCAATGCCGTAGCATCTTCCGTGGGCAACTTCATTCTGTTAATTTTGTTTCACGGTGCGCGCGCATCGTAAAATTTTACTCTTATCAATTTTTCATAACGCGCCTAAAGAAGTTCAAAGAAGTTGAACTTCAAAAAACGTGAATGTTTTTCTTTTAACTGCGACTTTTTGATAATAATTAATGTTTATTAAAAATTTACAAACTGACCTAAATCTAAATTAATAACATCTTAACAGTAATGTGTTTTAAACCAATTTGAACATCCGTATATCCGCTTAACGTATAATTCATAGTTTGGCCCTATTTAGCATAATAAATTACGCCCATTAATCTTAAGATAAGATCGAAGCAATTAAATCGATGTACCAGGTAAACAGAAATCTCAACGACGCGAAAGTCGTGCAATATTGACCATTATAACTTTCCTTATTGAGGTTCAGGTCAAGCTCAAGGCTATCAGATGACCTCTTTTATTTCATGCGACCCTGGTACGGTTCAAGTTGTAGGTCAGACACTGAACGGATTTAAATTGGTTATTTAAACGGTTTTTTAGATTCTAGATTTTCCTCATCCTCCTATTTCTACTATTTCTTCTGACTATTTCTTTAGAAAGATATATTATATACCATATTATAAAATGCCTCAATAATATTATTAAATCGAATTTATTTAATCTAATATTTTTTCCATATTTTTTTGTATTCTTAAAGAGAAATTTGAAAGATCTATTTATATGAAACTAAATTATTGTTAATGTCAACTTAACAAGTTCTTTTTTTTGTAAAAGCAAACGCGCAGGAGGCTCACCTGATGTTAAATGATACATGGACACTCACAATGCCAGAAGGCTCTCAAGTCCGTTGTCGGCCTTTAGTTAAATTTACTACCAATAACCGTAATAAAATAACATGTTCAATTATTATCTTTCATTCGATATTCCATTTATATCTAATGTGAATTTTAAAGTAAGGAAATAAGTCGCTAAAGCGAAAGTATTATTAAAAACTAAAAAATGAAGTATTACGAGTTAAATTACGGTCCGTTACTCGAATTTTACTCTAGTAAGTAATAATTAAAATCTTCATTAGTAATTTAAAGATTTTTTAAGCACCTTTAAAAACTACTCATTGAATCGCTTACGAACCATAAACAGGTCAAGGTTTTTAACTTAACCTAGAGGTGAATGACCTTTATGCGTTCTTAATTTAAAATAGGTTCCTTTCCTGCGCATATGATTTTGTGAACAACTTCGTAGGTGATTTATGGTCTGCAATTTTTATTATTTTGGTTAAAAATCTCCGTTTATAGTAAAATTGGTTTGTTTTGCAGTAAATATAACATTTATAGTAATGAATAGTATTTCAATTGACATTTTCACAACAGTATTTCCTGTTCCGTTCCATCTCGACTGTTAAAATGTAAAACAGTGCACGTTCAACGGTACAGCGATCAACCGAAACAGTTATTCCGAAACCATTGTGTTGCGTAAAATATATGATATTACCCCAACACAGAGAGAAACGGGTAAACATAAATACTAACGCTACACCGAGTGTATTGTTATAGGATCTTTCCAAGTATTATATTAAATATATATACATCTAATATATAAAATTCTCGTGTCGCGGTATTTGTGGTTAAACTCCTCCGAAACGGCTTCTCATGAAATTTTGTGTGCATATTGGGTATGTCTGAGAATCGGACAACATCTATTTTTCATCTCCCTAAATGTTAAGGCTACTCCACCCCTAAATATTTTTTTTAGATATTTTTTTCTGAAACAGCATTAAAAATACATACAACCCCTAACTTTCACCCCTCTACAATCAACCCCTATTTTTTTATTATAAATGATATACATGGCAAAACGACGTTTGCCCGGTCAGCTAGTATAACATATATATACTAAAAAAGTTCATCAGTGGTCTTTGATGTCCCATAAATTTATTTATTTTTATTCAATAATCCTTTTTCTTATTTCAAATTATTTCTACGTATTTTCATCGTCTACCCTCACAACAACATGACAAAATAATTATGTGTTAACAATTAGTACGACCTTACGTACGCTTATTTATTATTCGACACATATTGTAAAATAATCCCATCACAGATATTATTGCAATTAAAATACCCATATATCAGACAGCATTCCACGGATTTAAAAATCAAAAAGTGCAAGTCGTAAAGAAACGTCAAATTATAAGTTGCACCTGTCATTATTTTTGTATCGTTCCGAGAACTCGAGAATAAAATACACCATTATATATTCTGAGAAAGATACGAAATAAGATATTGGCGAGATAGGGGTTTTAAATGATTTTTGACGTGATTTGACGGGTCAAGTATGGGCGTGTATTGCTACTGGTTTCGAGCTTTTATTATAGTGACCGCGTTTTTTTCATATGTTATTTTTACTTAATTAATGTTGTAAATAAAAATCTTTTATAAAGGCTATATTGATGTGAAACATCTATAGCCGCACGTAAAACCGATTTCGGGCGTGGCGTCGCCGAAATCTATATGATCTACGAGTATATGATCATAATACATATACAGTCTATATGCAGTAGTGTGTACGTTGTGTGTATTTCGAAGTCACTTATTAAACGAATTAAGTAGTCACGATTTTAAATAAATTCGTAAATTTTAGTATTTAATGAAAATAAATGTTTATTCAATAAATAGTCATCGTTATCTGGAAAAAAAATCGTAATATTTTATTTTATCATTATGACATTTTTAGTTCCTATCACAATCTGTTCTTTTCCGCTTTTCATATTACTTTTACAAAATAATGTCGATGTTTCACATCTGCCAGGCGTCCCGTGACGGATTACATTTTTGAAGTTATACTTCTTTAGGCGCGTTATGAAAAATTTATGAGAGTGAAATTTTACGATGCGCGCGCACCGTGACACAAAATTCAGTATGGGCGCCGAGATGGGAATAAGAAATAGAATATGCGTGACGTATGACCATAATGACATTTGTAGTACCTTTTAAACAAATAAAGCAGTTTTAATATTTTTTCAAAGAAATTTAGCAATGCTTTTTCACAAAGACCTAAGGAAACATACCTAGTTATTAAATTAAATGAATAATATAATAAAATAACAAATAATAATTGTTATTAATAAAAATTGAATAATATACTAAATATTAAATTTTGTTAAATTATTAACGCTAAATATCTATTATTAATCATTTAATAATTAAAAAAAATTAAGAAAGCCAAATAAGTATAACTTCTTACGCGCGTACATAAGTACACGCACCATTTTTTTTTTCTATAAAGAGCAGTGTTGGCCTAGTGGCTTCAGTACACTCATACATCGTCGTAGATTCGATCCCCGCAGCAATGGACTTTCTGTCTGTGTGCGCATTTATCATTCGCTCAAACTGTCAAACATCGTGAGTAAATCGGCTTGCCTTAGACCCAACATATCGATAGAAGTCTGATCATCAGGTTAATCACCTACTAGCCTATTAAAGTGCCACATACTTTTCTTGGTAGGTGGCTGGAATTGGTACTAACGTCGCCATTTTGAAATGTCAGACTGACATTGTCAGTTAGCTCTCAAATCAACCATCATCTAATAAAAATCCAACTAAAATGTATTTATTTTTATTCCTTGCATTATTAATTACAATGGCAAAGTTTAATTATCGAACGGCTCTGATTGCTAGGTAACTTAAAAGATAATATAATGGTAGGTACAGGTAACAAAACCTATCATATCAGTTGTTCTTAAGTTTGTGTCACATTTATATAATCCTAGAACTGTATTTTCTAGATATACATTGTTTTATTAAGACATTTCAATAAATTATTAAGTGATGCAGATTTCAAGTTATTCCCCTTATAATGGTTAATTTTTATTTACTGGCAATACTAATATGACAGCTACGCTCTTACCGGCAAAGAAAAGTAAGCACTGTAGATTGACAATGCGTCGGTTTGTCTCTCTCCCTAAAATATGGCGAGGGGGCCGATGGCTGGCCATGCGTCATGCTCGTGAACGGGCGCTGCTTGCGATGATGTTGGTTATTTCGACTGTGTGTTTGCGTGTTGTTCCCACGAGAATGTAAGTGCGTGCTCCTATTTCACCATGCCTCCTGCTGATAGAGGACAAATCTTTGTTTTTAATTTAAGTTATTATTATTAATTACTTAAGATGTCACATGGGACATGGTGTAATGGTTGCAGCTCCTTACAAACATTTTGTAAAACAAAAAAATGCCGATTAAAAAGATTGGTAGAGAGTTTATTGCCAGTTCTTCTCTCCCGTTCTACGTCCCGTGCTGACAAGTCATAAGTGTACATTATGTTACCTATGTGATTTAATGATTTCTTACTTTTTTACTTTTACTTTACAATCGATCATGAAACAGATACAGAAGTCTGAGGGCGTAAAAAGGTTGTAGTGCCACAGTTTTGTTTTAAGCACTGCACAAAAATGTTACGAACAATTTTAAATGTACAGTAAACTGCAATAACACACCTATTTACTGAAGAGTAACACCTTTCACATATAGAAAGCCTATAATGAGAATAAGAGCCATTCGGGTTAATATCGAAAACGGTAAATTTAACTCTATCCAGGTCGGAGAAAACAATGTGGAACTTACGAAGTCTAGATTCTGTTAGGTTCTTTGATCATTGTTATTATATGTAGACTTATCAATTAATATATCAAAACGATCCGTTATATTTACCGTACGTTTTTAAACGAAATTAAAACAATCGTTCAAGTATTGGAGATACACGCAATTTTTGGTGATTCATGACCCCCCCCCCCATTAAACGCGCCGTAACGTTTTTCTTTACCCAATAGTGAAACGTTTCGTGACCACCCAGTGACTCTATATACCTAAAAGTTACCATTATGTGGTGAAAAGTACTGGAAAGTCAAAAATAATATTAACAATAACTCGTATTTGAATCCCATCCCACATCGTAACGTTTTACAAGAGGAATTCTAGTTTCCATAGACTAGAATTTTATATTGAATTACGTCACTACTCGCAGTTCACTCGCAAAAAAATTGAACACGCTTCTAATCACTTTACTACGCAGCCAACTAATCACCTGCACTAATCAGTCGCTGTCCACACTTGTTGTCTCCTAATCACTAATTAAAGTGAATACAGGCCTTTAGGTACGTTCGTTAGCGGAGTGATGTTGAAATAACTGTCAACTGTCTTTAATCGTTTAAAATAAGAGAAAACGTACAATTGTATAGTATTTCGACGCTGGACTAAAACACTGTAACAGACTTACTTATGGAATCTTAAAATTGACACATCTTTTACCTATAAAGAATATAAGTGATGACCTATTGTTCACGGAAACGAGAATGTTAGGTATATTACCACTAGCTGATCCGGCAAACGTCGTTTTGCCATGTATATCATTTATAATAAAATAGGGGTTGATCGCAGAGGGGTGAAAATTAGGGTTGTATGTATTTTTTAATGCTGTATCATAAAAAAATATATAATTTAGGAGTACACTACCCTTTACATTTAGGGGGGTGAAAAATAGATGTTGTCCGATTCTCAGTCATACCCAATATGCACACAAAATTTCATGAGAATCGGTCGAGCCGTTTCGGCGGAGTTTACCACAAACACCGCGACACGAGAATTTAATATATTTGATTTATCAATGTATGAAAATTTTAAGGGCTCATTTGTTACTAGCAAAGCTTAAGTTTTACAATTTATTGGCTAAAGTGTAGGATGATTGTTAAGTAATATGTAACTTAACTAACGTTAGGTTTAACATAACTCATGTCTAATTTATTTATTTCGTAATCCTACAGCTAACATAAATTATACATAACCATTATACTAAATAATGCAAATTGGAATACATGTATAAAGAGGTTCAAGCATTTACGAAAGGAAAAAAATCACTAAAATTATTAAATAAATTTAACTAAGTAATACCTATTTGACTGTGTTGTGTGTTTGCTTTTGGTTCAGTTCAAAAACAATGGGATTTATAAAACTTTTTTACTCTGGCGTAATCATTCCTTTTGCTGTGGAATCGGCTTCTAGATTTGACTTCTAAGTATTTAAATAAGGGCGTACTGCTCTTTCAAAGGCTGGCGATACAAAACTTGTCTGATATATTCTTGCGTAATTCATCTGAGTAGATTATTATCAATATCAACATAACACATCAACGTATAACTATGGTATAATCGAATAATCTCCAAAAATTTGCTCCAGGTGAGGCTCGAACTCACAACCCCGGCATCGCTCACGGCCACTGCCCTATAAGTACCGTGCGCTAACCAATTGCGCCACTGGAGCGATGATGAGACAACCAAATTTTGACATAGTAATCAATATGTGATAACTACCGTCCATTGACAATTTTTTTTCCTCTCTCATAAAATTAAGCAATGTTAAGCTGGCGGTAAAAAAAGTGGATAGAAGAAATAGAAGCGGTAGCAGGAAACGAATGGAGAAAGAGAGCCATAGATAGAGTCAGTTGGAAGCTGGAGGAGGCCTGTACCCGTGAAGGGGTTCCGATCGACGGTACTGACGGTAGCTAGGTATAGGATAACAATTAAATGTCGCAGAAAATTAAATGATGTATCGTTTGCCATTAAGATACTTAACAATCAGCTAGATTGCCCCAACTTTTTAACAAAATTTAAATTTCGTGTACCCAGTAGATATCCCAGACATCCCATCATTCCATTTATCCCTTTCCGGAGAACGCGTATTGGCCGAAATTCACCGATGTCCAGATTGAGCATTCTTTTTTTTTTTTTTTTTTTATGTAATAGGAGGCAAACGGGCAGGAGGCTCACCTGATGTTAAGTGATACCGCCGCCCATGGACACTCACAATGCCAGAAGGCTCGCAAGTGCGTTGCCGGCCTTTCAGGAATTGGTACGCTCTTTTCTTGAAGGACCCTAAGTCGAATTGGTTCGGAAATACTTCTGTGGGCAGCTGGTTAAACGAGCTGGATCTGGACATCCATAGTTGCTCACCTCACACTTTGAGAGCGATTTTCGTTTAATTTATTTTTATTTACTTAAGTTTGTTTTAATTATATTATTGTTTTGCTTAATTAATTTTATTACTTCTTGTATGATATGTTTGCCTGTAAGTGCTTGACACATTAAAAACTGTATTTTACTTTTCTTCTATCAATGTATCAGTGTACCAAGCGTTGGCAAGCTATTATGAATAAATAAAATAAAATAAATATAAAAATGTAAAATAATCTAAGCTGTATATATATAATTAGTTTTTGTCATGATTGGAAATAAAACGGGCTTTATTATTATTAATATGCTGGCGGTTGTGTAATCCTGGTTGCGCTAAATGCGAAAAGGAAATCTGACACGGCCATAGACCCGAAAATGTGACCAGGTACAATATTCACCTATTTTCCTATAAATCATTGACTATCCTTAGTCAATGGCCGACAATGCACCCACATGGGTAAATGTGGTAGCTGTCCTATAAGTTCGCTTGCCTTTAATAAAAATGTTATCAAACAGGCTCTCAGATGCATCTGCCCAATTGGGATATCGGTTCGGAATAGTAACATTTTAATTTAATTTAACACATTTAAATAGCATTTTTAGATACAATAGTACATATATAATGTGTTACCTAGTTGAAATGAGTACACAATTTTTGAGGAAAAACAGCTACAGACGGTGAAAAAAATTTCCTGATTGGAAAAGATCTTTTAGATTAATAAATATAAAAAAATATTATGTTATGTGGGTAGTCCACATAACACAAATATTGTGTGTTTAAAATATTTTTAACCTAGTAACAATAATATTTAAAATGCAAGGTTCAAGTGCATACCTGCTAAAGATTGGAGCGCCTGGTAGATAGTACCGGGGACCCCAGAGCTGGTGCTATCCTCGCTGAACAAATATCGCAATACATCGTGTGAATGCCAACATTAAACACTGTCACAGAAACCGTACTTTGTAAAAAAAATTAGTTTGCTACTAAACAGTTTTATATAAATTCTAGCTGCCCCCGCGAACTTCATTTCTCCTTAATGTGATTTACTTTTTACCTTTTTAGTACATACCAACATGGACCATTTTATTATGCTACCCCAGAGACAGTTCGGTTTTCCAAATGAAAACTTTTTAGGTTTTTCTGTGAATTTCTCTATATAAACCTCAGAGTTCAAGTCATAAGATTTTAATTAACAAATGAAAAATAGTGGTTGATTATAGAGAGGTGAAAATTAGGAGTTGGATGTAATTTTGAATGCTGTATCATGGATAACCTTTATCACATAGCGGTTTGTAAGATAGATAGTAGCCGATTCACAGACTTACTGAATATGTATAAAGAATTTCATAAGAATCGGTCGAGCCGTTTCGGAGGAGTATGGGAACGAACATTGTGACACGAGAATTTTATATATTTGATTTATATCAGGCATCAGGTGGAAAATAATAAACGGCTCAAATATAAGATTCTTTCGTCCAACTTCGATTTTGTTACCTTTGGAATAAAGTTGGAACAAAATCAAAGTTTGATGAAATATATCTGTGTTCTTTTTATACTAAACGCTCTGCGGCTGCGCATTTTGTGCTTGGAAGGGAATTATTGTTTATTAAGTTATGTGTTAGATGTAAAATTTTGTACTTCTTTTCTTATCTTAAATATTAACGTAATTGTTTCTCTTGTTACAGAAGAACACAATGGACCATTGATTGTTGAAAAAAAATAGTGAATTTGTAAAGTACTTCAAAATGGATGTCAAATCTCATCTTCTGTTAGTGGCTGGCGTGTTTTTAAGCGGTAAGTGTTTTGTGTTTTTATACAGCCTTGCGATTCTGTAACTCACTTTTCGAACTCACACAGCGGTTTTCGAATCGTCGGTCGCTCTCAAATCAGTCGTGAAGCAGTCATTTTATGAGTTGGCATTCTGATAAACAATATACTACAAGCTGCCACCTTTTCAGAATAAGTGAGTTACAGAATCGCAGGACTGAATGGTTAAATGGGCAGGAGGTTCACATACCGTCGGCAAGTGCGTTGCCGGTTTGAAAATTGGTACGTCCTTTTCTTGAAGGACCTTAACTGGAATTGGTACGTAAATACTTAGCTTAGGATAACTAGTTCCACATAATGGTGGCACGTGGCAAAAATTGCCTCAGTTGTCGGCTACGTACGTCGATGTGATAGAGGTGGAATTTCGAATTCTGCCTCGTCCGATGATGTAACTATAGTTACATTAAATTATGTCATAAAAACAAACATAATTTTTAATCGACTTAGATTAATGAGTATGTTGACTTGGATATTTCAGTATCATCTTTTTAGGCTTTCAAGCACGTGCTCCAAGTGTTAAAAATTTTGAAAGTATAATTCGGACAATTTTCTCGGAATCTACATGTTATATCGTTTACGAGTCAAGGCTGTAGATTTTGCTCACTCAGGCTTTCTTTGTTATAAGCGTGACGATTACTTAAATCATCAGAGTTACGCCGCGAGGGTATAGCCCTCTTCAGCAGTATAAACTGTTGTTTGATGATTTGTTGTTTTAAAAGAGTACCGAGAGTTTTTTACGCCGGCTTTTTCTCTCGGCCTACACCCTCTGTCTTCTTTGCCGATGAGTAGGGATGCCTTCAAATTTAATGACGTGGAATAAGTGATACATGTATCTTATGTTCCATAATAAACATATTTTATTTTATTTTAAACATAGCATAGCATTTAATTTAGCATTAACTATTAATAAACCTTTTATTTCCAAAAATGTTACAATTAATCTAAATATGTATTTAAAACAAAGTCGTGTAAGTTACACCACTTATAACTCAGGATCGGCTGGACCGATGTTATTTATTTCCGTTTAAATAGAACAAATAACACAGAACAGAATAAATAATAAAATATCGGATAAGTTATCGAAGAAAAATAAATAAATAAATTTTACGAATGCAAACAGCATGTGGTGCCATCCGTTGACAAAACTACGCATCATTTTACGTCAAATTCCGATCTTGAGGTGAATGAGGAGATGCATAACCAGGCTTTGATCTTGATCAAATACAGGTTACCTCATCAAAAAATGTTGTATATCAGTGCTTTGACATGCAGTATCGCAATATTGGCGCTAGAGAAAAGAGGTGTGTAAAACTGCCATTCTTCTTTCGCAATGACAAGCAATAAATCATTTCTGTATTTGCAAAAAAATTTGATTTAATGTTATTACCTTAATGAAATTCTATAATAAGTTTAACTAAAGTAACAATGATATTTTTAGACTGTAAGGCGGAACGAAGTTAGCCGGGTCAGTTAGTTAATTATAAAACAAATTCTTAATTGTAGTTTTTTAGTATAAGGACCCCATGATAGGGCACAGCCTTCAACTAACCCCTCCCAAGGTTCCAACTTATCATGGACCTGCCGGTTCCATAAACCAGTGCCGGCCAGTTGCACCAGGACGTAGGTCCATCACCGCGCTCTCCCGTCACGTGGATGTCAATGTCTTTAAACAGATTTTCTTTTGACGTTTATTTATGGGCTCTGTGACATATAATGACAATGACAGTTAACAGGAGCTCTGACATATACAATACAATTTAAAAACTTTCTACTTTAAATGTAAATACATAAATTACAATTGATTTATTTTAATGAATGTAATATGACAAAATGATTGCGAAACGAGATAACCCAATTCTGAAACTCGACTATTATATGCAAATTATTTTATTAAATCAGTTATTAAATTTACTCGTTCAGTCGACGCGACGTTCACTAAAAGCGTAGTTTAAATCTAAGGGATTTAGATTCTAGGCTACCATATGTTTCTAGGATCAATAATGTCCCTGATTTTGACCTGCGAAAGTCACTGATTAAATTTTACTAAGCAGGTATTGAGAAATTTGTTTTGTTTGACTGTAATACATTATTATTAGATCAGTAGCTTTTTTAGCTACGTTCTAATTAATTTAAAATCGTTTTTCTTTGATCATAGTTTAAGTAATAACTAACAAAAATAACTTGGAGAAATAGAAAAAAAAATAAAAAAAAAATACTTTTAATGCTGGCAATTCAAATGTCTGTTATTTGAAAGCTAGATTTAATATGGATATATTAAGCCGAGCGAGTTAATTTACTAACTAGAAACAAAGAACTAGAGAGGCTTTACAGACAGAGAACTAGAAAATTAGAGAGCTTCTACAGACAGAGAATTAGAGAGCCCATACAGAAAGAGAATTAGAGGGCCCCACAGAGAACCAGGGAATTAGAGAGCCTCACAGAGGACTAGAGAATTAAAGAGCCTCATAGACTTTTGGTTTCCCTTGTTTATGGATAAATTTATTATAATATATTTCGTTGTTTAAATTAAGACATAAATTATTCAATTATTTTATCTATGCACAATCAACATTCAATAAACATGATTAACATCAATGATCTATAGATCGTGATCGACGTCGCGATGCCAATAACAGTTAATATGACAATTCGATTAATGGATACTATTGATCCTTGTTAAATTTGACCTTCGAATCGTGAATCATTAGTTATAGGTCACTCACTTGTGTCTCGAATAATAATAAAAGTTTATTCATGTCAGAAATATGGTTGTGAAAAATTTTATCCAACGCTAGTCCCCACACTGGAGAGCCCCTGTGTTGTGGGTAACATTTTATTTTTGAACTTAAACATCTTTAGGCGCATGAGGGTTCAATTTATACGGAACGTCACGAAAATGTGCAGTGATTTGTCGAAGAAAAGGGAGAAAGCGATTGAGAGAGAGAGTGAGAAGGGTGAATTACCTTATAGAAATTCTATTTTTAAAATTAAAATTTCGTAAAGAGAATTTATAAGATTTTAGTATTTTATATTTTATAAATTAAAATGCCACGTGTTTTAATTATCGAAGAAATAAATTTAAAAAAAATATATATATATAATTCATATTAATTTTCGACACTTTATATGTTAATGACATTAAATTCCTAACATATTTACCTTTTTCCCTCCCTCTAAGTCTCGGAAATCTAAAGTTTTAGATTTTTATAAATATGAACAAGACTTAAAACTTAGTTTGCCAAAGAAGTTTCACTTCTGACATATTATGTACTTTGTACGCACACACTTTTTTTTTATTTTTCTTTGCGTATTTTCAATCAGCCATTCTTCCAGCTTCCCATTGGAAGCATTCACTTATCTACTGCCTAGAGCTACTGCCGGTCTTGTCGCTCTAGCATATGGTGACGTTTTAATTGTCTCACATACTGTTCTATGGTTGAGTTGGCGCTCATCGCTCATAGCCTTAGGGCTAATACGCGCTGAAAAAGAACCGCAATTTTCAGTTCATTATTTCGCTTAAATTCAATTGTTGTACGCGAGTGGTTAATATAGAGTAAAAATTAAATGCGCTATTATTTTAAGCACTCCGATGACCCAGGAACCGTATTCGAACTTTTTCAGCACAGCGTACATTCCAGAAACGATAATTGATTAGACTTTTCCGTGCTACATATTTAAGAGAACGAAATATCAAAGCGAAACAAATGAATTCGAGTAAGGCATTAGATACAGTCGGTAATCGTATAACAGTTCTTTAGTTAGCAATTAAAAACATTCAACAAATTGAACATTTTCCATTAATTAACCCAGATTCGAAGGTATTCAATAAACCTGTCAAAGCATACTGTTAATATTTTTACACTTAACATAGTAACACGTGCGCGAGTGTGTGATACATTGGGCCTGTTTTTGCTCGGTTAGCGGCACGTGTGTACAGGGTGATCAAACTTCAAACAAAATTTTGTTTCGACAGACGCTTGGCCTGACACCTGTTGTTGATGAGGTGTGGCCTATTGGAGGGCAAGCCTGTCTATGCCAATTTAACCGCAGCTGAAATGATTATATATTAAACTATCTTCTACGATGAACCAAATCCTGGATAGTCGAAGGGGTGGAACTTTAGTGTGCTTGTAGATGAACTTGTTTTGAGCGGGATGACGGAATCAGGTTATGTAGTCCCATGGAGAGTTCACAGGAGTGAAATCTATAGAAGACTGTCAGGCTGGCAACTGAACCGAAATAATATTTCCCTGATTTCATTGCTCATATATTATTATTTTTAATTTATTTATTATATATATACCTATATATTTCTATTACTATTTCTATATATTCATAGGTGAGTCCCGCACCTATGCTTTTGTTACAGTGAGTTTTCAATTCAATTGCATCTTTTGAAACTGACAAAAATATTGTTTGCGCTGCAGTTTGTCGATGTTCAATTACATTTATATTTTGCGATTGTAATATTGTAGATAATTTGAAAACTGAGATATTCTTATTGCATAACCATGACTGACATGTGTGAATTTGAGCTGAAACTAATTTTGGAACACGCTGTACATAAACAAAAACTCGTAACATCATTATCTCAACGCTGGCCTACATTGGTTTATCCTTACTGTACACGCAAATGTTTAAATAAATACTCCACAATTACTCTACAAAACGAAGATTTTATTTTGTTATTATTTTCGTAACGTTTAATGACTCCGAGAATTCCTTTGTTTCACAGCCTTTTCCTTAAATTTATTTATTTACAGAAATGCATACATTCTCCTTACAGTAGCCAAAAAGGCTTGGGAGACAGTAAAGTGATTATGCTCGAACTCCAGCTTTGGTACTAGATTGGGCAACTCGGAAGTTGGGCTCGCAGAGGCGCGTTAAGTTTAAGGACGGACTGAGGGTTTGAGGACGGAATGAAGTTTGAACTGTTCCGTGCCTCAGCAGAGAAGATGGGGCTGTATGTTTTAGTGGGTACACATTTTTCAATCGCAAAAAAATGCCTTTAGTTACTAATTATAAACAATTAATATTAATGAATTGAAATTTGTCACCTTTTGTCTTCAGTCACCGTGACCACGCACGCTGTAAAGCTCGCGAAACGTCGGATAAATTTAAAATTATGTTAAATAGTTGTAAATTTATAATAATACATAACTTCAATCCGGTCAAAAAGTTTTTTCTTTGAATTGAAATTAGTTTTTATTTTGTGATGTCAAAACTGAAATAATTTTTATCGCGGAAATTAATCGAACGTTCCATTGATAACACGTAAGATACCACGACATCTTTTTAACATTTATCTATACATCAAAATATGCATGAGATTTATCTGTTTCTCTAAAGATAAATCTATCAACGTGTTGTCAAACCAGTCGGTCGATTGATATCGCTTGAATATAAATTATTTTAATGTCTAATCAGTCCAAGCACGTTCATTTATCTTAGATCTTGACTATCATAATAATGTATGGCCACTGTTGCGTTAAATGAAACGTCAGTTTTGACACAAGTCAACTGTCATTTAAGCTTTTCTACACACATTGTTGAGAATCATTACCGGAAGAGTTGTAGCGCCACGGGATTATTATTTCTGGTGTAATAAACACACTGTAAACTATTATATATAGTACAGATACTGGCAAACTTCTTGAGCATTAAACATGGGAGTGGGGGAAAGGTTGCGCATCGTACACATAATTGTAAACTGATTTACTCATCACGCGATCGACACGTCACTCTCCCGCCGCCGCGCACCAGCGCCCACTCCCAGTGATACCTAAAAATTGACACTTTTTGAAGTTAAACTTCTTTATCGGGAAAAAAAATTTGTGTAACATTTTTTCGTTACGCGTCACATTTTTCGGTTACGCGCCATGTTGCTATTTGAAGTCAAACTTCTTTATCGGCGTTAGAATGAATTTTTTATCGACGTATGGGAGAAATTTTGTAGCAAATCGTCACGTTTTTCGGTTACACGCCATCTTTTTCCTGTCCCTACCACGGTTGATGCGAAGAGATTCGAAGCCATTAATAACAAAAATATATAATAACGATAACAATGATAGTAATAATTCTATTACAATTAATGAAATTCTGTAATAATCTTAGTAGTAATAAGGTAAAATGAAATAATTGTATTTGTATTCATGTCTATGATGATAAAAGCCTTTTGTTAAACTTTATTTAACCAATTTCGTTAAGTTGCATATAGTAGATAATTTTTCGAAAAATAAGGTCATAAAGAAGTTTCACATAAATAAGTTTTACGTGTGTACACCTAGTACACGCACACATTTTTTTTTTATTACACTTATTTTACACACACACATAAGACTTATACATCTATACTAATATTACATAAAAATTTGTACATTTTTACATCACAGTTTACGCTTAACACATGTATCGCTCTTCGGCGAAGAGTCGAGAAAACTGCTGCGAGACTAAGCGGGAAATGGGACGCTTGACGCTGGACTATTCGAGTCGACACTGCAAAAGATATAGTTTTAGTAATCTATACTAGCTGAGCCGGCAAACGTTATTTTGCCATAAAATTATTTATGATTTATTTCTATGAAACATTTTTTTAGTTCATTAATAAAAAAATAGGGGTTGATCGTAGAGGGTTGTATGTATTTTTGTATGCTGTATATGTAAAAAAATAACAACAAAAAAATTTGTCTGAATAATAAGAATATAAATTTAGGGGTACCCTTAACATTTAGTGGGATTGGAATTGTCCGACTTGAACCGACAAGCACACAAAATTTCACGAAAATCGGTTGGGCCATTTCGGTGGAGTTTAATTACAAACACCGTGATACGAGAATTTTATACATTAAATTTAGAACCAGGTTTTTAATAAGACGTCAAAGGAGTAATTTTTTTTTAAAAGTTATCAGCGTCGAATTTAACTGCACTAAATATTGGGTTGAGATTACGGTAAACTCTTTACGGTATAAAGCTCCCGCTTTCGCGGAATTCGTACGAATTACACATTCAAGTGCGTACATGAAATAAAAAGTGCAGTTAAAGCACGTATAAATCACTCTATAACCATTTAGAAGCATCACAATCTTGATTTAAGAGACTCACCAGAACTTCGTAGGGATTTTACTTTAATCAAATTTGGTTTGAAGAATATCGAAACGTAAGGCGCATAAATTCAAAGCCTTTTACACAATTAAACAATAAAGCTTTTTATAAATTTGACGACTATTTAAATGATTGTAATCCTTGGGTTTGATTTGCTCCAGTTCAAACAATTTGTATCACAATACTTGGCGATTAAAAAGAGTGGCGGAAAGTTTCTTGCCAGTTCTTCTTGGCTCTTGCCCGCTCTACGCCCTTGACTTCCGAACAAGTAGTAAATGTAAATCTTATTTATTTGAAAATCTTTATTTGTCACGGAAGCAAATACTAGAATAAAAAAATCTGTTTCGTAAAAAAAAATTTTTTTAAGGCAAGTACGTGAGCTTTCCTTACAATGTTTTCAGTATAAGTGTGGAACACATAGAATGTCCATTGGTGCACAACTGGTGATCGAACCCAGAACTTATGTGGCTAATCTGCTCGTATAGATCATTTTGATTTGAACTCGAAATCTAACCAATAAACAACGAGACGGTTAATTATAACTAAATCGAGTTAAAGTGAAAATTCTAGTAATAACATTTAAATTGGATACTAATGAGCTAGAAAGTCAATTACTTTCGAAATGTTAGGAAACTTCTATTACTGATTCGAGATTTTGTATTACGAGTGTTCGATTCTGTGAACAACATAATTACTGATATATTTGGGTACAGATTATTTTGCTTAAAATCACTAAAGATTATTTCGTTGTTAAAGCTAACATAAGTTATATATAACAAAAACAATTATACTTATTTATCGCCATATAGTGTGGGAATGGTGCCAGCGTTATAGGTACCTACACTGCCACTATTTATTAATTTTTAATTATTATTATTCCTATTGAAATACTTAAATTGTTATGTTTAGGTTTTATTTAAATAAATATATTGTAGTAAAGGCATAGCCAAAGATGGAATACATAATATACACAAAAAAGATGTAGATGGTGTGTGTGATGTGTAAACATAAATCAAGCTATTAGGGCTTAAATATAATTAAAAAAAACGTGTGTGTACTAAGATAAAATTTTTTTATCTTTCGCCTTATTCTACGTTAGTAGAAAAAACGACTCTAACAATAGAAAAAGGGTATTTAATACATTGAATGTTTTATTATAACGCATTATCTAGTTAAATAAAGTTTATTTTAATCATAAAAAAAATATTTCTACGTAATTAAAGAAATGGACATTTTTTATTTTAAAATGTTGACTATGCTAACTTGAGGGTATCGGTTTTTGGTTTATAGTAGGGAGTTTATTGATAAATGTAAAATAAATATTGAACGGCTAGAAAATGGGGTAATCTTACATTCTCAAGCGCTCGTGAATTACTTGAAGAGAAACCAGCGCAAGGGCATTATAACGATGTCAATATTTATAGAACATTGAAGTATTGGAGTTGGAGAAAGTATTGTATAACTAACTGTGTACAAAATGCTAAGAATAAGATTAACTTTACGGCACTGAAGTATTTTCGAACCAATTCCACTTAGGGTCCTTCAAGATAAGAGCGTACCAATTCTTAAAAGGCCGGCAACGCACTGGCGAGCCTTGACAATGTGTGTCCATGTGCGGCGGTATCATTGACATTACATGAGCCTCATATTACATAAAAAAACGTTCGTTTAGCGTCGTTTCATTTTTATTTTTTTATAATAGCTGTTTTTTTTTTCAAAAACGACTACTAATTGATTAATATGAAACCGCCTACAAAAATAATTGTTCAAACGTGTTATTTAATTAGGTTTAAAAAAAATAGAAAACTCATTCAAAGTTAATGTCAAATCATTTATTTCAATTAGGCCTATTTAAAAGGCACTTTTGAAAGTCAAAATTACAAGTTAAAATATTTAAAAAAATTACTCTAGTTGCCCCTTCCAAAAGGTTTCATATGGAGAAGAAAGGGCCAGAAACTCCATATTTACTCTTTTGACAATGTGTGTCCATGTGCGGCGGTATCATTGACATTACATGAGCCTCATATTACATAAAAAAACGTTCGTATATATATACAGGGTGGCCAAAAAGTCGTGGATCAAACGCAAATAGGGGATAGATGAGGTCATCAGCGGCAAAAAATTGTTCTACGGGAGGTCTCTAAGGTCAACCCCTGCAGAGTTATGATTTATTTTGGTTTTCTATGAAAATTGACTTTTTTTACTAATTCTTCTTAAAATTCGAAAAAATCTACATCCTGTATCTTTCTCATAATATCCACTAGTTTGGTACTGATGAGTTCTTGCGTTAGACATACTATTTATACTTGTTTATTGAGTGTACTCAAGATAATATTAAGTGATACGATATAACATTTTTTCAAATCATAAATTTTTCTTTACTTTGGACCCCACTGTGAAAAAAAATTACTCCACCGAAAAGTGTCCCTTTACTACAAGTTTTGGCGCATTTAATAGGGATTCTGAAAAGGCATTACACGTGGCCATGAGTCGCTCTAATATCTTTCTAGGAAGAATTACAAACAACGATTGTGAAATAATAATTGTATTAAAACAATTATTTCTCAATGGTTGTTTGTATGAAACAAAATATTTTACAATAAAATATGCTCAAAATTCCTGACTCTGACCATAATACTTAATCTGCACCGTCTAATTAAATTCCTACGTAACCCTCCAGCCATCTGTCCAATTTTTTGAATCTAGTCCGATTCACACAGTACTGATCCCATGTAGGTAAATAATCTTTCATAAGTCCGAATCGTTGTTGTTTTTTCATCCTAGAAAGATATTAGAGCGACTCATGGCCATGTGTAATACCTTTTCAAAATCCATATTAAATGCGCCAAAACTTGTAATACAGGGTCACTTTTCGGTAAAGTAATTTTTTTTCACAGTGGGGTCCGAAGTAAACAAAAAGTTTTGATTTGAAAAATAATTATATCGTGTAACTTAATATTATCTTCAATACACTCAATAAACAACTATAAATAGTATGTGTTAAGCAAGAACTCATCAGTACCAATCTAGCGGATATTATGAAAAAGATACAGGATGTGGATTTTATCGAATTTTAATAAGAATTAGTAAAAAAAAGTCAATTTTCTTATAAAACGCAAAATAAATCATAACT